>CM051504.1:6578979-6660682 GCA_028031935.1 Paedocypris micromegethes
GAGAGAGAGAGAGAGAGAGAGAGAGAGAGATCATGCATGTATATATAATCGAAAGGAAAATCCACTCGTACTGAAACCGGATCGCATTGGATCATCATTCCTCAGGACGTGGGACGAGGGGGGCGAGGTTTGCACTTTGGGGCGGACCTCCCACGATGGAGGGAGATCAAGGAAGGAGGTGGAGGGGGGGAAGAGCCATGAATCTTCTCTGCCCGATCTTAAGCCTCTCTAGTTAGTTGATCTAACGATGACTGGTCACAGTACCATCATCATGCAAATTTAAACAGAGATGATCTTTTAACTGCCTGATGAGAGGGCCACACGTACTAATGACCAACACCGGGACCCCGGGCCCCTGCTGGGGGAAGAAAACCAGTTGAAATCAACCAGTCAAAATCCGTGACGTTCTGATCGAAGTCGTGAAATGCCGTCATCTTCAATCCATCCATACAAAAAAATGCCATTATGAAATACTTTAATTACTAATTTTAAATAAAGCAAAACTTTTTTTTGTATTGTTTTTTCTTTTTTTATGACAACAGCGTAACGCAATTTTATTTATTTCATAATTTTAAATACATTTAATGCAATATGAATTTATGTATGAGGGGTACGGTGGTACTATTTGCCTTCCCATTGCCTCACAAAGAGAAGTTGAGTTTGAGTCCCGGTCAATTTAAATTGACTGGGACTCAAACTCAACTTCTCTTTGTGTAGTTTAAATGTCTGTGTGGATTTCCTCGGGGTTTTTATTTTTCTCACAATAAAAAAATAGTTTTTAAAAAAACAAAACTGAGTGTAGAAAATTGCCTGCAGAAGTGATTGAGTGTGTCCCTCTCTGTGATTGGTTGGTCTTCAATAAGGGGGTGTGTCTAGTCTTCAGACCCAGAGCTGCTGAACGAATTATACGTAGTTGAACACAGTTTGCATTTACCTATCCACTGGTATCTTTAAAGTACATCGATAAATTGTAAAGCTGAGCTTATGTTGAGCTTTTTTAACACAAGTTAATAGCAGTTTTGTGCGTTTAAGTTCACATTAATGTACGCACTTGCACTAATGCATAATTTAATGCATAAAATAAATTGATTAGATCTAGTTTAACCCCTTAATGTAATATGATGTTAGAGAAGAAGCAAAATAGACACATTTTGAACAGATACGGCAATCACGCATAAAAAAAAAATCCTTAAGTGTTAGGGCTCCACGATTAACCTTAATCGCAGCAATATCAATGTTTTCAAAATATAAAAATGTCACTGTCCAAAAAAGAAAAGGACAGATTCCTTTCCGTTCAGATTACTCACTGAGAGATTAAACCAGCAAGTCTGACAGGTTCCAAAACTGCTCAATTGTCGGAATATGTTCAGATTAGTACCTGTTTATAGGTTAAAACTTTTGACTAGAGGGAAAAGTTCTTTAATGCATTTTCTTCTTTTATCTTTTCTTTCCTGGGAGCGTTTTTCAGTGTTGATGATTGGGTTAAATTAAAAAAACTTTCTTATTTCCTTTTTTATTTTTAAATTTCCTGTCTTATTTTTTGGTATTTAAGCTCAGGTATTAAATAATCACGAAGCATCAAACAACAATGTATTCCTAATTTTAGCATTATGCACTTAAAAGTATCAAATGCAAAACATTGAAAATCACATCGCAATCGTAACATTTTTCAGAAAAATTGGAATAAGGATTTTTCTCAAAATGGTGCAGCTCTATAAAGTGTAACTACACGTCCTTTCCGAGCATGACGTCCATTTTTCCCCCCTTTAGACTTCCAGTGGTGTGGGTTTGAAGTGGATTGGATCATCCACATTACCACATGCTGATCTATACTGACAGACTTATTTACAAAAACGGAGAGAAGAGGAACAAGGCGAGTTACCCCACACTCCCTCCTTCACTCACTTAACTTCACTTTCTCCCAATTACAACGATTGGCACAAACGCCATAACAAAGGAGATGAAACGGGCAACTTAAGAGACAAACAACAACACTTCGTGATCAAGCTCGGGGAAAAAAGAGAGAGAGAGAGAGAGAGAGAGAGAGAGAAGGCGAAGGAACAAAAGCAATAACAGACAAGAGAAAGAAGGAAAACGAGGGGGAAAAAAAGCTGATTTGTGAAAATCTGCGGGATTGTGGGAGATGTGTTATGTGTGAGCGTCAGCGGGAGGCAGAAACACATCTTAAGACTTTAAAGGTGTGTAAAGTAAGTGGAGCGTCGGGGGAATTCTCTCTCTGTGTTCACCTCCATGTTCCTGAATTTGCCGTTAAAAAATAACGGCAAATTCCCCAAAGTAAATAGTATTTAACTCTCACCTTCAGCGAGTTACTTAAACTGCTTTTGTCAGAGCTGACAGCACTTTAACAACTAGCGTTGACTCTGCAAACAGTCACTTTCAGAACATCTTAAGTTTGAAATATACTAAAAAAATACACAACAGTGCAAATAATAAAAGTGCAGTAGTGCTTTCGATTCACGTGGTTTTGCTTACATACTCTCAACATTGTTGGATTCTGACAAAAATTAAATACAACTTTTTTTTCTTTTATTTGTCACTGGGAAGCCTAGGCAGGAGAATAATGATAATATACATTTTATTAATTGGAATGCTTACAGTCTATTGTCATATACGTATACTGATTCTTTCAAAATCAAAACCATGAATTTACATAAACCTGACTAAATAATTGTAAAATAGAGTAAGGGAGGAATCTCAGTTGGATTTTTCTTTTTTAATCATTATGGTTGTGAATAATTAAACTATCCAAAATGTTACATTGTAAAAGTTTTAAAACATGATTAATATTTAACTTTGGGTGTTCATATAAAACATATAGTACCATATATTACATATGATAGCATGATAGCATAAAAACATGTACTGGTGTTTTTAATAAATGTTTCAAAATATTTGAACAAACTAACAAAAATGCCAGTGACCCTAAAATGGAAATTCAGTTCGAAAAATGGTTGGATCTAAAAATGTCTAAAAAGTATAAAATAAAAACCAGTATAAAAATAAATAATCCTTATCAGTAATATATAGTAGTGATAACTGTGACCTGCTTTAAATCTAAAAAAGAAAAAAATTGCAATCCAAATTGTAACACTGACAATCTCAATAAATCAGGATTATGATGCATTTTTTAAAAACAACCTTTACTATGTCAACAAAGTTTCACCATTAGCATTGCCACTACATGGGTTTTACATTAATATATTGCAAATATGAATGTAAAATTTTCTGTTATTATGATTTGTTATTATAAATCTATAATATTTATATAAATATACATATCCATATAGCTATTCTTCATAGAACAGTTAGTCATCTAGAAAGGAGACGGATCTGACCAGCCTTCCGTGTCAACTCGCAGGCCAGACGTGCAGAGGCATTAAAGAGCTTTGCAAACAGGCGGTCGTGTCCCTGACTGATATCAAGCGGCAGTTATCAGCCCAGCCACACACAGATCTCTCGCAGCCTGTTCAAGAGCACAGCACAGATATGTTAAGTACATCACCCTCTCTCTCTCTCTCTCTCTCTCTCTCTCTCTCTCTCTCTCTCTCTCTCTTTCAACATCTCTATCTTTCACTCGCTTTTTCCCACTGCCAGTGCTTCCCTCTTCCCACTCCATATGCCATTGCTCTCTCTCTCTCTCTCTCTCTCTCTCTCTCTCTCTCTCTCTCTCTCTCTCCCTCTCTCTCTCTGGTTAGGAGCTGCTAATTCACAGGGTCTGATCTGTCTGTAAGGCTGGAGACGCCAATGCTATCATTATCAGCCAATTCAACCAGCCGTTAAATGGAGGAATCAGGAGACATTTGCTCTCCTCCACTATCACAGTGACATCATTACGGGAAGAATCAACAGCACACGCACCCTGACCGCGTGTTTGCTCGACTGTGCGTGTACTGAGGATAACACGGGGAGAGAAAGAATATGGACCTACCTGTGAGACACCAAGGAGTGGAGAGAACAGGCGGCTGAAAGTTTCCGAGTGCGGAGCGTGAAGAGAAAAAGACAAAGGGGAAAATAAAAGAGAGAGAGAGAGAGAGAGTCAAAGAGATGCATACACATGGCAGCTCTCCGTTTGCCGTATCACTTTTATCATTTTTTTTTTCGCCCCCACCACTTCACCCATTTTTTTTTCCGTTCTCCGTCCACTTGAACGTGGCACTAATAGCCACCTGTGAACCGCCGCCGCTATATGATCCACTGGAGTGGAGTCACCTCTGTATTTCCAGCCCCTCCTCCAATGATAAATCATCATCGTTTAGCTAATATCCGTTTTTAACCTCTCTGCCTGATTAACAACACTCTTCCCCCCTGGATACAAACCACTCCTGCTCCATCGCTCGTTTTTATTCCCATGCTCCTTCTGTATTTCCCGCTTCCTTTACTTTTTTAAACGATGGGACCTTCACGGACTGGACAAATAACATTTCATTAACCGTGACTGTCAGGTCGCTTTGAAGAATGGTTTAACCTTCAACTAGTCAAGATAGAAACGAGACATTCGTTTCAATCAACTAGTGAAAGAAACGATTTAAGCTCAAATAATGAAATGAGACAATAAATCCGGAGGATAATGCTTTACCATATTATGGGCGCATTTATTAAGCAAACACATGTTTAATAAATGTAACTTTCCTAATCCTTTTTTCATACATAAAGCTCACTTTTATTTTTCTCTCGGATAAGGCGAGATCAACTTCACATGTTTTAGTGTGTATTATAGTATGTTAAACAGTGTTTAAATAACTTTTTTCGCTTTCATTTCATTGGAAATCTAAAGAATTTGTAAATTTGTATCAAAACATAAATGAAAAAAAGTATCAAACATAGTGAATGCATCAATAAAAAAAAAAAACACCAAATAAAAGAAAAACAAAAAAATAACAATACAATTCTAATGAATAAAACAAAACAAATTCATACTTTAAATCTAACAAAAACAGTCCATTACACCCACACACACAAGTTGTAAAGCACATTTTGCATTAGCGACTTGAGTGAGACGTACAGATCCGACTGCTCACGCTCAGAAACGCTCCAAATATTTGCTGAGGAATTCCAACACGCGAGCAGCCTGGACGTCCCTACAAAAGACCCATCTTCCCCGAGTAACAAGTGGAGGGAATAAGTGCCGACAGAGGAGATAAAATCCCTCAGGCCAAAGAAATCCAGCTATTGTAGTAATAACCCCCGAGACCCGGCGGAGTATGTACAGCTTTCAGAGGTACTTCTCATCCTATTTGTAGCCAACACAGTGATGTGTGCGCGCGTGTGTGTGTGTGTGTGTGTGTGTGTGTGTGCGTGTGTCAGAGTGCAGAAGACACAGGTCACTTCACAGCTCATGTACTCCTTTAAATGTGTTTTTTTTGTTCCCTTTCCTTCTGTTATTATTTTCCAGACAAGTGCAACTTCCTTCTACAAATACTCACTGGGATTTGCCCATAATACTATAATGCATTTTTTCATCTCTCTGCTCTTTTTTTCCCCCCTTTTTTGTTCCACAAGGCAAGTTTCATTAAAGATCCAATTATGCAAATCAGGTCCTGAAGAGCCAGTTGAATATGCAGTATAATAGTGTACCGTAATAGTTCAACACAATATACTGCATCCGAGGCAGATTTACGAGGCAACAGAACTGCTACGCCTCCATCCTTTGGAGAAAACCTCTTGATCATAATTAAAGGTGCAGGGTCCCTCTTTAGATTTCAGTGGCGTCCATTTTAACCCGTCCGCCCTCCAGGGGGCTCGGGTCCCTCGAGCTTTGCACTTGTCGGGGTCGTGACCTGGTAACAGTTCAAGGGTGGGCGTTGTTAAACTCCCCCAATTATCTAGAGACTGGATGTAACGGAGATGACCTCCACTCCACGTGGACCACACAGCCTTCACAAGCACAGGAAACCTTTCACAGGCCGTGGAAATATCTACCGCTCTTTTAAATGCCTAGATCAGAAAGCTCGACAATATAATGGCATGTGATTGACAGGAAGCATCAAGACGTGGCTTTGCATATCCTGCCAATTCGCAAACTCGCATATCCTGCCAAGTCGCGTATGACTTTTTGTCGTTATTTTTTATCAGCATTATTATTATTATATATTATAATATTACTATTATAGCATATATTATTTTGTCTCCAATAACCACATCAATGTGGACAGAGACAAATTCTCTTTTTGTTGCTGCAATAAACCACAACACATGTAATTTGTTCTGAAATAAACTTGTCTATTGATGCTCATGTAAATATGTATGTACATGTGAAATCATTCATTCATTCATCTTCTGCTGCATGTACATGTGAATATTTTAATAATTAGATGTTATACATTAAGTATTATGTGTGTATTATAACATATTGTGCATAGAAAATCTTATTTTGTTTTTCAAAATATCAATAAATTGTATAAACTACTAAATAATTGCAGCTGTGACTATAAAAATGTTACAAATAAAGGTTTTATAAAGTCTTGTCTTACTTTTCAACTCGAGGAAAAGTTCATTTGAAAGGAATTTCATCAGGAAAAAGAAGCAATAAAATCACAAAAAAATAAATAAATAAAAGAAGGGTGCAGCTGAATGTTAGAATTAAATAATGTTACAATTAAAGTTGTGTAAACCTGCAGGATTTGGTGTCCATCGTGAACACAAAATCCCTCCAGGATTTCCATTCGCCATTACACAAGTATGTGTGTGTGTGTGTGTGTGTGTGTGTGTGTCTGAGAAACGGGTGTCGCGATCACCATCCCACTCTCCCGGAGGAGAAAATTACGAGAAGTAGAACAAAAAAAAAAACATTGGATGCAAAACATCTGCAAACATCTGTTCAACTCCATCATCTGTGCACAAGCTCACTTTACCCATAACCTGCGCTATCCTTACTCGCCTCAATATTCCTTACAGCGCTTCCTTTTATTTCCTTGTGGGAAAGAGTCTCCGGGTGGAGCGGAGCAAGACAGACAGACGCTCCTTCTGGTGGCACCCTGGCACCATCATCCGTCACCACCTCATCTGTCAGGGCATCTCTTTATTCTTAGATCACACACTGACTGACATCTGCGATTAGCCTGCTCGAAAACTTCCACTCCTCTGTTCTTTCTACCTCCTGAATAACTGAGAAAAGCCTTAGAAATCATCACTCATTTACACGTGACATGTGCATAACAGAATGTCCCGACTCCACTATAATTATTTGTTAAATACAAAAGTTGACATCTGTCAGTAACTGAACATTTCCATTTCTATTACGTACAATGACATGCTGAACTGCGTCGTCAGCTGTACGCGGCTGATATTGAATGACAGGGAATTATGTGATTAATCAATTGAAGAGGACAGACATAGGAGCAATGCCAGGCTGTGATTTTTTAAGCTTTAAAACAGCCAATCAAATTGTAATCAGCATTAGGCCACGCCCCAAAACTGAGCATAAAACGCATACTTTTTTTACTACAATTTATTAATAAAATGTTCTACTCTAAACTTGGATTTTCTCATACATTTATTGGTGCGGATATAAAAAAGTGATTAATTATTTTTTTTCAAAATCTATCGTTTGAGGTCAAGGTTACTAATAAGCTTAATGCTACTCCATATAAGCAAAAGTTTTAAATTGTCCAGATTATAATCAGCATTAGCCCACACTGCCTAAACATACACAACCTTTTTTTGTCTTTACAATAAATGCAGCCCCCCCAAAAAATGTTCCTAGTCAAAACTAATAGATAGACAGATAGATAAAACCTTGATTCATCTCCCAAGGGAAAAATGCAGGTGTCCGGCAGCAAACACACACAATGCACAGCTCCACTCAATAAATAACAATAAAAACAAACAAAAAATACATGGTATTTATTAATATATAATAACAATAATAATATGGTATAAAAAGTGCTAATCACTTCAACTAAACGTAAATCCTCCTCCAACCAATAAACGGAGCAGGAAATATGACTAATCTAATTCTAATTCTCATCTAATTGTGAATATTAAAAGGAACATATTTTCAAAAGTAAACCCTCTGAGGTCAAGGTGGCAAACAAGCCTAATGTTAATGTTAAACCCGCCTCGACAAACAAACACCACGTTCCCATCATTTTGGGATCCAGCCGGATGGGGGAAAAAAAAAAGGGAAAAAAAAGTGGAGAAAGCGGGGCGAGGTGTCTCCACAGCACATATCAATTAATGCCTAAACACCACGGCCTTCCACACCGTCCCCCAAGAGTCGCTTGGCTTGGGCCGGGGCATCTGGAAGACAATTTCCTCCAATTAAAAGGAGCGGGGAGGCATTTAAGTGCGGAATGGCTGTTTGATCAAATCTCCAAGGCTGGAGCACAGATCCAGCCAGATAAGCTGGAGAGTGACGGGCCTGGAGACGAATGGAAGGCTTGTGGATTCATCCCTCCTGTCTGGTTGGCACCGGCCCGGGGTTGGCCAGAGCGAGGCCTGGGGAGCTGCACCTCCAGACACTGGGGTTACTGGTGATGGCAGAGACTGGCGCACAGACTTGGTGCTCGACGGATGCCAAGCTCTGCCACGAAACACACACTTTCCCCGTGCAGGACGCATATGTAAATGAGAGCGTAAACACCAGGGAGGAGACATTTTGACAGGATTGGCCTGGTCTGTTTAGCCCCATCGAACCACGATCAGTTGCTCTGGCTGAGTGTATTCACAAGAGTCTCCATAACACCCTCGCTCTCACTGCATTTAAACGAGTTTGATATTTTTCCTTCCCAAAAAAAACATTGTCCCATGGATGATAATATCCATGTTAGCCATGTGTGTCCGTCTAACGAAACGGTTTCACAAAGATACATATATGTCAATAACTATATCTAAAATATTTTTCAAACTATTATTTGTGTGTGTGTGTGTGTGTGTGTGTGTGTGTGTGTGTGTGTGTTTACAAAAAATATATCATATTATTTAGATGTATATACATGATTCAAATTATGCTGCATTGATATACTCACATTCCAAAATATTAATTATTAAGAAGAATTATTATTAAAATAAATCATGCAATTTTTCCCATTTCATAAACATGTACATGTAATTTTGACATTTAACTGCAAAATGCCTCCAAACAGCAGCACAAATATAGACGTCATACTTTTAATACTTTTTTTTTTAGATTCAGAGCAATTCTTCAAGTAGAGCACACGACTTCTGTAACGTCAACGCTGGCCGTTACTAAACGTGTGTGACTGATGATGCCATGTCAATGCAGAAAAATAAAAAGAGCTGAAAAATTGTCTACGCCCAGACACTATTACACATGATATCTGTTCAACAATCACTGGACATTTTGTTAGACGTGTACTCGTCCTTTTTGGTGTACAATAACCCTAAAAAAAACCTACCCCGGATTTAATATGTTCCATGTCCATAATTCAGTAAAAGTGTGTGTATTATACGTTGACCCACATGAAAGTAAGAAATAGAAAAACATACTAAAAAAGTTAGTCAGATCTTATTAAATGACCAAAATCGACCTGGACCCAAATCTACAAGGCGGCAAAGTGATTTGACTAGATTTACAAGGTGGTTTCAAGACCGAAAAAAAAACTATTAAAGATCCTGACGTGGGAACAATCAATATCCCCCATAATCCTGGCAATATTCAAATCCCATCGTTTAGGAAGCGAAATAACACTGATAGAAGAGCGAGCAACACGTCGTAATTAAGTTGTAGACGCGTTCGTTAAATCGGGGTGAGATTTCTCCGCGTTTCTGTCCACATCACAAATCCTAAGAACTTTTTTTTCTTCCCACTCCGTTTCCCCAAGCGACAGCGTTCTCGGCAGTCGTTAAAATCTTCATCTTCCAGGGGAGATGCGAGTGTTTCTCCACGGATAAAAAGGATTTTTAAGTCTGATATGACATTTAGCCCCGAGTTGGTGAATGCCATCATAAGGCTTCCTGCTCATAAGAGGTCGATCACAGCACAAAATGGCAGGTCTCACCGGCTCTTCCATCTCACAAGTTTTGACACATGGCAAGCGGCGGCTAAACTTTGATCCTCGCTCTCTAACTGACTCGTGTTCGGCTGAAATCCTAAACGCGAAGCCCCTGGGGTGGAAGTGGGGAAAAAGTTTGAGCAGAGATTTGCGGAAACTTTCTCGGAGCAGATCTGCTTGTGCGCATCTCTCTCTCCAAAAGCTCCCGCGCGCCTTACAGCGATGGCGAGGAAAGTGTCGAGCGCACTTGATTAAAGTTAAGAAGTGCGGACTCGACAATCGCGTTTTTTTTTTGTTCTGTTGTTTGTTTGTTTGTTGTGTCGGAGCAGCGCGTGCTCGCTAGTTCGTGCCCCGGCGAAGCGTCGATTTACGAACGCGACGTTGTGGACAATCAACGCGGCGGAATAACAGAAAAAAAACACGTCCGATTGCATCCGGAAAAAACATTTCCGACTTTTTAAAAAAAGCACATCCAGCGAAACGCACCCGCGAGCCCGACTCCTGATCCAATCACTTCTTACCTTCACATTCGTCCAGCGGGCAGGACGCGGTGGTCGAGATTGTCTTCGGCTTATAATGAAAGCACGTCCTCGAGATTGTGCAAAAAATTGTTCGCTGGAGGATTTAAGTCTATAACGGTGACACACACGCACGCGCGCGCGCCCGAGCTCCGGACCTGCTACGATCGTCCTCTCGCGAATCCGTTTTCCAACTGTTCCCGGCGCATCCCGAGTGATGAGGAACGCGCCTCCGAGTTTGCTCTTAACAGCGACGCGGACATTGATAGCGATCGCCCGGCATCACAAGACAGGATCCTCTCTCTACTCCGTCCGGACTCCCCCTCTGTGGACGGGCGAAACGCATCGTACCGTTAAAAAGCCGCTCCATTGTCGCCAATTCACACAGAGTCTTGCGGCATTTGACGGGACTGGAAGCGTCAAGCCGCGATAAAAAAAACAGCCGACAATCACCTCGAACCATCCGCGTCCCTAACGCCGATGTTTTACCGCGTCAGATCCCGTTATTGACCTTGACTTTAGTGTAAACACTTATTAAAATCTCTCCGTCCTCACTCACGTTGCCAGCCGAGGCGTAATTGCCTTTGATGCCCGTCGCCGTTTAAGTAACACCGAGGCAGACGCGACAAATAGCGCGGGAGCTTAAAAAAATACATATAAACGTGCTTACCTTTCAAGAAGAAGACGGAGAAAAAAAACTATCTGAAGTCTTGAGAAAAAAGTCCAGTGAGATGAGCGGAGCGCGCGAGCATCAGTCAGTATAAGGGAGAAGTAATGAGTGATAAAATGACGCTCATCTGCACTGTAACCTTGTGGCGTATTTAATGTAAATAAGCCGGTTATGTTGCACACAATCACGCACGCGAGCGCAGACCGGCCGGAATGGGAAACGCGCTTTTTTTCTCCTCCACGCACTCTTAAACGCTAAGGCGTCACACAGGAGCGCATGTTTAAAAGCAGCTTATCAGTTTGTAAATATGAGATGAAATTGCCACTCAGCGGGGCGCGGAGCATAACCAACAACCTCCCTCCTCATCACCCAAAGAGGAAGAGGCTCCAGACTGCGGGTTGAGGACCGGGAGAAGGTGCCCGAAAATAGGTGCTTCGGTGAGGAAGAAACTTTTTTTTTTTAATTCAACTTTTGCGCCCTGGCTGACGATGCCCCATCACCAGAATTATTATTAAAAAAAAAGCATTACTGACCGGGATTTGACAGAAGCTACTGATTCAATAAACTTTCTGCTCCTTGTTGAGGGATTATATAATTATTACGCTGTAATTATAAGAAGGTTGGAAATAATAAAATGAGACCAACATTTATGATGTTAACATTAATACTGGGTAGTGAAGAGATGAATATTTAAAGGGTGAGTTTAATGCTTTCTATAATCAATTTGTGTTTATTGATCATTAGCAGCAACAAGTGAACAAAGTAAAACATTAAAATGTCATTAAATTAGTAAAACAAAAATGTTAATGCCCCTCATCATTTCTACCCTAAAAAAATGAAAAAATTAACCAAGTTTTTTTGTCTTTTTTTATTTATTATTATTATGTTTTACTTATTTTGGGCTCCTATGTAGTTGCTATTTTTACTTTTATTACAAGATACGAATAGTAACACTAGCACTTGTACTAAAAGAAGTGACAATAATAAATATGTATGCATTTTTTGTATTTTGAAAAATTATTCACTTAGTGAACCAAAAAGTTTAGGGTAATGTAAGGTAAAAAAAACTTGGACAAAATGAAGGACAGTAGTTTCTCTCTCTCTCTCTCTCTCTCTCTCTCTCTCTCTCTCTCTCACACACACACACACACACACACACACACACACACACACTGAAGTTCCAATGAAGTTACAATCTTTGGTTTGTTGAAATTGGCATGGATTGTTTAAAAAAAAGGTTCAGGATCCCCTCCACTTCAGTTTATTTCCAGACAAAACACACGTTTTAAAAGATAGCGTATTCATTATTCACTATGAAAATCAGATTCCCATGCTGCCCCTTAAACGCTCAGGAATTCAGCCCGCATTTTCCAGTCTGATGTGTATGAAATTCCTTTTTGAACAAATTCCAAAATAAAAGTTGTGCCTCTAAAGAAATTAGCATAACCACCCCATCAATAATATCGCTATCTCTATGGGAATGATAGCGAAAGCAGTAGGGGTGTTCCTTTACTCAATTCTTCATGGATTCTCTGTTTCTTTTGAACTTGTTATAGCAAGTCAAGTGATTCTTTATTGGTGACAGGCCTGACAATACACGACGAGGACGGGAAAGCAGGTCAAAAGGAAGTTGCCATATGGACTTAAACATGCACTTTGCTAACAATATGGGGCAGAGATCTGCTCTGCGCAGTGTGTTTATCATCCTCTATTTATCACTCACGCTTAAATGTTTAGGTTTAAATGTCGTTGACTGCTTTTTTTCCCCCTTTTCTTTATTTTTTTGTGTGAGTGCAATTAAAAAAGCTGTAGTTGGGGAGTTGTCCTTTTCAGGCCGGGCTTCAATTTTTTTTTTGTTTTTTAGAACGGGTTGGGGGGGCACAAACAGACATGAATGGACCGGTTTGGCTGGCATCCATATTATAGATTTTAGCAAGAAAGAAACACAATAAGGTAAAATTGTCACGTTGCCTTGCGTGTTTGGAAGGGCAGCATTCGAGATTGATCATTTTGTCTCCGCAAATATCAACTTGTAACAGGAATCAAAAGGTCGACAGATCCTGGCGGCTCCGTTCACGTGACACGTCACTGTCCGCCAGCAACAGGTGCGAGACAGGAAGCCTTCTTCTCTTAACACTACTTAAAATACAACTTTTTACTCAAGTTAAGCAAAGTAAGTTAAGTATATCGTTTGTTTAAAAAGAGTTGCACATTTTATAAGACTGAGAAAGCTGTTGTTGGTTAACACTTCACACTAGACTTGTACTAACGGGTTTGTTTACACCACTAGTCCAGGACCACACACACACACACACACACGTCCAGTTTAAATATTTCCAGACATCAACATAGTTGCAAAAACTGTATTGTCTTTACTTTACCAAAGAGTCTATCAGTAAACAAATGACTCTGAGAAATCTCAGCAATTTTCAGGGGGAAATTAGAATTACAGTGTATAATGTAATATCAGGTTTCAATGTGTTTATCAAATGATTTTGTGTTTCTCTTTTATAACAGAGTGACTCACACGTTTGCCAACTTAAGTAGATTATTCTAAAAACAACATGAAGGTAAAAAATAAATAGATTATGAGTGAAAATGTCCACAAGGGCTACCAGTCTACAATTGATCTGATGCCAGTTAGTTCCATAATAATTCATTGTGTTTTTATTTGCTGTCCAACCAATGTATATTAAAAAAGCAGTTTTTAAACAAATTTTAACTTAAAAAAAAGAGAGAAAACTTATGGAAAATGGCCAGGTCAGAGCATTACTAGGAAATCGTGTTCTGTATTTGACACACACATTAGTAAACACACACACACACACACACACACACACACACACACACAAAAAAAGTCTTTAGACATCAAAGACAGTTTAACGTAGAACTAATCGCAAGTGCCGATTTAGGATTCGAACCTGCAATCCCAACTCTCCAACTATTAGGCCTTCATGCATACAGTAACTTTCCTACAAGAACAAATGCAAAACTACATAATCACACCACTGCGTCACAAAATAGCACATAAACTACAGCAGCGATTTATCCAGAATCAGACATGTTTAAGGCTCTGACTACATACAAACCTGGGTAATGGGAAGCTTGGGTTGCTTTTACAAATGAGTATCTCAGAGCATAATCTGTTCCAGGACTGTAATGAAGAAAGATTCCCAAAGTTTCACAGTGACGGATTGAATGAGACTGTTGCTTTACGGAACCTTCCGTGACTCTAAACTTACAAAACTGCACAAGTATGACATCAGAAACATGCATCATAGTGTATTTACTAAAATCATCTACCCGGGATCCGTTCCTTTTCCCCATTACTGGAATGTAATGTGACATTAGTGCTGATTTAAACTTATATCACAGAGGCAAACGTGGTTTTCATCTTAATAAATGGGGAGGCAGCATATTCGCCCTGTATTTGTCAAGCCATATTTAAAAAAAATAGTGTATAAACGAGTAAAAGTGTATAAAGTAAGACTGATGTGTAGACCGAGGCTAATTTAAATCATCTGAAGAAATATCTGGTTGGGGGGAAAAGTTTAAAAGAAAACATCTGACTCAAATTGAATAGGAACAATATTGAGCATAAGGGGTTTAATAATGATTATCTGCTTAAAATATCCCTGAGAACCTATTACTCTTATATGTCTAACTATAGTTGTTTTTATTTTTGAAAGCAAAATCCTAAATTCCAGCGTTGGACTTGTCTTGACAACACGACAGAAACTGAAAGTTTTTTTTTTTGGTTCGGTGTGTTAAGGTAATGAAATTTGATTTTGGGACCAGTTAACATAATGAACGAACTTCAATATTACACTCGATCCGGTACGAACAAAGTGTCGCACACTCTTCAAGCGGCATATTTCGGTTAAAGCGAGCCATCATATTTTACTATTACCTATCAATTGGTTTCAAATCATGGTAATGAGGCGTCTGGCGTTTGGTGACAGTGAACTAACGGCCTCCACGGGAGCATTAAGAAGCCTGGGTTATGCTGTGGGCCGTTAACTACCTACAGGCGCTTACTAATGGTTCCAAATGACCTCCTCAGTGGCTATTAGCACATAATTAGAACCTTGCAGACCATCAATGACTTCCACCGGACAAGCGTTCCTCTTTGGTCTTCCTCGTCTCGCTCCCCACTTAATGGTCAGATTATGGTTAGATGCTGGGATGTGACCAGAAGACCTGCATTACTGTAAGTTGCAAGCAAGGACACAGTCAAAATTGTGTTGGGTTTGTGACACCGTAACAGCATTTTCGGCAGACTTGAGTGAGATACTCTTCCTTGATTTATTGTCTTTAATGTCAAAGTTGGATTTGGGGATCGAGTTGAGTTCAAGTTCAAGTTGGTTGTGGCTTTTACTAGCAGTAAATGGATGCAGTTACCGTGTTTTCATGTGACCTTTACTGGTAAAGAAGTGGAAAAAAAATTACAAAATACACTGTTCTGCCAAATTTCACATCAGAAGTATCATTTCAATGTATTTCAAGTTCAGTGTATATATTAGTTTATTAATTGGTGATGTTAAGAAAAAAAGCCTAGAAAAGAAGTTCAACCAACTAAATTAGATTTGGTAAAAATCTTGTTAATCTCTACAAATCGGACCAATGGAAAAAGAGATATTTTTTAATATGCCTGATATACAGATATGCAGGTATGTTAATGACACATGTGGCCAATGGGTGACTAGGATGAGATTACGTTGATTCAACCGGTTCAGACTAGAAAAAAAAAAAAAAAAAGTTATCCTGAAAAGTACAAATGTAAAGTACATTTTAATACAGCCTTTTTCATAGGCTTGATATACTAACTGATATATAACCAATACTAACTTTCTGCTAATTTAGCAGATGTTTTGATCCTAAAGTGACAAACTGAGCTAATTCGCTCATGCTCAATGTCACTTCAGTCCGTTTCCAGATTCAAACCTGCAACCTTTTGGTACCATGTCCATCTTGCTACCACTACGCCACAAGTGCCTATTGTAGTCAACTCTTATAATTACATTATTTACGTGAATATAAGCACCCCCCTGATTTCTCAGGCACTAGATAAAAATGATAAAAAAAAATGTGTTTTATACATTTCTGCTTCAATTACGTGTATTTTCTCTTAAAAATACGATTTAACAATTATTTAACAAACCTAACTTGTCTCGTATTGTTTTAATATCTTTTTAATTGAATCATAGATTAAAAAAAAAAAGTCGATTCTAGTGATCAGAACTTCATTTCCCAGAATTCTCAGCATTCCAGTACGTAGAGAGCAACTGCGGGAGGCCCGTTTGGAGGATTGTAGCGATGGATTATTATTCCCTGTTTAGCAAACCAAGCGTTTTGATTATGTCTGTTCCTTGGATTATTTTACTTTTTGCGTGTGTTCTTCATTTTTGACTGTTGTTTTTCTGCGATGATACTTTGGACCCGTTTGGAGTCGTTATCGCTAAGCTAAGCTTCCGGATGGAGTTTGTAGTGTCTGTTTGTAGTAATATAAATGATTGTATTTGGTTTAGTCTTACTTATTCCAGTGTTATTTTGTCCCTGCTAAGTCTTGCGGTGTGTCTAATGTTTACGTGTCTTTTTTTCTGTTATTAAGCCAATAAAAATGCACGTTATATGCACATTGTATTACGCACCATTATTTAAAGACGCACATGGGTGTCGCTGCATAAAGACGACGTATTTCCGTTTTATTTGTAATTGTTCCTGAGTTGAAATATGGGTAAAATAAGAGCATATTTGAAATCGCCGATTATAAGCACCCACCAAGTTTTTGAGGTTCAAAAATGCTGAACAATTGGGTGCTTATATTTGCGTGAAAACGGTAATCTATTTAGTCACTTTTTCCCGACCACCATCTCCTGTATCCCCCTGGCATCAGAGCGCTATCTGTCCGATCCTCTTCAACCATTAGGTTCCATTGTTGCGGATCACGCAGAGCATAAAGTGCAAGGCACGGCCACACCGCACAAGTGGTTCAGTCACACCAACCTCTGTGTACACTTAGCAATGCTCTCCAGTTACCCAGAACAAAGGCCTGCTTTAGTGGGTTAATGTCAGCTCAGGAGCGGCACACAACAATAGCGGAGGGGAAATAGAAAGAGGAATGCACGCTTTTCTACAGCGAAGAGCGTGTTCTGTGTGACTTTGCATTGACGAGACGTAAGTTTATCGGCCACTTATCTCCCCTCACCTCAACAGTTATGCATGTCATCTGCAAAAACCGCAGACATGTAGACGAAAGTATGAAACCACTAACAGAAGCAGCAAGGAGGAATCTTTCTAGGTCATCAACCAGCCCTGAACAACGGAATCCGAAAAAAAATAAATCACACCAGACTGCTGGAATCCTTTCAACATATCTCTTAGCTTGTTGATGCAGTTACGTTTTTTAAACTCAGCTTGAGTTTTTTAAACCTCAAGCTGTGTAAAATGTATGAGATGGCATTGTGTGCAGAGGCATCTCCGTTTAAAAGCCTGACAGTGTACAGCTGGGTTGAGCGCTTTCTAGAGGCCAGAGGTGGTACTGCACCTTCATCTGGAGAGACTTTTGCCAGACTTTGCCATGTCAGGGTCATTTTAGACTGTGGTCACATTTTTTTAGGCTGCGCATACACCATTCTAGTAGTAGTTTCTGTGGCACGGGTGTGAATTATTGCAGCCATTGCTATCTGTATCTCTCTGGCACTCTCAGCGTTCCAGGAATGAATTTGTTTTCATTTGCGGTATGTCAACTGACAGTAAGTAGCTGTTCGCCGTGATGGAGCAAAAGAAGCGCTCGCCTTTTCTGTTCCTTAATCATTAAATAACCCTGTGCTTTTACTCTATGGAATCTGTAAATTAATGTAGCGGTTCGGCTCTTCGCTGCATCCGCTGTGTCATTCCGCAACATTCCTCTTGTGTTCGTCCTGTGTAGTCCGAAAGAGAGACACAGGAACAATGGCTGGTTTCTTTACTATCCACAGAGTACTATCCACTACTCAAAATCTCTGCTTTTTTTCTGCACTTGTTGTATCTGGAATTAGACTTGTCGCCTCTTTTGGCATTAACGGGAAGAGAAACTAAACAAAACCTGATTGTTTTTATTCAAAAAGTTGTAAAATAAAACTTTACAACTATGCTGCAACGGCTTAACTTTAAGGCCTCAGATTCCAAGGCCGTAGGAAAGGGGTCAGGAACTTTTTTGGCAAAAAGAGCATAAACAAATATAATATTTTTGATCATTACAAGAGGTATGCAGTATGTCAGAATATTTGTTTGATTTGAAAAATTGAATCAATGTTCATCAAAGCAATAAAACTGCTTTTTGGAGTCTGACAACAAATGACTAAACCACTTGCAACTGTGTGTTCAAAAATGCAGCTGTCTACGCTAATCTTCTGATTTATTGGCGACAATAGTATCAATTGACACAAATTGACACTCTGGCTTTAAAATGATCTGTCAAAGTATAAATAAAAGATATTACACAAGAACTTTCGCTCCACATTTAGTGTAATAATGGGGATCAACACCACCCCAAATTGAAGATGTGATCAACTCCAGGAGAACCTAACTTTAAAATATATTTCAACACTAAGATTTTTGCAGTGTTCAGGAAATTCCACAGAATGTGTTGTCATTACAGGCTTCGCGTGTGTAATAAACAGACTCAGGTGTATTGGCCAAGTTGATACAGGACAAGGACGGTTCTACTCAAACTTTGTTCGAGTGTAATTAACTGTAATTAAATAATTTATTAGGAATCATATAATTGTAGCTATGAATTAAAAAATCATGAATACATCTTAGAAATAACATATAAAGCAATCTTAAAAAATTAATATATGAAATAATATTAATATATACATTAAAAAAAATTATTTAAGGATCAATAGAATTAATGAATGAATGAAAAAGGCATCTAAGAAGTGAATGAATGAGTGAAAAAAAATTAATGCATAAAAATCAAAAGTATGAATTAAAAATCCGACATGCATCTGGGAAATGAATGGATGAATGAGCAAAACCCCAGAAGTGGGCAGCCACAAACGGCCTTAGAGCACATTACACATCAGATGGCGTGCAACAGTTGTCCACACGTGAGTTGGTGTGATTTTCCCGGTCCTATCTCCCTCAGCCTTTGTCAGGAAGATGACATCTGCAGCACGGAGGGCAGCGAGCCGCAAAGCAAACGCCAAGAGTGATAGACACACATCACGTGAGCCACGCAGGGGAAACAAATAGAAAAGACAGGCAGTTATGAATCAAACGCTTGTTCGGCTAATATTTACTCCCCGGCAAACAAAGATTTACACCCATGCTTTGTATTTGTCAAGCAACCAACAAAAAAAAAAAGTTGCAAAAGTTACAGATTGACCTTTGGGTTTAGCTGGGGACGTTAATAAGAAGAATTTGTTATGTTATTGACCCTCTTATCAACAGCATGAATTATTCAGAGTCGGGCCGGAGCTTGTCCAAAAGCAGATGAGAAAACAACACCACAGCCTCTGATTGTGGATTTAACGGTTTCATATTTAATAAGGCGCTGGGAGGCACTTCTTTTAGGAACCGAGATTTAATTGGGCACTGGTGACATCCATCACACGGTTGTCATGGCCGTGACCTTTTGTTTGGGGCTATTCATAATAACAGAGTTACGAGCCAATTTCTCTTATTTCTAGAGACTCACTCCTCCACTTGTGCGCTGGATGCTGAGGCATCTGTGCCTTATCTTAAACCAGTTGTTTAACCAGCCTGCCAGAAAGTGATAAGTCAGCTCACGCTAGCTTTAAAGCTGATATTTGAAGGAGGAGAAAAAAAAATTTAAGTGAACTCTGTATTCCACATCTCCATTTGAAGCAACAGGCCTTGATTCTGTTTTACGGAGTGTAATCCTTGACACAAATAAGTATCTACAGCCTTGGGGGTTAGGGATATTGGATTTTCTTTTTTCCTTCTCTTCCTGTATTTAGAAATCCCCATTTCAGCGAACAAGCTCTCCAGAACTAAAAAAGCAGCACAGACTGCTGGGAAAAGAGACGGAGATGAACTGAAGCAGCATGGTTTGATACCGCAATTGAGGCAAGGTGCAAGCTTTTAAAGTGGCTCTGTGAATAACTCCGAGGCGGTGCGTCGCGTCTCTACATGCGGGTTAATTTCATCAGCCCTGCTGGCTCCGGGGAGCCCCGACGAGCCTTGAAGAAAGTTACGAGGAAAAGTGAGAAAAGGAGAGCGACTGGGATCAAACACAGGTGAGTTTGCTCTCTGGGGAGCAGCAGATGGTCTTCTCTAACCCACCGCGTTTGTGCTCTTAACTGCTTGGCTCTGTCGCCAGACAATGGTCATTCTCTCTTACACAACTCCTCCTTTATGCATAGGCATAAAGGCATCATGCATTATTAAAGCAGGCCGGGCACAGAATCTTTTCAGACTGCTACAAACTTCCCAACCATTGATATCTATGTATTTATTACAGCAATAGAGCAATATGAGGGTGAGGCGCAGAGTGATATCGGCTTACCCGAGGCTGAGAGGGAAATTTAAGATAAAGGATATTTAATATCCAGTTCACATCGCCAGGGCTAAGCCTTTAATAGCACAAGGGGTTTCCAGGCAGGTAATGCCTTTGTCTTAGTCCACACACACGGTTCCACTGACTTTGACTGTAGCAGGTCAATGATAAATGTGGCGTAATGACTCGACAAGGGAGAGCGCCCGTTTGTCCTGACGGGTTATTAATACACCTGGGCACTTACTAAGGTGTATCAGGATTGGAGGAACAGTGGTAAAACCCCAAAAAAATCCCACTTCCTCAATCCATTTTTCCATTTCTGTCACGGCGGTGAAAACAATCCCAGCAACTCTGGGTCTGGAGTATGCCACACCCTCAAGATTGGTCTTCGGCCAATCAGCGAGCGGGACACATAAGCCCCTTTCACACAAACACACCTTACCGGTGAATTGCCGGCAGTCAGTCATGTGTGAAACATTCTACTACAGACTCTCAGGCTAAGGTCACTGAGCAGGAATTATCTTTACTGTCATGCAAACTGTACATTTTGTGAAACAATGATATTTTTGTGAACAAATGTGAAACAATGATATTTGAAATGAACTTGAATAAACTTTATTGTTTATATTACTCATTTTATTTTAATATGATTGTCTAACTAACACTGTTAATATGTACATTATACATATATGTACAGGTAGATATAACTCTCCGTTTTTACTTCTCGATGGGACAAAACATGATGTAATTGTATTACGCGAAGTAGGAAATTGTCCCGTGAAGGAAAGAATTTTAGAACACTGGCATAAGCTGGCAGAAGTTAAGTACCACATGATGTAATCAACCGCTCTGAGCCAATCAGAACATTCTGGCGAGGGTCGCGCGTTCACAAGTGCAGCTGTTAAAAAGGTGTTGCCAGTTAATGATGTCACTGAAATAACCGGTGTTATGAAAACGCGCTGTTGGTAAAATGCCGGAATGGCAGTTCTTGTGTGAACAGCATTTACCGGTAAAGTAATTCCAGTAATTTTCCGGCAATTTGTGTGAAAGGTTCTGTTGGTGCTATTGACGCACACATTCATACCTATGAGCAATGTTTCCAGACTCCCATTCTCATGCATGTTTTAAGGCCGTGAGAAACCGGAGACCTGGAGGAAACCCACGCAAGCATGAGAACACGTAAACTTCACCTAGAATATGACCAGGGCCTCGAACTTGAGTCTGGGGTCATTCTTGCTGCGAGGCAACAACGCTACCCACTACACTCCCGTGCCGCCCCACGAAAAGACAATCGACAATTAATTCAGTTTTTCTTGCGCCTTCGCTTCTCTTTTACAGTGTTCTTACATTTTGTCACATTGCATTAGAATCAAACGCCGTGCGCGGCGCCTGGCAATAATCACGGAGACAAATATGCATGTATATTATTGGGAGTAACATTAGACTGGTGACTTGCATTCGTGGGCACATTACGGCTGCTTATTTTGTGTCTAAATGATAATGAGTGCTGGAATGATAACCTATATCATTTAGAGTGAAATATGAATTTAAAGCACTGCCTGCCATTTCGAGGGAAGAAATGTGTTGTGGAGATCACTCAGGTGTCTTCAGCATTCATGTGAAAAGCCGGGGTGGGGGGGGGGCTTTCCTCAAGTGGTAAAAGACTATTGTTGTCCTAATTACGCGCCGGCTGATGCATTATTTAACAATCCAACATACATCGCCAGAGCTGGATATGAGTCAAATAATTTATGACAAGATCTCTTTTTGTGCTTCTCACTTTAAATCAAACTTCAATAAATGTGCCACCCCTATCCATATTACATGAGGCCTTGCTGGAAACAAGTAGAGCAGCGCGGTGGTCTTGTTATTCAGACGAGGGGTCCAAAAAACAAAAACACACTGGGGAACAAAAGAGGTGCGTCGTGTTAATCCACCTCGGGAAAAAATATTGTAAAAGCAACGGGACAATCATAGAAATCAGTGCAGCTCATGCACATATAAATCAATGTGTTAATAACCTTGAGAGCAACGCAAAAGAGGCGACTGGACACTGGAAATGCAGCACAGTAATCCTGTTTATCACAGTGGTTGTTGGGGTCCAACACATATCTAGGATTTATGGAAACCACTCCCAAAACATATATTTTAACATTGTTGTAGAAGCGACATCTTTCAAGAAACTGTGTGACTTTATAAGCAGCCACAGCCCTTCAGCTTTTCTTTGCTTAAAATAAAAACGAGCGAGAGAGAGAGAGAGAGAGAGAGAGAGAGAGAGAGAGAGAGAGAGAGAGAGAAAGGCCTAATGAGCCACATTTTAATACCAACTTGTAAAAAGTTCCACTTATGGTTGGCGTAAATAAAAGTCTATTCTTTTATCTATTCATTCGTTCTCTGAATTACTTTATAATTTTGGGGAAACTGAGGAATTGGACACACCGAAAGGCCGGAAACGCCCTCTGCGTTGAAGGTCAGTCAATCATAGAGCAGGACACACGGACACACATGACATTTACATCACCATCAATGTCAAAGTCAAACTTGATTTATAAAAAAGTGAATACTGAAAAAGCTAACAATAAAAAGACGACACCATATTCTCATGTGCTTGTTGGTTTGTGTGCGAATAGAGTCGTTTCAATGTGACACACAACTCCCTTATACACTGCAGAACTTTATTACAGTGATTTGGTCTTGAAAAAAGCCACAGAATTATTAGTAATCACTAAAAATCACTTTCCTTTATTTTACTCACTTGTATTTTTACACATTTTTATGATATTTGATTGTATTTTTATTTTGATTTATATTTGTTTACTTGACAGAGTAAATGGCATGAACACCAACTCATCTTTATCCATGCCATTTCAAACTACTGACTTTAGAACACACAAGACTAAGAAAGAAAAAGAAAATACTTTTTCTGAATAAATACAAAATACTTTAATCTACAGAATAAAAGCCCTGTTTGCTGAACCGAGCGTCATGACGCGTTTCTTCAAGTTTCAGGGAAGCATGTGAAAATGTACAGGTCAGTTAAATGTTTGTCCTGTGAAGCACACAGTGTTATCTCCCAGCTTTACAGTATACGGTTACTGACCGCTAATTAGCTCTCCTGCCCTCATGACAGTGGCATCAGGACAAACTTTAATGAGCACTAACGCAATGGGCCGACCCGCAGCGATCCATCATCAAGTGTGCTGAGAGACCAACGCTGCTTAAAAGCACAAGCCGAAAACACACAGCCGAGCAGGAAAGGAGCCATAACCAAATTTATATCATATTACACATTGAAATGTGACCCCTTAATGACATCACCCAAATTCAATCAAGCCCCTTATCCAGTATTACTTAAGTTGAACTAGTGTCTTTCCTCATGCCAAATGAGTAAATTGAATACGGTGGTTGTTTTTGCTCCAGCAGACCCAAGACGCAGTTTGATTTAGAGCAAGAACGGCCCCCGGAAGTCGGGCGATTTCGATATTCCAGCGCTCTGATTTGGGATTATTGTCACTATTGATTGTGTTTAGGTAGTCGCCGTCTATCTGTATTTGTCTACTCGAGCACGAGGGTCGTGTATTATGCTTGAGTGGAACCCGTGAAGGCTTGACAAAAGCTCCGGAGAGCAGTGAGGGACGGCGTGCGAGATGTTTGCTTCTGAAGTTGTTTTGCTGTTGACACGGAGAGGGCTCTCAAACTGCTGCCATAGAGAGTGACTGACACGTTCATAATTCCGCCATTATGTACTTGACTGATCTGCTCTAATGCTGATCTCAAAGAAGAAAAACAACAGGCTGAGAAGTGCGAGGCGCATCCCTGGACAGTTCGATTTCAGACCTGCGCTTGACTGACGTGAAAACACAACAAAGGAAGAAAAAAGCCTAAAAAATACCATGTTGTTGGTATAATGCCATGAGTTTTAATGCCATGTTGTTGTAAATAATCATGATAAAAACTGTTCTGCCTCTGAGAAACTCCACTCTCTCTGAAAAATGCAGAACTCGGCTCTATAGAGCAGACCATTTCAAGTACTTTGGAATAGAGAACATTTAGGTCGGTAAAGTTCTGGAACTTGTCACACATCGTGTAGAGTAGTGAATGTATTAAACTGTGAAGGTCTTTCGGTGTGAGTGGGTCACTACTGAAGATCTCCTACGACTCTGTGGTGGCATCTGCCATCTTGTACAGTGTGGTCTACAGCATCCAAGACAAGGACAGGAAGAGACTGGACAGGATCATCAGTAAGTCCAGCAAGGAGGTGGGTGAGAGAAGAATCCTGGATAAACTATTATCCATCCTGGAGCAGGACTCTCCTCCACTGGTGGACTCACTGTCTGCTCTGGAGAGACTGATCCACCCTCGATGTGTGAAGGAGAGATAGTACAGATCTATCCTATCTGCTGTGATTAGACTGCACAATCTGAACAGGTGACTTAAACAGTTTGTATCATGTGCAGCGCTATTTATTTATAGTTTGTGCTTATTTTATTTTTCATATAGATGTTTTTATATACATTTAATTGACTGCTGTTGTGACATGAAATTTCCCCACTGTGGGACAATTAAAGGCATTTTCAATTTCAAAATCAAAATCAAAAACAAAAATCTAATTACTAATTCTATTTATATATATATATATATATATATATATATAATATCATTTTTTTTTAAATTGTTTTTTAAGGTTCCTCTGAGCCCCATGTTTATTTTACAGTTCATATGCAAATGTGTGCCTGTGATTGGTCAGCCACCAATCCAGGGTGTGCCCTGCTTTTAAGCCAAGTGAGTGTGTGTGTGTGTGTGTGTGTGTGTGTGTGTGTGTGTGTGTGTGTGTGTGTGTGTGTGTGTGTGTGTGTGTCTGTGTGTGTGTATGCAGGTGTGTGTGTGTGTGTGTGTGTGTGTTTGTCAATCAATCGATAATCTATATATATATTTATACATACATACACGTTTTGTACATGTAATACTTTGGTTCTGCCTCTAGAGCCTGTTGAATCAAACAGTAACTACATGAATATTCTTCACCTGTCTGCTAATGTTGACTTTTCTTGTTTAGATCTCTCAGAGGGGGAGGGGGAAAAGAAAACCGCATATTTACTTTTAATTGAAAGGAAATTAAAGGCGCAACCACATCCGCAAATGACAAAGGAGTATCACAAGGCGTGCGAGTGATGATAGCTTTTGTTTAGGATGGATTTCATAAAGACCCCTCCCCCCTGATAATATTAAAGAAAAGGGAAAAAAAAAAAAGAAGTCTTGGACATTTCTCCAAATACAATTACCTCTGCATCACCTGATTCAATCAAATGAATTTGCATTCTGTTTGCATCCAATGTTCCGTGGCCCAGTAAACAAGACGGCGAATAAATCTGATGTGTTTTCATGGTTCAGCCTGCCCACCTCCATCCGCACACTATATTTGGAATATTTGAATCCTCATGAATCTGTAAATGTGTCATGTGTCAGTGAAATCAAAAGGCTTTTCTTTGGTGTATGGGCTAGAAAGCAGAAAATAGTACATAAATTAATTCAGCAAAATATTATATAAGATGCAAAACAAGCACTTGTAAGTTTATTTATTTGGTACACAGAAACAGGATTCTGATGGATTCTTTCAGCCCCGATCTCCCACAAAATTTCAAAACGTGTATACTTACAATCACAATAGATGCAACTACGTATTTAGTGTGATATCTATATCAACATCTGTCAAAAGTCACAGACCACAAAAACAAGTCCAACAAAGTTCGTCGGGTGATCAATAACCTAACCATAATCATCATCATCATTATTTAATAAAATTTGTTGATTTGTTTGTATTGGTGTTTTTATTATTTATATTTATGATACACTTATTTCTCTGTTCATTTGTTTGATTCTTCATTTATATATAGATAAGGAGAGCAACACAGTAAAACAAGATTCACAGTTTTTAGTTTAAATTCACAAAACCCAAAACTCCATCATTAAGATGCTGCCGCACGAGTAAAACAACCTTCTTTATTGTTATAGTGTATAAAAAAAAAAAAATGAAATGGTCTTTCTTTCCTTCCCACCAGCTTCACTCAGGAAACAGGATCATCATCACATGTCTTCATAGCCATTTGAAAGCACAGAGGTAGGGGTCAGCTCGATTAAAGACTCCCTTTATATCAAGACATCATCCAAACAACACGGGCCTAAATTAATGTGTGCATTAACGGATCTCTTTCTTCCACTGGGACAGATCAAAATGAAAAAATATCACAAAGACAGTTCTGAAAACCTGTGATTATGAAGATAGTTCAACAATGGTGCAATGTTTTGATCTCAACTCTAGTCTTCAAAACGATATTGTTGTGCATCTGAAAAAAATCTGCCAAAGGCTAAAGTTTAAAACCAGAGTGAATATACATGTTTATTCGAATTTAATCTACCAGTAGGGGTGGGTAGTAAACCGGTATTGACGTGAAAACCGGTATTGAGTTGTGCCACGATATGGACTTTGCAATATAGTGGATACCGTCCCACATTCATGAATTTAAATTTTATACATGTATATAAACACTTAAATACAGTATAACACGTTTGTTTCATAGGCTGAATTATTAACGTACTGTACAGGCAAGCGTGCAGCACTGTTTCTGCTTATTTCTTTGATTTTTTTTATTTAAGTCAATTGTAAACGTTTGTTTCACGCGATATCATATTTTGTGTACAAATAAGGCAATTAAGGTCTACTAAATTGCAATTCTTACATTTTAATGTAGAAAATATCGTGATATGAATTTTCACTTATATCGTCCACCCCTAACTACCAGCAATGAGTATTTTTTATTTAAAATGAGTAAATACACATACTTGTACTCTTAATGTATTGCAAGTAGTTTCTGTTTACTAAGTCATTCGTAGACAAGAAGCTTCCAGAGTAGAAACTTCCAAGAAGCTTTTCATAGCTTCTAGAGTAAAAAACGTAGTTCTCCTTCGCTCAATTCATCTTAAAGATTTGTGAAAGTGCTGAGGCTTATGGACTATGTAGATAAAAAGCGAGGTAAAGAGCAGCTTTGATTGAGGGTAGAAGAGTCGAGTTTAGGTTGATTTGGGTTCCTTTAATTGCAGGCCGACCACTGTGTGTTATAATAATAATTACAAAGTCTATTTATTTTTAATTGATATGCCCTTTCTTACCACGAAAAGAACAATTATCGTGGAACCGCACGTCTCGCTCTGGCACAGTATGCAGCTGCAATTTTAAAAGTCTAGAGAAAGTAGCGGAAATTGTAATATTTTTGGCAAAACCCTTTTTTCTGTGTCACCTTTTATGTCAAAGAACAATAATTTTGGCATTAAAATCATTCAACTCACCAGTCTAATGTGGCTTTTTTGATGATTTGCTGGATTGATGGGGTAGTAAAAGCAGTGATACAGGATAAAAGCCAGTAAAGATTGGAAAGATTTCACGTTAAGTGCATATTACATTCATGGGGAGCTGCATAATTTTCCATGAGAGCATTTCTTATAGAATGTGTTAAAAATGAAAAGCATTCTGGTCTGAAGCATGTCTAAAGTTAGTGCTACAAATCCCAAAGCACAAAGGGCTTTGGAATAAAACTTAATTCTGAATTTAGGATTCAAACTTTGATTGTGATTATTTAGTTTTGATTTAGTCTTTTTCAGCTCTTACATATTTAATTAGGTCCTATTTACATATTTAAAAAGGGTGTGTCAAGATGTGACTGGTGAACTGGCAAATCTTTAACACCTTTCCTCTTGTAATTGTACATAGACATTAGAAAATTATAAAACTAAATGCACCATCTTAACTAAGACAATACTTTTAAGTAGACTGTAAATCATGTAACTAGATGGTTAATCTGAATGATTTTATTCCCATGCATGATGATATTAAACCTAAATGCTGGACAAAAAGGTTAAAGTATAGCTTCATTAATTGTCTTTTCAAATATTTCCATAATTGAACAATACAATTTAAATACAATTTTAATTTGTTTAGATTGGTTGACAAATTAAAGCTTGAAACCCACAATCACAGCTTGCACCTAATTTTTTATATTTTTAATAATCATTATTGTTGAATCCTATGATGATGATGATGATAATAGTAATAATAATAATAATAATAATAATAGAATAATTTATTAGGTTATATGATTAGACAAAGGACGCATACAATGTTCTCTAATACTTGCTAAAAAATGCGAAAATCTGGATTTGAATTTGATTTTACTTTAATCTACAAATCTTCAAAATTTAAACATTTGAAATATTCCGCTTTGCTAAACAAGTTCCACTTTTTGAAACAACATTAAAAATGAATTGTTTAGGTATTTATGTACATGCATGTATAACACACACACACACACACACACACACACACACACAAACAATCATACACACACTAAAATTCAACTAAATCAATTCATGCTCGGCAATAAAAACATTATTTTGCAAGGACAAGGTTGGATAGAGAGGTTAAATGAAAACCAATCCCCTGTTTTCCTGCCTCCTGGAGATGCAAATGTCAGCTTTGAGCAGTTTGTGGACTCCCTGCTAAGTGCTTGGCCCAAATTACACCAAACTGCTTCAATCTTATGGACTTCTGGCATTCCAAACCCGAGCACCAGCCATCAGTCTCATCAATCGTGTGAGAAGCCATTCCTTAACTTCTGGAAATAAAAGCTCATTTTTTAAACATTCGCTTGCACACGTATTTAAAGTACTAAATGGGTCTCATTTTAAAAATATCCAAATTAATTACCTTATTTTTCATATGGGCTATGAGGGGCACTTACAATTCTAAAATAAATAAAAAAATAAGGATCAAAATTGACTGTTCCTATTAATCTAAGGGATACAGTATTATTGTTATTTATTATAATTAG
Organism: Paedocypris micromegethes; assembly: GCA_028031935.1. Taxonomy (NCBI): domain Eukaryota; kingdom Metazoa; phylum Chordata; class Actinopteri; order Cypriniformes; genus Paedocypris; species Paedocypris micromegethes. The sequence goes on from CM051504.1 coordinate 6,608,532, forward strand.
AAAACCACTAGTATAATTTCACATTATGACATTGAGAAGTGCGATGGATAAAAATATACAGAAAATAGGCTAAAATCATTTTACAGGCATTTCAATCCATGAAAAACTAAATTATAATGAGGGAACTATAACATATTATAATTGTTGCATGTTGAAAACAAAAAAATGGGCTGTCAAAAGCATATGTTCCAAAAATGGTTGACAAAACTGCTTCCCAGTTTAATTAATTTCGACAAACTCGTCTTCAAGAAGATTATTGTTGCCGTCAAACAGTGGGGCAGTGGGGTGATGTCATGGCTCAACGTTAAATTCAGAATACTGTCCTAAATAAGCTGAAAAATTGACTGTCTGTTTTTTTTTTACGCGGCAAAAAAGTGCAAAAAAATTGATTCGGAAATACTAAATAAATGATTTAATATTTAATGTTCTTATATATAATAACAATAGTAAGTAGTATATAGTAAATAAACCAAGTTCCCTCTAACAGTCTAAAACATGGTACGCAAGCCCCTCGCTTTGTCTTTTGAAGCAGTTTGCAGACCTCAATGATCAGGCTCACTGTTATTTATCAGATGCGCAAATATGGCGTTATCCCCGTACGACTGACTGGAGAAACACTAGAGGTGACAAAGAAAGAGTTGCTGGATGTGAATAAGGATAACTGAGTGGGAGGTGAAGAGAGGAGGATGAGGAGGGGGGGGGGTTGAAAGCGAGACTAGACCAGCTGATAGCAGAGGAGACGAAACTTGATAAAAAAAAAAGAGGAAGTGGGGGGAAAAAAAAAGCGAGACGGGGCAGGGTGGGAGGAAGCCTTGTACACGGCAACTCATTATCCCGCAATCCAACAACTGCCGCTCTCCTCCATCTCGCCCTCTCTTTTTGTTTATGCTCTTGCTTTTTGTAACTTATTTATGAGGAGTTAGAGCAAAACTGCGCAGCCTTGCATTTGGCTCTCTGTTTATGTCTAATTTAGTAAACATCCTTGAACAAGTCGGGCCTGTCAACATCTCCTCGTCCTCACCTCGGATCCAAACCGTGGCTTGGTTGTAGTAAAATAAGAGAGGTTTTGATCTGGTTAGCTTACGTCTCAAGTATGGATCTTACTTTGGCCCGTGTAAGAGTTCTATTGCCTCTAACCGCATCACTGCTTTGTGGTGGTGGATCTGCTGTCAGACTGCATTTTCCTCATTTCTCATTACCTGCTAATGTGGACAGGGGCCAAAACCGCCATCCAGCCCTCTACCCACCTCTAAGCGTTCTTGCCTTCTCTCTTCCTCTTTGCCCCGCTAATGGGCTAACGCTTTCTGCCGGCTAACAAAAAGAGAACGGGCAAAGAGAGATGAAATGTATTTTGACCGTTTGGTGGAAAAACAATCTGACACAAAGTAATATTCATCTCCAATGAATCCAATATTCTTTTTGGAATGATATTAGACTGTATCTATTCTATCTTCCATTGTGTTCCCATCTGCCCTTTTCAGGATCTAAATTATGTGCATTAGTACGTAAATGGGCTAATGCCTGTCTGTATTTAGCAGGCTACATGCCGTGAATATATTCTCTGCTTCACAAAGTAATTGGTAATTACAGTGGTCATTTAGGCAATCACTGTCTCTCCCAGATTCATGTCATTCTTAAAAATAACTAGCTCTTAACCTTTGACAGAATTCTACAGAAACTGTTCATCACCGCCCCCGCTTTGATTAATTTTGCGCGTACACTTTCTCGAGCTCAAGACGGCGAGCAAACCAGCGCAATCGTGCCGGCGTATCAATAATAGTGATGCGTCTGCGTTTGTTAACGGCGACGTCAGAGCGCAAAAAGCGACGAGTGGTTAAAGCAAGGTATGCTCACTTTACAAAAATGATTAGTGCCACTTATAAACAATTAGACAACAGGACACACAGGGCATTAAGTCTTATCTCCTCCTAATCTCTCTCCCCCCCCGTTTGTCGCTCTCTCGACTCTGCCACGAACAAATTCGGCACTTAAACTGTGATAATCTTTTGTCTGCTCGCTCCCTGCGTTTCACTTTCTTTGTTTATACAGTCTTATTCACACATTATTCATTTCCACGCATAATGAAGCAGCACGCAGAAGAACTTTCACACAGAGGATGGCAACTTTGAAAAACAACAAGGTCGACAGCTTTAGCTCCGAAACATTTCCCTCTGCAGCTCTTAAGATAATGTTGTCAAGGCACTTACAGATCTTCTCCAGCATCTCTGCCGTACCAAATGTGGAATTAGTTTTTGGTTTTTGAAAAACCTGAGAGAAAGCCAAACGGATTGCTTCTGTCACACACTGGCTTGTGCAGTGTAGCGTTTATTTTTATTGATAATTTCAATGTCTTTCGGAAATGCCGCCTAAATAAGGCAATGAGAAAAAGGGGGTCTTCCTTGGAACGACTATACTTTTTTTGGGAATAGAACCCATAAAGTTCACTGTACAACCCGAAGACAATGGAAAAGGTATGCAATTGCAAAAATGTAATATAGGGAAACTAATGCAGGACAGCACTGTGGCATTGTGGATAGCGCTGTTCCTTCACGTAAAGGTGAAATGATTTGTAGGAGGCTTAACTTTAAAGCGTTCTCGTTCTTGCGTGGACTTCTTCTGGATCTAGAGTTTGAATGTGTCTGTGTCCAGCTTTGTGATTGGTTGGCCATAAATCCACGCCGTGTTCTACCTTCAGGCTAGGATTGGCTCCATCTCCCCGTGACCCAGAAATGAAAAACCAATTCATGAAATGGATGGATGGTAGTAGAGCTGCACAATTCTGGATGATATGAGAATTACGATTTTTGTTTTTCAGGATTCAAGATCACAATTCTTCTACGATTCTTCTGGGGCAGTGCAGCGTTTCCCCTACCATTAAATTAGGGCGGTGCTCCAAAATACGACAGAAGTAATGCACATTTCAACAATCATTTTTTTATAATATTTAAATTATTGCGTACAGCGGATTTCACAGACACAAACAAGCTCGTTGGAAATAAGAGTTTGGCAGAATTGTATAAATGTCGGATTAAGATCACAAGGAGGGGTAGAGTCGAGATCGCGATTTTTAACAATTGATCGTGCAGCTCTAGATGGTTGGAATAATCGCGAACACACCGTTCTGTGTCAAAATGTAAAAAAATGTGCCAAGTGAGCTAAATAGAAAATTAACAACCTCTACAAATGCAGAACCTCAAAATATGATCTGTGCCCCTCATAATTTGTAAATCTAGCAACGTTTGACTTTGCTGAAATGGAGAAATGAAATGAAATTAAGTCAAAAGAATGGTCCCTGTAATATTAATGAGAGTTTGTAGGGTGTAATTTAAGCTTTCTTTTATGCCTGAGTTGCAAAGCTTGAATTATCTATTCAGAAGGATACAAAGTTTTACTGCCGTGAAAGTTTAAAGAACATTCTTTCTGCCTCTGCCGGAGCTGAATAGGATTTAAAACAGAGGTTACTCTATGAAAATCAGGATGCCCTTTTATTACAAACCTTTGACCAATCTGTCCTCACCAAATCCTAATTTTAACAGTCAGGAAAGGAGACAAAAGCACCGGCTTCAACTGAGCATGAATACAGAACCCAGAACAAGACGTCTGTCGTGAGTAAAATGAGAACTGTCTGAAGTAACTCATCCATGACAGACTCACACCATAGCCTCTGAATTACAGATAAGCGAGTATGTCTACACATTCATACATATACATGCAGGCGCGCACACACAGACACATATAGGCAGGCAGACAGTCGTAGGCAAAGTCAAAGTGAAGAGACACTTTTCATAATGAGATATTATGATGTTGATTCTGATTTTGGAGCGAATCCACTTCTTTTGAACTCATACAGTGATTATTTTCAACACAAGATGAACATTTCCTGAAATTGTATCAAACCGTTGCAGCTCTTCTTAGTCTCGGTTCTTAGTGTCTGCAACGTTCTTCTGTTATCACCAGTTAAAATAATGTGAATGCGTAATTACAAAATCAATCTATGAATAATCATATGGTCAATTTACATTTGTTCATCCGTTCGTTTCCTGGACCAGAAATGGCTTATCCGTCTCGGGGTCGCAGTGAAGCTCTTGGCCTGACTGCAGGACACACCTTGGAGAACAGCCAATCACAGAGTGAGAAACACAGACACATTCACACTCTCACTTTCTCTCATGGGCAATTTTTCCAGGCTTCAATTCTCCGGAACACTTGCTTTAAAACAGTTGGAGAAAACTGGAAACCCAGAGGAAACCCACACGAAGAACATGTAAACTCTAAACCGAAAGGCAGAGGTCAGACCTTGAACCAGAGTTTCACAGTGCCACCATGCCTTCATATTTGTATAAGACAGTTTTAAATTAGTAGTATATGGCATAAATTTTAATAAAGAAAGAACTAAAAAACAGCAAAAAAACTAACCAAAAACAAGCAAAGAATCGGTAGTTCTCTATAGCATCAAAGCTTAAGAGCACATATAATTACGATTACAAGACTCTAATATGTTTTCCTTCTCCTCAGGGATTTGTTTCAGCTCGGATGTCTTTGTACTCCAAGTACAGCACACCAATTGTTTGTACAACCAAGCAGCGAAGATGTGTGTGCGCTCTAAATGGCCGGCAAAAACATTTCTTTCAGAGTGTCTCTGCCCATGTGTGCAAATAGCGGCAAGGGTGTCGGTGTGTATGAGTGTGCTCTGGCATGGTCATTGCCAAGCATAAGCATGTATTTGTGATAATTCGGATCACTGCATGAGCACGTTCCCGCTGACACCACAGCCACCCAATTCCGGCCTTATAGGCATTATGGAGAAGAAGCCGTGCTCCAACAGCACTCTGAGCCGGGCTCCATTTCTTCTGTGTGCTTCTGGATTTTATCAAGATTTCCCGCTGAGCACCGATATATTAGTGTGGCAAACATATCTGCCAATTCAAACTTGCATCAAAAGCGTATCGACGACGCAGCCGAAACAGCATTTCCATGCACTTCGTCTTTTGAATTGCTAAAATCAGCTTGGCAAAAGAAGCGACACCATAAAATTCAGCTGTGGTTTTCTTTCAGCCAAAGCGCTTTTCTTTTGTTGCAAAAAGGAAAAAAAAGGTGGTGGTGATGGTGCGGAGGGGTGGGGGTGTGGGGAGAAAAGCCTAGGTCTTAGCTGCGCAAGAGTATGGGGAATGCATGGGTCCATCTGGCATCCAAAGAGAAGGCTTTGTCGGGATCCAAGACACACTGCTGCAGAAGGGTCCTTTTCTAAAGCACCTGCAGAAATACCTCCAAACCATGCCAGACAACGTCTGCCTGGCCACTGCATCTCTAGCTTTGTTTTTCTGTAACCTCTTGGAGATTTAAAAAGCCTATTTCAAAAAGCATTTAAAATACAAAAATGTGATGGGATACAAACTAGGACTGAATGGAAGGGAGAAAAGGAGGCACCTTTGCCTCAAGAAAGAAGGACCGGTTCAGAATTCAAGGTCGAGGCCCCATCTGGGTCTTCTTGTGGAGTTTGTATGTTTTCCTCAAACTTGCGTGTGTATCCTCCAGGTCTTCGATTTCCTCATCCAACATCCAAATGATGATCAAGTGCAAAAAAAAGAATGGTTGGCGTGGGTGTGAAATTAAAGTGGCCAAGTTAGAACGCAACCATACTGCAAAAATATACAGACTAAGACAAGAAGATATGACCCTAAACAATGAAGTGTATGCACAAAAAAGCTAAGAGCAGTGAGTAGTGAGTAGAAGACAACAGATCAGATTCACTGCCTTGTGATCGGAAGGATGCAATTTAAAATCCTAGACCAGAAGATTAAAAGTTCAACTATAACTATTAGGTCACAACTGCCCTGTGCTTGTGTGTTCTGACATTGTTATCACAGTTGGGCCTAGTTTTGGATTTGGATGTTATGATTGAGGTTAGGGAAAGTGATTAGAAAACGAATGCACCATGTCAATGGTGTGTGTGTGTGTGTGTGTGCGTGCGTGCGTGCGTGCATGCATGTGTGGTTTTAAATTATCGTTTAGTATTGAGGATATAAGAATCGTCTTTGACTTTGAAAGGTACAAAAAACTTCAACGCATTAAGAAATCTAGAAAAAAAAGGAAGGAAAACACACTCTAGCTGACCATTAAATGAGTTTAATGTAGACTATTTCACAGATGCTTTTTATGAAAATGAGAATTAGGTTATGCTTCAAGCACAGTGATGATAAATCCTTTCTAAGCTTAATTATGATGTTATAAAATTGTGCCCGGTGTGGCCACATACAACTTTTAAAGTGTATTAAATATTGCAATCATGTTTAAAAAATGCTATAATCTGTCTATATAATTAGAATTCAGCAAGTAATTGCATGAGAGTAGCAGAGGTGAAGGTGAACCTAATTCTCAGACAACCTTCACCCTAAATGTAGACTGGTGCTAGTGAATCTATAATGAAACCACTCAGGAAGGCCTATATCTTTTACAATATAATATAATAAGTCCAGTCCACTTACACAGAACCCAAAACCCTCTTCTGAAATTTATTGGTCTGTATATTTAACATACAATACATCATAAAAGCTCCAGGGGAAGAAAAAATAAAAGCGCCAAAATATGCAGAAGCGGTAGAACGAAAATACATCAAAGAGTGCCAATGTAATAAAAAAATATATATGCTTTCCATGTGTCAAGATCACTACAAGCAGAAAAAAAGTGTACACCGAGAGTATCAGATTAAGGTCTGGCTGTCAGTATTGGTTGTTTAATCGACACGGGTCAGGTTGGCTATCTGACCCTGACCAGGTGAGGCGCACCGCAGTGAAGTGGATCACAGTAGACAGGGTGAGCCACTCGAGGGAAGCACTGCAAAGAAAGGCACAGAGTGAGGCTAAGTGGTAATACAGCCTTGTTATCAGGTCACAACCGAGGCCCGGAGTGGAGGATAATAACACAAGAGCTCGGTGCCGCTCACACTTTAACCTCGGCACACTATCTGATCTCCTCTCCTCAGGGACGCGTCTTAAAACAACCTGCACTCTGCTCCGACACTGCATTCTTCTACTCGGCTACTTCCTAGTATCGCAGTGTCTGTTTGTCAAGAGGTTTGCATTCTTCTCCCGTTTCAAATGAAAGAGGATTGCTTTCTATGAACATTTGCTACAAGGTCCGTGTGCAAGAAGAAGACTCATTCTTAAAGCTGGAATTCTGTGAAAAATGAAGCCGAGACGTCAGGGTCCTGACAAGTCTACACTATTAGAGCCCACGCTTAACTTCTAAGAAGCTGATTAGAGCGCAGCCGTGCCAGCAACTATCCATCACTTCCAGTAAAGGAGCTTCTTATCCATCTAACCAAGAGACGGTTCCAGTGCACCATAGGCACAGGGAAGAAAGGCTAAGGCATTCACTTATCAAACCCTGGACGGAATAGCCATCGCTTCAAATGGCTAGCGAATTTGGGATGACCAGCTGTATCATGAGACGGAGCTCGGCTTTGGCTTTGGCGAGCACCCGGACGATTCGCTGATGGTCTTACTGATGAAGGACGCAGAGCACCCACAGAATCGGCATCCAACTAGAGCCCCTCTAAGGACCCCACACATCCCTGGCATGTGGGCAGAGATAAAGCTTGCGCCAGGGCTCAAAAGTTGCAATCCAAAGTTTTGTCCAAAGAAAAGCGAAAAGAAAATAAAGTTTAAGCTTGTTTAGCTCCCTCCTCCCCAAAAGACAAGCAGTCGGACCATCTGTGAAGATTCCCTCTCCAGCCATGGACACTACCCTAAGATGGGAAGGGGGTGGGCAACTAAAGAGGAGGAGAAGAAGAGTCACACAGAGAAAGAAAAGATTCTTTCACACAGGGAAAACTCAAAGACACGCAGGTAATGAGGTGGGCACATGCCCTTGGAATCATCAAACATCTTCCTGCTAGATCTGGATCTCGCTACCATCATGTTCCTGGCAGAACAACTGAGGACGCTCGCCCCGTTTCTGTTTGACTTTGATTCGACAAGAACAGAACGGAGACGCTCTTCTTTTTACATTCCTCTGTTGAAACCGGACACAATTTCTGACACAGTCATGAATTTCTCTATGCCTTGACGGGTGGCTTCTTTGAGCAAAATGATCCATAGCTTGTTGTGTAGAAATTCTTTTTTTTCCTTGTATCCTGGGAAAATCTGCCAGAGCTTATACATGGAAGCCAATGCATGAACTTTCAATCAGGGATTAGCCGGATTTTCCAATGTGGATCTTCTTTTGTGAATTTGGCCAGCGTCGCCTCTGTCATTGGCAAGAGAAACATAAATAGAAAATGATCCCTAGGCCAATAGGGATTGCCTCCTCTATTTCAAAGAAAAGTATGAAAAAAGGCAACTCAGCTCCCGCCATAAATGTGATGTTGCATCAGACCAAAGTCACGTTCTCGTGACAGACCACCAAAAAAGTCCTTGTCCAAGTTCATAGCATATTGCTGTAGCACATTTTGGTATGCCCAGCCAAAAGAACTGAAACAGACAACATGGACCAAAATAAAAGAGCAATAAAATTGACTGAAGACTGGGATGAAATGGCCAATTATACTAATAGCACAGTATGCTTCTTAAACTCTGGTTAGTTAAAGTATTATTCAAATCACCATAGAACGTATCTGTTTGTACATCTATCGCCAATCTCTGTCCATTGTTCTTTCTAAAAGGTCCTCTTCCCTCAATTTAGCACTAATTCTGTTTTAGCATAGGAGCTTGCCAGATAAGACTACAGAACACCTACTTTAAACCTATTCATTGATGTGAGTTCCCAGCACATCTGACAGCCAATGAACAACGGTCAGATCAACAGCAGGTAAGAGTTTGATTGTGTAATAGAGAGTGTGGCTTTGCACATCTACAAAGTCACAATGAAAAAATAACTTGCAAAAGCAGGAGTTTTATCTACGACAATAATGGGCAAATATACCACCCATGTGAGAGCAGCTTTTGTTCTTTAAATGTCAACTCGAAAATCCGAGTGGTTTGTCAGCCACAGCTAGACACAAGCAAAAAGTACAAAGCATTAAGATTCAGCAACATTAACTAACTAGTTCTCGCATGGAGATCAATATACAGTCATTAACGGTTAATTGGGACACAAGTTATGTAGGGTGGTCGCTTAAAAGGGCCAAAGTCCCAGAACAAATCCTATTAAAAAGTCTAATGTTATTGGCTTGTTTGGGACAAAACTCCACTCGGGCCAAAGGACGTGAGAGAGAATTAAAAAAATAAGCACGTCGCTTGACGCAGGAAAGAGTATATAATTACGGATAGTGATTTCAACAGTAGAGCTGCACTCTACTGTGATACAATGAGAATCAAGACACCCATTTTTTGCTTAGAATAAAGATCACAATTCTTTTCACAATTCGTTCTGGATATTTTAATATTTTAAATATTTAACCCTGAAAATCAGGTTGTTAAGCAGCAATATAATAACACAAATTACTCTTTGCTTTAAATAAATGGAATGAAAATTAAACGCAATAAAACGACAGTTGAAGACAAAATTTGAAGCTTTGTTTAAAAGCACATTTTAAATATTTTATATAATTATATATATATATATATATATATATATAATTATTCTTTTGTGGAGGGTGTATAATGTATAACTATTCAAAAATAATATTGTCCTAAACTGTACATGTTTGCTGTATGTGGTTTGCTGAGTGTCAAACCGCAATAAACACACACTTCAGAATAAAATCCTTTTTAAAGGTACTGTCGGATTGATAGCGCACTTTTTGTGGTTAATAACCTATTCTGCCTGTTTATTTTTTTGTTTTCTTAAACTCGACTGCTGCCTGACTCACATCCACTGCAGTAGTGCAGGTAATTAGTGTCGTCATCACGCTCACGAGAGGCGCCCGAAATACAACAGAAGTAATGCAAGATTATCTCACCCTTATAATATTTAAATGATCGTCCACGACTAAGATTTGGTCGATGCGAGCACGAGCGGACAAGCGGTCTGACAGAAACGGCTCATCGTAAATCAGAGAGTTAGGCAAAATCGTATAACCTCTGGATTCAGATCGTGAGAGGGTAGAATCGAGATTGCGATCTTTTAACGATTAATTGTTCAGCTCTAATCGACAATATGTAATATTCTTCGACAAACATTATTTCAGGGAAATTATGCAACTTTTACACTATAGATTCTATTGTACAAATCGCCTTTGCGTTCCAAATTAGCCACTTTTGTGTATAAACAGCACTTTAGACTATTAAAGGTGTGAAAAATATGTCCATTTATTTGTATACGATGAGTGTTTAGCACACAGAGCTGTAAAGCACAGGCAGCATCACAAAGTATCCTATAGAAAAAACACGAGGGACAAAGAGAAGAAAACAAGTTAAGAGAAGAAAAATGGCTATGGGGAAAAGGAAAGAGTTCTGTCCCAGTTTGCTTCTTCACCTATTCATGTGTGTCTTTGTTCTTTAAGTTCTTTTTCTCCACTCCAATCCGTGTCTAACAAACTCTTTTCTTTGTTTTTGTCTTTGCACGGGCTCTTAAGGTGCTTGTTTCTCCACAGCTTCTAGCGCCACAGCTTGCTGCTTGTTTGGGTGATTAGCACCGGGCTGCTGTGCTGTGCATGTGTATCTGTTCTCGGGCTCCTTAGGGCCCCGGGGCCGATACGCTCAGCGTAAAATGGCCCTCCACTCTGCCCACCTATCTCTCCCAAGACGAGGCCACAGCCTCCCAGTGGAAAATCCTCATCCGCGAGCGTTAAGCATGGAGGGGTAGGGATTAGGTGTTCCGCCTGAAATGCACACTAAATTGAGTCCTCACTGTTTATTTTTATACTGTTGTAAATTTAAATGGCAGAAATTCATCTTTATTGTACTTTGTTCCCTCGCATTCTTTAAAATCTGATTGTTTTATGTGCGAGGGAGTGTGACTCGCTGTCAGCGCAGGGAGAACAGCGACGTGATAATCACTGTGTGAACATCCACAAAAGGATTCAAAAAGCTGAAAAACGCCAAACAAGCGCAGAGGTTAAGAGTGTTATGTGGAGAAGAAACAAAATACCCATTTAAAAGCACAGTACCAGCACGTTTTATAGGGTTTTGTAGCAAAGTCGGATGATAAAAGACCATTTTACGCTAAACAAATGTGCAGACAACTGAAGGCCAGACAACTAGAGAATCAAGACTTGTCAAGACTAATCAACACTTCCTTTCTGCAACTTATTTCCTGTCAGGATTAAAATTTGAAAAAAAGTTAAAAGCAACATTGTTTCAGCGGCAATTTCTTTTTTTTTTTTTTTTTTTATCTTTTATTGGAGTATACAGTATATATGAAAAAAAAGTTTGATAATGTAGTTGTCATAACACAAGTGTCATGAGTAAAACATTAGTATCACTTTCATCCATTCATTTTCGCCCACTATTTCCACTTCTGGGTTATAAGAAGCCCAAGCAAATCCCAACAACTTTGTGAATATATGCAAATCCTGCTTTCATTTTCAATTTAAGTGGGGAATCTTTATTTTTTTTGTCTTAATACATGCTTTAGTGTGTACAAAATGTTTGTAATACTAAAATGTTGGAAATATCGCTCTTATTTTAATACTGGGGATATTTACCAGTTTTTTTGCTTGTGAATTCTCCAGCAGAAAATTAGACATAAAACATAAAACAAATACATATATGTTTATATTTTGATTAAATTTATACTTTTTACAAGAGATCTGAGTGGTGGCATGAGAGTCACACTTTCCGTAAATGTTTCCTGAGAAACATCTTAATTTTATTTACATTTACATTCTCACATTCTACATTATCAGTCCAAACGTCTCGGACATAGGAGAGCATAAGCTATGTTACCAGCGGCGATGGTGTCACAGTCTGAATATTTGCCCAGGGCTTCTACAGTTATAAAGCCTGTGGCGTTTTTAGAATGGTCCATTTTTTGCAAATGCGAAGACAAGGGACGACTTCTTCCTCCACACACAGACAGCTATTTTTGCCAAGTTATTCGAAGGAATGCTTTGCATCAGTCTTTAAAACTCTTCATTAATCAATCCGGTCGTCTTATTATTTCTGTAAGTGCAAAAGAGATTGCTAAATAAAAAGAGCTTTCTCGTTCCGTGGGGGAAGGAGGGAAAAAAAAAGAGCACAGTGAAATGAAGCCGCATTCATTGAACCTTAAAATGTTTTGATGGCTTTTCAGAGGCACATTATATTTACATAGGAATGTGTCATTAACGTCAATGGTGAACCAGAAACTATTAAACTAATACAATGCTAAACTGAACAACCTTGAGAATTTGATTAGAGCCATTGTGAGTTTTAAAAATGCTCCATTCTTGGGTTAAAACAAAAGACTGATGCTTTCAGCTATGCTAATAATTCAGCTGTCAACTTTCATTGATGTATTTGACTGCGGCGCCTAGCATTTACATACTTTATATATAGCGAGGAGGGGTGGGGGTCGTCTATGCAAAGAATCATAATAGAGGTTCGAAACAAACATGAAACTGTTTGTGTTTCATTTCAAATTAGCCTCTGTAATTTTCAAAAAGACTGCAGGCATTGTTTGCTTGGCAAAGTCATGTGTTTTGGAGCACTTTTAATTCTCTTATTATTGCACTTGCTGGAGACACAATTTTTTTTCTCCCTTTTTTCCTAGTCTGCCGAGTGCTCTTAAACAGCAGAAAATCATCTGACTGAAACTCCGCTTTAATAGCAATGACCTTCTTAGACGCTTTTATTTATGAAGCAGTCATTGTGTTCAAAGCACATCTAAATCTTTCCTAACAAATCAACAGTTTAAAGCATGATGATACGGCTAGTCTTGATTAAGAGGCAAACACACACACACACACACACACACACACTCCCTGGATAGTATTTTAAACACTATTGTGGCGTTTAATAAATATTAAATTGGGTCATTTAGGAACCTAACCAGCAAAAAAAAATGAAAATAAAATCATATTTGGGATTAATTATCTATTTGAACATATATTACATCTTTGGGAAGATCCTTAACATTGTTTCATTAAACCCTGGAGATATTTTACACAATGATCTAATTAAAGCCAAATGCCTAGTATCCCATTTAAGAAATCTATATGTTCTATATAATTATGAAATGCTGCATTATTTAATACACAAACCCCAAAGCTCCACGTGTGCCTATAATTCGAATGAGAAAGTAAATGAATAGAGCACCTCTTCTTTAGTCCTGTTCCAGACTTAATTGCAGTAACGGAAAAATCGAGACTTTTCTGAGCTTGTGGACGTGGAATGAACACAATCAATATGGAAAAAATTGAAAGCATGCATGATCCGAAGCTTTAAATCATTTCTGATTTGTATGTAAAGCAAGTAGAGAATTACTTTTGTCAACCACAGAAGGCGTTTGCCTTCACTTTTCACTACCTGAAAAATCCTGGGGTGAAAATCCTTTACAAAATATTTAAAGTATCTTGAAAACATGCACTGTACCATACATTACTGTAAAAAACAAAAAAGCAGTGATTTCCTGACAGCTCTAGTTTCATTTACAGAATACTTAAATTAAATAAATATATAATATATAAAAAATATATATATATCATATTTGCTTTAAAAAACAAATGTAAACGTACAAGTTTATAAATGCATAACAGGTAAAAAAAAAATACATTATTATTCATTTAAAAACTGAAAACAAAAATGAACAATGTGTAAAATCGCAAAATATGTTGATATTAATCAAATAAACACACGTAGTGGAAAAAAAGCCTGCTTGCCTGCCAAAAACTGCAAACCCAGAGTTTTGTAGGGAATAACACGCTCTCGCATTGTCGTCTGTGGCATTGTTGCTAAAGTAGCCCATTAAAATGCAAGGATGTATATTAAAAAGCAGCGCTACTTCTTGATGGATAGTCGTCAGTTTATGAATAAGTGTGCATATTGATTCGCCAAAGGTGAAAAAGCTGTTTGACACTATTATTTCTGAAAAACCCGGCTCTCACATATGATTTAAAAGCCATTTTAAATGCCCGTCACTTACATTTCCTTATAGAAGACCCAGATGACTCCCCTGGAAATAATAATTATGAAAATGCAGGAATATCTACCGTGCATAGTGCTTCCGCAGCAGACCTGTGCATAGCATGAGCGAGATAACCGATAGAAATCTGGAGTGAAATCACAGTCAACACCACATTCTATTCCCTTATATTCCATAACCTCGCCAATGTGTCCAGGTTCAGATTGGTATTGGCCGATAACATAAACATTTCTTGCAGACAGGCCAAAGTTCATTTTTTTAGATAAAGCACGCTTAAAATATAAAACAATGTTTCAAATTCCGTTGTGTGCTTTCTAATCTATGGAATCAGATTAGTGGCAAAAATATCAAACGTAAATTTCTAAAAAACGACTGAAAATGCTTCACATTTACAATTACGTACAAAAATACATTGTTTTTATTTTTCGCTTGCAATTACGTTTGTTAGCTTATTTTTTGCTTTCGTTTTCATTTTTTTTTTTTGCTTGGATTTATGACCCAAGTTTTCCACGTGACCCAGGACCGCCTCCACGTGAAATTTAGATAAGAAATCCAAACAAAAAAAAAAGGAAAAATCTGAAGCAAAAAAAAAAAGTGAAAACGTGAAGATTTCAAGCAAAAAAGAAAAAAACAAAAGTAAATGCAAGAAAAAAAAAGAAAAAAAATTTTTGTTTGTTTCTTGGAAATTTACATTTGATATATTTGGCCGTTTAATGTACGTCTATTAAAGGTGCATCTTATAATCCAGTGGACCTTATAGTCCGATAATTACCGTAAGTGCTATGAAGTCACAACCAAGCCACCGGATTTACAAATTAAAAGGCAGGAAAAGTACTCAAAAATAATCCATTATGCCAGAACAGTGTGATTATTTTTCTGGATTGATAAATTCAGTCCAGGCCTCAAGAGGAGGAGATGATTATCAACGTAAACTGCCCGCAAAAATCTCATTATGCAATAACACAATTTCTCAAACCATCTTTGACCAAATATAAGGCAGCTCGGCGCCGTTGCAAAAAGACACGGCTTTAAACGGCCATAAATGTGTTGCTTCTCTGTGGCAAATACTTCAAACGTGGACATTCAGGCCTTCAACATATATCTGCAATTTATTAAACAAAGTGCCCTTGCATGTGTTGTGTGCCGTGAATAAACTTGGACTTATTAGACCCCGTCTGTATGTGTGTGTGAGTGGGTGTCTTGATTCTGATTATCATCATTCACCTTTCATCACACACTGCTCTGAACAACACCGCAACAGAGATGGACAACCGGGTTCGCATCAGCCCAGCAAACACACACACACACACACACACACACACACACACACACTCCCCAGGTCATTGGGAAAGCCCTTGTTTGAGGCTCTTGTTGTCCTGGGAGTGAGTTGGTTAAGAGAATGGCATCTCTGCTCTACAGAGGGAGCTGTTCATGTGCTGAATGCGGTTTCCACTGGCATCAATCATTCCGTACAATTAGGCCAATTCCCACTCAATTTTCTATTTCTGCACAGTCACACTGACGGCCGTCCGGCACAAGCGCGGCACACATCGAAAAGCACCAATGCCAGGCGAACAAGCCAGGTAAGAGTCAGAGGGGAAAAGTTACTCGGAGCTAAATTAATAAAACATGTAATAAAAAAGTCCCAACCCTAATGAGTTGAAGGATGAATATTAAATAAGGCCAATACTTAACAAGTCTAAAAAACCAACTGTTAGTCGATAAAAAAGGTAAATGAAACAAAAATATATGTATGTTCAAAACCAAATTCTAAACTAGTTGGTAAATGAATAACATAAGCCGAAAAGTTATTTGGAATAATTATTTCTATATCTTGGTCGCATCAACTGACTGGTCAATAACAAAAGCGTTGTTACTATGGTTGGTTTTTAAAAAGACGTCACTGTGGTTGTATTGGAATTAAATGCTTTTCTGATCTTTAAACTAGTCAGAGGTCAAACCAAGTCTAGTCAAAAGAAGGGAGACGTGATATATTCAAATAAACATAGTACCAATATGTTTTTAGCCCCTGTTTAGACATTTTGTCTTGATCATTTTGCCTCAAAGAAAAAGCAAACAACAACGTATACACTTTAAAATAAACATACACAAATGTAAACTATTTTAAATATAAAAACTATACAACAGTGTGTCTCCTTTACAGCAATTAGAGATGAAAAGAAAAATGAAATTGCAGTATATTTTGTTCTTCTCAATATTTCTAGTACAATAATAAGTCTAGTCAACCAAATTCATTGCCTTGTGTCTTTGTTCCAGTTCTAATCGATAGCCATTTAAAAAACTTTTGCCCAAAAATTGGCAAGAAGTATTATTCTACCAATTTCTGGGCCTTTTTGACTGAATATAGATCCAGAACCCTGGATAAACAAACACCTAAAAGCACTCTAGCAGTTCCCACCATGTTCTCTCTTAGACCTCAAGTGTAATTTGCTTTCCATGGCAACCAGATTAAATTAGTTGAGTGATTATAGCTTATTAACACCCAACACTGTTAGTGTATTCTTACCATTTGGTATGTAAACACTTTCTGCCCGTAGCGCTCTTTATTGGAAATTGCTTTGTATAGACTAGGAGGCCTGAAGCTTGCTTAAAATATAATTACAATTTAGACAATAGCCACTCAGACATGCCGCAGTCCCTCCGATCCCCCTCCTTCTTCTGACCATTTGGTGACTGCAAGTTACAAGGCACAGCCAAACACTGTAATGAACAATGAAAGAGCAAGTCTCGCTCTCTCTCTTCCTAATTCGAACTAATAAAGCCACAAGAATTAACATTCACAATTGCGGTAATGAGGTGTGGGGGTTTGGTCTCTGGTACTTCATATTGACTACTCTTGCCCTCAGCTGCTCTTTGCATTAAATGCCGCACTTCAGGACAGAACGACCGTCGCATTGTTTGTGTATTTGTAGCGCTGCGTGTGTAATGGGTATTAAAAGGCAGCAGTTCGCAGTTTGTGAGCAGTGGGGAAGGAATACGGGCCTTCACTCTGCTTAGGCGAGGGGATCGTCAGATGCGATGTAGTTCATCAACTTTACGCTGTTGCTTTATTTCCTCCTTTGTCATGGTGGCTCGGTATCAATAGTAGGACAAAGTGTTGGAACTAGGGAGATTGTAAGAGAGAGAAAAAGATAAGGGGAGAGAAGAGGAATGAGAAAAACAGAAGACAAGGACAGAGAGAAAAGAGAGCAAGAGAGTCAGAGAAGAGGGAATAGTGAGAAAAAGGGAAATAGGGGAGAAAGAGTGTAAGAAATAGAGAGACTGAATATGACAGACAAGACGGGAGAGAGAGAGAGAGAGAGAGAGAGAGAGAGAGAGAGGGCGAGAGACAGAGAGAGAGAAAGAGGACGAGAGACAGAGAGAGAGAAAGAGAGAGAGAGAAAAAAGGGAAATAGGGGAGAAAGAGAGCGAGGTAGAGAGAGAGGGAGAGAAAAAGAGAGAGAGAGAGAGAGAGAGAGAGAGAGAGAAAGAGGGCGAGAGACAGAGAGAGAGAAAGAGGACGAGAGACAGAGAGAGAGAAAGAGAGAGAGAAAGAGAGAAAGGGAAATAGGGGAGAAAGAGAGAGAGAGGTAGAGAGAGAGAGAGCAGGAGAGAAAGAGAGAGTAAGAGAGAGAGACTGAGAATGAGTAAGAAAGAGAGAGAGAGAGAGAGAGAGAGAGAGAGAGAGAGAGAGAGAGAGAGAGAGAGAGAAAGAGAGGAAGGGGGGTGATTGAAGCAGCTTTAGGTGAGGGGGGTGAGCAGGTGCAAGGAAGGAAAATTACTACTATAAACAAGGCTAGTGCTTGTAATTTATCATTAATCTGACTGTCTGCGTTCCCAGCTTTCATCTTTTGTTTTTGTTTTTTTTGCATGCTGATATCCATGTCATATTTCTTATCCCGAGATTTGTCGCTGTTTTTATGCCCGTCCTTAGTCTTTATTACTACTGCAAACGCAGGATGACAAAAGCTGGCCGCCATGAAGCAGTCAAATACTATTGATTGGGTTATATCATTAAGACGGCTGCGGAAATCCATTCGGCCAAACTCAAAGGCAAGATGTGGCCAACATCAGGCGATGCAAATGGAGGACGGTGGTGTCACCTTATCAGCACCTGCCGAAAAGTGCCTTCATTTGCTTTAGTCGCAAGTCGAGTCTAATGCTGTGAAATAAATCTACATAACACCACTTTATTACATGTCAGGACTCACTTGTCTCTGCTGGAAAGTGCATTGTATTAAGCAATGATACTTATTAACTGGAAACAGACGGTGCTATTATTCAAGTTCACAAGTGTCTAATAACATCCAGTCAGGGATGGTTTGCACAGCTAGTTTGTCTGGAAATAGCTTTTTTTTTTTTTTATATATACATGTGTTATTATTTTAATCTTTGGTTTTATTTGTGTATGTGCATTTGTGTTTATTTTGAAAGTTTGTGTGTGGAGCTGTCCAAGTTTAAAAAAAGCTGACAAATAGTGGTCTACTTTTCTAATTGAAGAGAGACAAACTTCCACAAAGAGCATTTTTAATGCTTATTTTTCCCTCTAATTTTATAGACTGATGAAACGGATATGACTGTTTTTCCCCTTTTGCAAATTTGACTTTGTAATTTTGTGTCCTTGTTTATTTGCTGTAATTTACAAATGAAAAAAAAAGTACAGAAGTTATTGATTCATGACCGTGATTTTTTTTTTAAATTATTAATCAGTTTAGCGTTATATTAGCATTTGTAATATCGCAGATGCTCACGCTGTGAGGACGGAAGCGGCAGTATAAAGCAGGTTGTGGCTTGCTGATCTGTGACATCCGAGATCACCACAGAAGCTTTCTCACACACACAAAGACACATTCCGCATAAAGTCTAGTCAATACGATAGTGAGAAGGCTCTGGTTCAATACCCAGAAATGTGTTTAAAACGTGCATCAGCAAAGTGTGAATTAAATCATCACCACAAATTCATGAATGAGGTTCACCAAGACCTGATCCACGTTCACTGGCGTTAGTCTGATGCTCCTGGGGAGAATAATCCTGAGCTTCTGTTCTAACGGCATTGATCTGAAGGTAGGGGACATCTACTGACACAAATACAAAGTTTAAAACCTTATGAATATACCATCTATTGGTTTCACGCTCTCATATGTTCAAGTCTCGGTATCAAAATATGGTCATTTGGTGCGCATGGTCTAAATCATGGTCTTGGGGTGCTTTCACATAAATGATACACTGTTGCATTTTTCTGGCATTTTGGTTTCCTGTTCATACACACTTTTTGCCCTCACCGAATCAAACCAAAATTCTGTCATGTGACAATGTTTACGTCACTCATTAGCCAGATGTCTCCTTTTAATATTTCCTAAACTGCTTCTCAATTAATCAGAATTGCAGGTAAATTCCAGTGAAACCAGTGGAAGTAAATAAAGCAAATAGACAACATGTTGTTATTTAGTCTGGAGAGACGACTGTACTGGCTTGTTGTTCCTACAAAGAACTACAGTATATGGTTTGTACTGAATGACATACATTTATTATATACACACATATATATATTTATATTTCGAGAATGTAGCGCGTATTAAGCTGCAAAAACATTGTCTTTTTCGTGTTCTCACCACAAGCGAACCATACCAGAGTTCGTATGGAAGCGTACTCCTCTTTTTTGGTTCACTTTTCGAATCAGAGTATGATTGCCGCTTTCACACCTGCCCAAATGAATCGTACCAATCAGGGAAACAAACTCTGGTGCGATTCAATGGCACTGAAACTCTGGAGCCCCTCCCAATGATGCTGATTGGCAGTTATTTGACCCATCATATTCAAGTTCAAGTTCAGTGCACTTGTAAGGCGCTTTTCACAGTTACAATCAAGTCACTGTTACAAAGCACCTGAAAATTGATCATTTTTGCAAATCTCCTGATTCAACATTGAGTGAATTCAACAACTTTTTGTAGTTTTGTCCAGAATATAGATCCATAGTTTTGAGAGACACACGTCAACAGTACTTTACACACAACGACGATAAGCTCATACTCCAGGACGCTCTTTGCTTTTAGTTTTGAAGTTGCGTCATCAGTAGAACGAGTCCCGAACAACTGATTCGACAGCTCATATTTTGCATGTCGAGCTTGTACTCGGACCGACAACAGAACAAGTACACGACCAAGTACAAAACATCCCCTTCATCCTATATTTTACCCTAGATTCCACATTCCAGCTTCCCCTTCAGCCCGTGTGAAGGACAGGATTGATTAACATGCCGCATATTCATTAGCATACTTTTGCATCACTCTGAATGAACAGCAGTGTTGTTTTCTCTGTTTTTCGCTCTCTAAAGGTGGGGGATGAGAGGGTAAAGAGTGGAGAGGTAGAGGAGGGGATGAGGGGGGGGGTCGTCTTTTCAAGGAACACCCCCAGAATTAATGTTCCACACCTGTGCACAGTGCGGCGGTCTTTATCAACCATCACAGGTGTACCACATTAATTTCGGGAGAGTCCATTATGCCCTACACAGGGGTGTCCCATTTCAGCAGTCGGCTTCCAAAACCAAGATAGTTAATGTGCTCTAAAGGGCATTCGTTCCCATCTGATAGCGTTTTTTTTTTTCTCTCCCAGGACTGCACACACAGCACAATACGTAACATAAAAATAGCATCAAAGTAGTGATAAGCGTAATGCCCGTTTGGCAGATATTCGTGATTGTATGTGTGCTTGTGACCGTCTTCTAAAGCGCTGGTTATTCTCGTGGTGTGATTGTGAACGTCTGCACATTTAGCTGGAGCTGTGCGAGTCTCCGGAAGCTTCTAGCAGGAGAGTAGAGGACTGCACACGTGCAGGCCTAAAGGGCAAACGCAGCAGACTGCCCCCCGGTGACAGAGATTACCGCAGCCCCAGAGTCGGACCTCCTGCGTGAGACCTGTGACTTCCTCTCTTCCACACGCCTCGATAGAAAAGCCCAGCACAGGCGGCGCAGATTACAAGGAAACAAAAAACCTACAGACGCTATGCAAAGATAGAAGATTCCCTGAAGATTTATATGTCTTTTTTTTTTTTATTTATTTCTTTAGGACGGGAGGGGTGTTCAATAATGAGCCGCAAAAGGTCAGTGGACCATTGCTGCTCATTCATTCGTGGCTTATTCTTTCTCCTTATGCGTGATTACCCCCAAAATGGTTAAAGGTAAAAAGAGTAAAAACAATGGGCTCGTGTCACACTCTTCAAACACTGAGACTTGAGCATTATTTATGGCATATTATATTAACGGCATGGAGATATTTTTTCTCCCCCTACATCTATTGTGATTGGAAACATTTAGCAGACAGAAAAGAAACCCATCATAATATTTTCTCCCCTCCCTCCATTTTGAACTCAGCAATTGACCTTCAGTGGCATCATTTGGAATGACTCATATCAAAGCCTCGGAATGTTAAAGCTACAGCGTCGACAAAGGCATAAAAACACGAACACGCACACGCTAGTGGTATAATAGCTTTAACTACGCTAAATTGTCTCCTTCATTTGGATGGCTATGCTGACCTGCAGTCTTCGCCGTCTCACCCTTTGACAAAGGAGGCCATCGCCATGCAGAGCTAAATGAAACCACTAGATATTGTTTGATTGGATTTGCCTTCCGCAGGTTTTCAGATCATTATAGAAATTCATTTGAAGTGTGGCAGAAAATGAAACTCGTCTGTTTAATTATTTTTCCCCGCCACATTTTTCCCCCCTGTTCTTATCTCTCGCTTTTTTAAATCTATCCTTAAAATGCATTTCTGATGGGCTCGCATACCCCCTGTTGTCTGATGGAATGAAACATATTTAATAATTGCCATCCTGCTCTTAAAGTTACGATTCCTTCTACTTGCTAAATCATTTTTATAAGGGGAAAAAACCTTCATGCTTCCACATTTCATCATGTTCTCACTCGGGTTGTGAGGAGAGACAGAGCTACACAGAGAGTGACTTCCAAATCAAATGTGCTCAATCCAACATTTCAATAAATTGAGAGGAAAAGCATTAAAGTTAATCAGACCAACCACATTGTGGTTAAGACACGTTGGCTGGATTATGGATTACTATTAGCTGGATGAAAACCGATTCTTTCATTTAAATTCTGGGTTCCATATCCCACTAAAAATTAAAAAGAAACTAATACTTCTTGGAAAGAGTTCTTTATTCTACAGCCAAACCCTTACTTCCTTTTTAATCTGACATGGAGACAGACTATACATGAACACTCAGTGAAAAGCATGTGTGGAAAAAATGACCTTACAAGGGTAGTTGGTTAAAACAAAACGAACCCCATCAATAGGTCGGCCTATACATTTTTAAAGAAATTAAAAAGCTTCCTTACAACGCACATATCAATGTCTATCCAACTGTGACTTTCTACTAAAAATATATAAAAATCACTATTATATCAAAAACTAGGAGCATGTAATTTATTAACTGCCGATCTATCGTACATATTAACCAGTATTTGATATTTCAATAATAAGTATAAAGACAGCATATTCTTTTGTACTCGAAAATTTGAATAAAGTGAATTGTTGACATTTTTTTGTTATCAAATAAAACAAACATTTCTGGCTATCCATAGTTTAAAGTCAAGCAATCAAAATTGAAAACGTTTTACTCTGTGGCCCCGCCTAGCACTCTGTTAGCCCCGCCCCAGTGCAATCTAGCTATTTGTTACTATGGTTTCTAGTGTTTTATTGTAGAATGCATAGCATCTCTTAGAATTACAAAACTCTAATTTGACCATTGAAATGTGACAATAAAAGTGATTTGATTTGATTAGTGTTTCACACTTTGAAAATATTATTACATAATCACTCTTTAGCTCATATCTGCATGTTGCAATGTGTTGTTTTTCCAGGATTAAAGAGTGCTGAATAAACAAAGATCAAGAAATAGAAAAGCACACTGAATTAAAAATGTGTATTAACAGATTGTGTATTACTGCTAGACTTGGCTTCCATCATCCTCCATCATCACTTCTTACTGAGTTTCTATTTAAATTATGAAAATTTGATTTATGTAACAACATTTGAATAATGTTGGAAAAAAATGAGATGATGCTAAATTATTAATAATTGTCCAAGACTTAACAGACCAAACAAATATATATATAAGCTAAAATATTGGTGTAAGAATTAACAAATCCTTCATAAAATGTATGCAATTTATTAACCCAAAATATTGGTTCTTCAGGTGTTCCTTTTTGCCATCTCAAAAATAAAGTTTTTAACAATTTAGTTATATTTTTAAATTAACAGTCAAGTTGAAGCAAACTTGAGCGGAACACTATTTATGACCTGTACTGATCTGTTAATGGCCAGCAGGTTGTTGTCCGCGTGTGTGAGGATGAAAAATGAATTTGTTTTCTCAAAGCAAAAGGTCTGTCTGTGTGTGTGTGTGTGTTTGTGTGTGTGTGTGTGTGTGTGTGTGTGTGTGTGTGTGTGTGTGCTGCTGTCAGCGCTGGATGGAGTATGTCAGCCTTGACTAGACTTTGGCTCCAGTTCATCACAAGCAGTGCAAAGCTGAAACGTTCAAATCGTTTCACTGACAATAAAGATGTGTCTGCAACACACACACACACGCGCACACAACGAGTATATAACAACTAATTGCTACATCGATCCACCATGATCACCATCAAGATATCAATAAGTTTCTGATCCAATAAAAAAAAGCGCGTTTCTGTGAGTAAGAGTAGTATTAAAATGTTAAATATGTGCTTAAAATATTTGCTGTGTTAAAGCTAAAAAAAGGGCAAGTACTCACATAAAAGTCTAAATCCCAGGATCTGAATTTCATTTAGAGTTGTATTATATCTCATGTACTTGTGATCACTAGATAAATCTAAAGATAAGATAAATGAAAAAGCAGCCGCATTATTGGGCGTTAGGTTGGACATCACAGCTCCAAATGACTTACTTCTAAGTCTTATAATCAGGGTGCATCTTATTATCAGTTACAAATTATTATGAAAAGAAAGGAAATACAAATGTACTACATTTTTGTTCTCTTGATTGATTCAACTTTTGATTAAAAAAAAAATGTTGTTTAAAATGTTTTAAACTCCTTTTTCTCTTTCGGGAAATACTTGTGCGCTCTTCACGCCTTCATCATTACTCTCAATAGCGGTTGATGGATTTTCTAGCTAAGCTTGAAAAACAGCAAAAGTAGCATAATTTTAGCAACTTATACATTGACTTATTGCCACTTAAATCAAACCTTCAGTCTGTCAGATTGTACACACAAGAATGTCGTCTTAAATGTGCAATCTGTGTCATTTCCAAGAAGTTCAGCAGATATTTGAGTGCAAGTAATAACAGTAATACCTTATTTACCTTACCTGCGTCCTTACATCACACTTAAACGCGTGTGTGCTTTATTAATAATCCGTTTCTTATGCCTTCATCATGCACAATAACATTCCACTCTCCTTCGCTTTGGTTTTCATTACATGTTATTTGACTTTAGGCCCAGTGTCTGGAAAATGACAATTATTTTGCTCCAGCAGTTGCTATTAAGACGCACGCAGAACACGTCGAGAGGCACGTGAAGTGCGAGCAGCAAGACTTTTCCACAGAAACACATCCATCCGACAGAAACGACTCAACAGGCACGCGAGAATACATTCAACAAGCTCGCCGTACGTGATGTATGGTCGTTTGGAGGGCGTTCAGAAAAACATCACTCACCATAAACTAATGTCTTTTAGATGCACCACACTACCATTCGCTTAGCCACTCAGTGAATTAACAGAATATCTAACGACAATTTGTTTGGACCTCTCATAAATTCCACATAAATATATATGAGAAAGAGACAAACATACAACAGGCTAATAGAAACGAACAAACTAGTCAACCATACATTTCCCATGCAAGATAGGCTTGTTCTGATTGGAAAGGGCATCCGCTATCTGCAATATTGATAATACTTTTCAAATTTCATCTGCTTTTGTTTGCATTCTAGGCTGCCTGTTTAAACACACTGGGAATTATAATGAAGCCAAACATTATCTCTCAGTTGTTCAAGGCTGAACATATAACTTTATCGTAGAAATGATTCCCAGACTTTGGCTGGCTTGTATCTTTCCATTAAAGCTTGGCTATCAGCTGGTGACAGAGAAGCAGCAAGTCATCTGTGTGTTGTCCACACGTGTATAGGCCGAGTGAAGCAAGAGTTCACACTTTTAGTTTCAGGAAGCTTCCTCACACGATCATATGCACGTGTGTGCGCACGTGTGAGTGTATCAGTGATAAAAATGGAAAGACCATCAAAAGTTGTGATATATAGCAGTGCTGCGTGATTAATCAAAAAAAATAATCAAAATCAAAAGAAATAAAGACGCTCACAATTCTTAGTAAGAACTGAAGAGTAAATCCATGTTCACAGTGGCATGACATGATCACTATGATCACCTCATGCAACGATGTTTAACAGTGACAGTTCAACTTTCATGACAACCTTCTGTTGTTTACATTAAAATATGTGTATACAGAAGATGGACACAGGACACAGACACAGGATATGTCTTATAAACTATATTGTAAAATAAATAATAAGAGGTTTGTTTTTTTTTTTTTTAGGAAAGAACTGCACATTTACAATGCATGTAAGAAAAAATAAAACAATTTATCCTGTTCAAAATGTGCTAGTTATTTAGTTGCACTTTATTTTGACAAGAACAAAGCACTGCGTCCTTATAATTCAGTTGTTGATGTTCAAAAAATAATCATATAGAAGATTTGTGTGCTTCCTTCAATCATTTTAAAATCAAGCACACTTATTTTCAAAAAGGTCTTGATTTAATGTGAGCATATTATTTTAGTGAACTATGAGGGAAAAATATAAACAAATAAAATACAATTATCGTTCATTAATTGTAATCGTGTTAAATTGTTCAATCAATCAAGATTTTGAATATTGGGCCCAGCCCTAATATATAGTATTATCACCTAAGTTATGTGTAAAATGTAACATGTAATAAAAAGAACAAGTATTGTATCAATTGGTAATGAATTTGTAACAACATGCTACCACTGCTTCTAAAAAAAACAATGACAATCTAATTGAACTTGGGTCTCAAACTCGGCATCTATGAGTATGACAACATTAGTAGTATGTAACAGAGCTACTCCTTGCCTTGCCATGACAATGGTGTTTAACCTTGAATAACGTTGAGGTCAATCTTGACCTTGCTTTGAATATCATGGGCCACGATGTGTAAAAAAGATAAACATGGATATTTTAAATAGGCATAGTTTCTGAAACGTGAGAAAAGAAAAGAAAAATCAATAATGGTCGGACTCACAATCCGATGCTTATTTTATTTATAGTGATGCCTCCAGTCGCTTTTCATAATCCATTTTTGAGATCTTTGGGTCAAAGTTTGTCACACTGATTCTCTCACAGAATGAAGACGTTTGTCTGTAATGCAAGAACATGACCCAGGTTTTGTTCTTTTCATCATGGTGAACAACATGTAATACCTTGGAGGTTCAGATGTGCCTGTCCAAAGGATGGACATCACTGTGTTATGTTTTCTGTACATTTAACATATTTATTAAATATAACCATAGTTTTTATTTCTCAATTTTAGCAACTAAAAAACTTGGGGGGTGCTCATAATCGTCAATTGCAAATATTCACGTAAATATAAGCTCCAAATTATCCACATTTCAAGTCAGGAACAATCACAAATAAACACAAATACAAGCATTAGTTCAATAGCAGAAATAAAAACAAACATTATAGACGCTGCAACACTTAACAGGGACAAAATAACACTGGAAGAAGTAAGATTAAACTAAATACAATCATCAATATTTTAACAGACAGACCATATTGCATCCGGTAGATAAGCGCTAACGGCTAACAGCTAGCGCCTGAAAAGAACGTGAAAGTTTCAGAGCAGAAACAAAAAGTTAAAACGAACACCAGAGTCAAATGCAATCAAATTGCTCTGTTTGCTACACAGAGAATAACATGACTGTTCTAACATTTACATCTAACAAAAAACAAGCTCAGTCAGCTTTAGTCTTTATTTAAATTTTTTTTTTTTTATTTTGTGGCTGAAAAATCATGGGGCGCTTATATTCGTGAGGTGGTTATTTACGGGTAAATACGGTATTGATACAACCATTCCATCTACGTCACCATCTCGGCTCCGCCCCGTGTTCAACGGATCACGCGTAACTGGGAGACTAAAATCCCAGCCCTGCGTTAGAAAAAAAGAAAAGAAAATGCTTTAAACCCACTCAGTGAGGTGCACAGACACAAAGTGAAATCAACGCACACAAACCCGGAGCAGTGGGCAGCCTTACGCGTTGGCAGAACGAGTTTGTCGTCTTTCAGTTGTGGAAGTTAACGGACTGTGATTCAAACCTGCAACACGTGGCAAATCCACTAAGCATCTCCCTACCACTAAGCCACGCAACATGTCTCTAGATCGTTTTATGTCAAAAATCTAAAGGAGACTTATCACCTTATGAAACACGTCGATTTAACTCAATATTACAGTTAACGTACGGTCCATGTGTTCAGTTAGGAAACAGAATCACTCCGATAGGGAAAATAACAAACCGTCATATCGCACCGAATGGAGCGTTACGCACATCCACAATGCCAGTAGCTGGAGCTCTTCACGGCATGGAAGACACATTGTGCCACCTCTTGTACGTATAATGACAGAGACTCAAGTGACTGATAAAGCAGCACTTACTGTTAGGAAAAGCTGAACAATAGCTGAGAATCAACAGCTAAAAACCAGAGCGTCGATTCAAAGACAAGGAGCGTCTGAAACGGAGACGCTGATGGAGAAGTCTTCAACAAATCTGCCCATGGACCCGGTTCATTGCAGTGTTTAATGCATGGTAAACCCTTTATGAAAACAAACAGACAGTAAGTGATTACATTAGGCTGCTGACATGCTCTAGTCACGCACCGAGCAAACGGCAGAGACAGAACGGGAGCGATCGCAAAAAAGCTCGCTAGACTTCAGTCCATGTTCTAGAACAGGGGTCCTCAATTATAAACTTGAAGGGTCCACTTACGAAATTTCCGTTCAGTCCGAGGTCCGGAAAAATATCGGTCAAGTTGCAAATATGAACCGCTATGTGAATAGCACGTCATCCGTATAAAAACAACATGTGTCACTACTTCATAAATGTAATCCCTCCTTGTGTGAGGTTTGTAAGACCCAAAACATCTTCATAAATTTGAAATTTGAGTTGTGAATTATCTTTTTGAGTCCCTTCAAACAGAGCAGTCACCACTTCACTCACACTCTTGTTGACTATTTCAGCATTAGAGAAAGGTGTCTTGTGTTGTCCCAGGACACATGTGAGACTTTAGTGGCCTGTGTGTGTGTGTGTGTGTGTGTGTGTGTGTGTGGAGTCAAAGTCAGCTTTATTGTCAACTCTG
Source organism: Paedocypris micromegethes (assembly GCA_028031935.1). Lineage (NCBI taxonomy): Eukaryota > Metazoa > Chordata > Actinopteri > Cypriniformes > Paedocypris > Paedocypris micromegethes. The sequence continues at coordinate 6,636,972 of CM051504.1, forward strand.
CTGTACGTACTGGACGTGCAGAGAGTCGAAATTGCTTTCTCTACTCATCCAAGCTCTTTACAGATAGACATACATTTTTACAAAAAACAAGTAACAAAAAACGTGCACTTTTCAAGTACTGGTACAAGTACAAAATATGTTGTGCGGTTTGTAATTACAGATAAAAATGTGCAATTTACAGAAGTATTCAAATTTATTTTGTTCAATGGAGGGTAATTTGTTCACTTTTGACGATTGCGACCGACTTGTTGCAGATTAAACACATTGGTTTTCTGCTTCGCGCGGATGCATATTATTCTGTCCACTCACTCTTAAACTCGCAGTTTTCAAAGTCAACTTTTCTTTTCTAATCGACGGCCAGCTTTGAGCTCGCCATATTCTTTAAGGTTAAAATAATCTCTCGATTTACGCAAACGACAGAGCGGCCGTCCGCCTGGCTACCCTGAAGACCTGAGCGACTAGTACGCGCTAGTACGCGCCGCGGCCGTGTTCTAAGTAACTTTGCGCCAGAGCGCAAACAGATGACGTAGTTGTCACGTTTCTCTTACAGCGGCTGTGATTGGACAAATGCCGCAGCTAAAACGAGTACAATCATTCAAGATAAATTATATACATTTATAAATATATTCGTTTGCGTTGGTGCGTGTGTGTGAATGAACAATGCAGAATAAAAAATGCGTGATCCACTGAAAACGCCTTTGGATTTTGATCACAAGAGTAGCATTGGTTTTGCCGTCGGTCCAAAAGTAATCGCGTCTGGGTCCGGATGCGGACCGGAGTCCGCCTATTGAGTACCCCTGTTCTAGAATTTGCAGACAGGCTGATATTGCACACGTCGGGAAGGCGGCTTTGTTGAGGTTAGGGCTAAACACACGTGGCTCTAACGTTGGACGTGTTTCAGTGGCATTTTCGATTCCAGCTTCTTTATCCCAATACTGGCACAAAGAGAAGAGTCGATGTCCAGAAGAAGACAGCCAGGACGCTTTGTGTTTACCCATGACTCTCACAAGAGTCCTTCTGCTACCATCATCTTCTCAAACAGCTGGGGCTTCATATAATATACCATAATACTGCTTTCTGTGTGTGCGTGTGTGATCATGCATACTTAAACTAGATATAAAAGGTAAATTGCTTAATGATTTCTGGGAAAAATATAAATCAGAGTTCCCAAATAAGCACCATTACTACAATTCGATTACCGTGGAATTGAATTAAAGGGCAATCACCATTTCTATATATCATTACATTGAAACGCTATACAGAATTAGCGTATGCTGGTGGCTTTGGGGAGAAGAAAGGCTGTATGAAATGAAGAAAAACAACAGCTTTTAGTTTTAAAAACACTTCTATAAAGCAAGCATTTCATACAGTCTTAACAGCTAAGTTCAAGAATCGTGTTAAAAATGGAAAAATTGATCAGCAACTGGGATGCAACAGACGATTATTTTGATAATCGATAAATCGGTCAATTATTAGAACGGTTATTAATTGATTATTCAAATGATTAATCAGTAGGCTTAGAACGATTATTTCAGCCATTTCAACAATGAGTTAAAACAATGAGTGTTAACACAATCTAACAAATAAAATCACTTTTATTGTTATAATGAACTGTGAGAAAAGTAAGTTGCCTGATTCTTTGTATCTTCTTTGCAAAACAAGAGTTGAGGTATTTGGTAATATTGGGTAAAGATTGGGTAATATTAAAACTATTTAAAAAAAAAAAGTAATAATGGTTTGGCTAAAACAACGGTCATTGTCTGGAGCAAAAAATATAGAAAGTTGACTTGCAATTTATTAGTTTAAATTCTATACATATTGTAATGGTGCTGTTTATTAGTTAAATGTAATTGTCCATTGTATCAAATAATTAGCCAATCCTAATTTGGATTGTCCTAAAAAGTCTACAATGTGGGAATATTTGGATCACAGCGAAATTCCAACAAAATATACATCAAAAGACGAATGTGTGTGTTTTGTTAATCTTTATAAATCAGGATATGCTCGGGTTAAATGTTAAATGACAGATTCACATTCAGAAAAAATGTGATTGGAACATATGTGCTGGAACTGGACTGGTCATCACAAGAAAAGAGTCTCTCTGATTCATATAATATACCATAATTTACTCTTCATTTTAATCTCTTATAATTCTACATCAGTGACTAATTTCCAACCGAAAAGCCTACTTTTCTGCAATGCCCCATGGGATATATCAGCTATCATTGATTGTTAGATGCTTGACAATCGTCCAGATGTCTCAGTGCAGCAATGACAGAGAATAAAGACTTGCGATCCTTGCGCTGATAAGCACCAGACAGATCTAGAGTCTGTGCTGTCAAGTGGCTGAATGAAGAGGTGACGGTGGGGGTGGAACGCTTGAGTATTTGGTACTTTGCGAGGAAGTAGAGGGCAAAATGTGAGATGCCAAGATTAAAACAATAAAAAAATAAAATCAAAACGGTCTAAACTACACTAGTCAACCACTGCTCCTGGAATGCCCTGATTCTGCCTGTGCTGGTTTACTTAAGCGCACAAGACCAATCAAGCCACTGATTACTCAAATGGGCTAATTTAGACTCATTACGCTTCTAAGTCTTGACACCTGCACGAAGAACTCTGCATGCGGACAGGGCGACCATTTCTCTCCTGCTGTACGCGGCTGCTAGTGATCTCCTAACGTCCCAGTTTTCAGTCCCACCCTTCACACTCTCTACAAGAGCCTCTCCAATTATCTAAATCGACTAGGAACTTTTAGAATAACCTCAAAATTTGTGTCGCTTCGTGGGGCCACAGATGTCAGATTTCCAACTGTGGCATCCGTAGATTACTGACCAGACACTGGATTTTCCCGAAGGTGGGAAAAATGAAACGTGAAGTCAAATGTGAGCACCTAATGCTGTGGCCTTTGAGTAGCAAATGAGGTTGTTTCTTGCTCAATGACAATTCAGTTATGGAATCTGCCGTTCCAGAATTCTAACCTGTCATGCAAGACCAACTCTCAAACGTTTTCTCTTTTATTTCTCTTTTTAACTCTACGTATAATATAACAATTGTTAATGTTGGTTTGAGAGGTTAAGGGTAACTAAAAATGCCCGGATTTTGGAATAATAAGCTTTCTGTAAAAGTAGTCCACGCAAAGCCATTTCCGTGCTTGTTGAAGAATTCCACGTGGATCATCTGGATAAAAGATGTCGATTGATTGTATAGCTAATATTTGCATTAAATTGTACATTAACAAAAACAAACTCAAATACTAAAACTAACCTGTTGAAAAGAAAATGAGCAAATATTTATACCGTATGTGCAAAAGAATTGTAAAGAATGTGTTCTTGTTTAATGAACACAATATTGTGTTCGTTCTTTTATTTCTCTCTTTTAAATTCTTCTTTTGTGTTTAGGTTGCTGTCTATATCTTTGGTTCAAAATCTGTACGATTCAGAATGATCAAATGAAGCATTCTCAATTATGTATTTACAGTATTAAGTCATTAAAATACATTTACTTGGTAAAAGCATATTTAAATGGATTTTACAAAGTTTCTTTCTTTACACAATGTCTCAAGAGCTCATCCAGTTTTTTTTGTATACTTGCACAAGGACATAAAGGGTATTCTCTATGGTAGTTTGCTTTCTATACTTCACAATGGACGTGTAGGCCAAGTGAAGGAAATGTTTCACCAAATGTCAAAGGAGATTTAATGACTGTCTGCTAAAGTCTGACCTTACAACAGAAGTTCAACGCGGAATGTGAACAAAAGTGGTTCAATTAGAGCTTCCGTTACATATCTCTCTTTTTTAAATGTAAAAGCTACAAAGCAGGAAAAAATAAAAGTCCTACTATGTCTCTAAAGAGCGCTGTGCATTCCGGGCCATGTCAACTACCACACACAAACACTGACTCGACTTTTGAAAACTAATTTTTTTTTCCTAACGGAGCAAAAACAAATAAAATCTGATATCCAAACTCTCCGCAATATGGATAATCCACAAAAAATGTTTCTGAAAAATAATCACTAAGGCAGCGCACACATGTAGTGTTTACTAAGCTAAAACTAAACTAAAGTAAATGTAATGTTTACACTGACGCCAGTGTCGCAGCGATCCCACATCTCCCACAAACAGCGGGCGGGGCGGGGGGCAAAACAGGAAATATCTTTTGCATATTATTTTAAGTAACTGTTCAAATTTCATTTCAAAATGGTAATCCACAAAACAAATATGTAGAGGCATATTTTAAAAAGGGAGGCTCTGCTTCAATTTCCTATTGTGGTGCAGAATGTGTGTTTACTCTTTGTGTCTGTTTGAATTGATTTGCACAGCTCGGCAGACAGCGGCTGAATGCTGCGACCAAGAATCCATCATCTCATGTGATCTGATAGTTCTGCAGTATTAGATTGATTTTCCTCTCTCCTCTCATCTTTCCCCGTCTCTCGCTCTCTTTGTCTGCTTTCCCACCATGAGCAATGTTAACAAACATGCCAAGCTACCTGTCTGCCCATCTGCCACGACACAAACCGAGTGTTTTCTCTCTTGAACGACAGATTGGGTTGAGCAAATAAAGGTAAATATCTTGTTTCTTAATGTCAAATCTAATCTAGTGCTGATGTAGTGAGAAAGATCGAGAACAAAAAAAAGGGCAAAAAGACTAAAACGACAACAATGCAAGGAACTGCAGAAAGTGCATTTCTATAACTTTCTTCTTGTTGTTAATGAACTTCATGAGTTGTTGTTCTCCACTTTGCTACAAATAGTCTACATTTTGCAAATTTTCAAAAAGGATTATTACTACATTGGAAAACAATTTCCACATTTTCTTCCCAGAAAAACATCATTGCCTTTTAATCTCCACGAGATTTGTGACTTTAGCAGCCTGAAAAAGTATCTTGACTTGCAAGTACCTTCAACTTGTTCTTTGTACTGCAAATGACTCAAACGATAAAAACAAGGCATGTTGGGGGAGGTTTCCATACATCTTGGAAATCAGTTTATAGCTGGAGGATTTGGAATGCATTTGGCCGGAATAAACACAGGTATACTACATGTATACAGTAGAGCTGAACGATTAATTGTTAAAAGATCGCAATCTCGAATCTACCCCCCCCCCCCACGATCTTAATCCAGCATTTACACGATTCAGCCAAACTCTCTGATCTCCGACAAGAGCAATAATTTAAATATTATAAAGGAAAGATGATCATGCATGCTGTCGTATTTTTGGGCGACCCTGACGCCCAAGAACGCTAATTACCTGCACTAGAACAGTGGATGTGAGTCGGGCCGCAGTCGTTTAAAAAAAACAGAAAATAAACGGGGGGAATGAGCGAGGAAACCCAACTGTAAAGTAAGTCTGTTGTCAACTCCGACATTTTTGTACCTGAAAAAAGATTTTATTCTGAAGTGTGTGTGTGTGTGTGTGTGTGTGTGTTTACTGCGGTTTCAAACCATAAGATGACACTCAGCAAACCACATACAGCAAACAAATACGTACAGTTGAGAACACAATTATTACCCCCCCCCCCACAAAGTAATCAGTGTTTAAAAAGTGTTTCAAAAGTGCTTTTAAACAGCTAATACATTTGTCCTCAAATGTAATTTGTGTATTTGTACTACGTTTAATGGTGATTTTTTTCAGCATTAATTTTGCATAACCTAAAAAAAATATATTACATAACCTTTCATTCAACTTATTTAAATTTAAAGCAAAAAAGTAATATGTATAATTATATTGCTGTTTGACAACCTGATTTTCAGTGTTAAATATTAAAAAAAAAAAAAAAAAAAAAAATATATATATATATATATATATATATATATATATATATATATATATATATCAAGAATTGTGAAAGAATTGTGATCTTTATTCCTAAGCAAAAAAATAAATAAAATGGCAATTCTCCTTTTATCCAGAAACGTGCAGCTTTACTATACAGATACTCCTGTCTATATGGTCTGATAAGTATAACTGAAGTTTTAAGACAGCCGACACAAAAGAAGGCTTAATATTAACATTAAATTATCGCCAGAAGCCAAAGTATGATCTCAATCTCACTGTCTAGCTCTCGCTCATGTGGAGCTTGGAAACACCTGACACGGATTTCAAAGCAAGGACTCGGCAGTAGCCAGGCAGGCGATCAGCTCTTTCGCAAAACTATCAGTCGAAAAACTGGAAGAGAGATTTTAAAAGCTGAAAGATCCTTCTATAAACGTCAGCAGAAGGCATGCACAGGTATAAGCTCCACTCCCTTATACCTGAAACTTCTATTTTAAGCCCCCCTCGTCCCTGGAACATGTCAGACGAGCGCGAAATCCCTGCTAATACTAGTTACCTCTGAAACATAGATCTAACTGTTTGGCTTTTAGCTTTGACAAGTTATTTCCCACTCCCTTTGAAATAAAAAAGTAGAGTGTTCTGACACCGACTTTACGTTTTTGAGCTCATTAAAGCTGGGATCTGCCTCAACGCTACCTGGATATTTTTTTTTTTTAAAGGCGCGAGATAAGCCAAATTAATATGAACTCGTCAGGGCCACTTAAAATGCTTCTTGTTATCCAAAGCCCTGAGCTCCTGCAACTTATCACACAGCCACTGATATCCTTTAAACTACCAAGGTTCAGTCCTTTAATTAAAACTAGTAACATTCGCCGGAAACGGGGGAAGGAAATGTAAGAAGGGTGGACTTCCTAATTCATCACAGGCTCAAGTTAAAGAGAAGTGATTTCTCAAACCAAAGCAACGTTTAATACCTCTTAAACTGACATGGCGAGAGCTTCCATGCTCAAACAGAAAGAGAAAAAAACGGAATCCCTTTGGATGTGCATCACACACCAACTCTAAAAACCTTCACATATTAAAATGAGAGCGAATTAGATTGCTCAGAAGGTAGATCGGGGGACTTTAGGCTATCCTTGGTTTGCTTGTTTGAATTCAGCTCGATGGACTATTATACGAGTGTTTGTGGCCTAGTGGTAGAGAATTCTTACCAAGAGGTCCCAAGTTTGAACTCTGAAGTTCTTGAGCACAATACAACTGATCTGTGCCAGGGTTTATGTGTGTGTGTGTGTGTGTGTGTGTGTGTGTGTGTGTGTGTGTGTGTGGGTGTGTGTGTGTTTCTGTATTCATCACAAAATTGGGCCCAGAATGCTAGTTTTTAGCACATAGTGGGGCCCCAATGTGTACTTGTGGGGTCTTTGTCTAGGGCCCCACAATTTTGAAGAACTAATTGAGAGTCAAGATGTAATTTTGAAGTAGAGGTTATAACTGTGTTTTTGTTATGGTTAGAGTAAAGGAGGTTTTGAAGGGGAATATTTTGAGTACATATTGTTTTGCATGTACGTGTGCCCGTGCTTGTGTGTGTGTGTGTGTGTGTGTGTGTGTGTGTGTGTGTGTGTGTGTGTGTGTGTGTGTGTGTGTGTGTGTGTGTGTGTTCACAGTTTAGTCAAATGCAGAATGTTGTAAATTTCTCCACTCTGGGACGATTAAGGATCTAATACTTTGGGAAAATGTGCTCTCCCTTTGAAAAAGCAAGCAGCTTAAGACATCATTATAAATCTATTTATTATATTTACAGAGAATAAAAAGCAAACAAGCCACCCAGCCACAGGAACACGTAGCGAATGCGGACCCTTGGACGCCAAAGCAAATAATGCAAATCTGTAGTAATACTGCCTTAAACTTAAAGCAATATACACCCTGCAAGTATAACTGTCCTAATATGCATTTATTAACCAGAGACACCGGCGTATACAACAGTTGTGCACACATCAGTAGACACACACACACACTTGCATAAACACAGTCACTTCCACACACACACTAGAAGTCTATTGAGTATTTATTTATTTATTTATTTTGCCAGGGTGCACAGAGGATAATACAATTCTTTTTTTTTTCCTCCCTCTCTCTCTCTCTCTACATTCTTTACAATACATCATTCAGTTCTGCCTTATGCCTGCATGAAATTCATTTTCTAATGGAAATATTTGTTTTGTAAATCAAATATGTATTATGCACAGAATGCAAAGCACAAATTAAATTATGTTAATGAAATGAAAGAGATATGAAATGCATATTTCATGGACAAAACATAACCCCAGCGAACAGCCATTTCTCGATAAAAATCTTTAAACACAATCTCATTCAGAGAAAGACATATTGCTAAGGCAGATAGCACCTCATTAAAATGGTCTCCTTTAATATCAGTTCTTAGTATATATAGGATTGTAAATAACCAGTGGGGACGAGGAACCAATAATGAAATACTGTCTTTAATAGCTTGCCATTGATGTCAGCATAAAAAGTGTGTAGTGGAATATTGGAAATCGGGTGTGCGCGCACAGAGAGTCAAAAGCTGTAAATGATTGCATATTTAAATAGAGCTGACTAAGGCAAAGATGATATAGATATAAGTAATAGGCAGAATATTATGCTGACCTCACATTTTTCACAAGAAAAAAAATGATGTAAAACATCTAATGACTGTTATTTAACTGTTGTACATTGGAATTATAACACAAATAACTATTAGTACGACAGGCTAGTAAACACATGAACGTATGACAAATTGGCACACTAAATAATTGTTAATACAATAGGTAATAACACAAAAATAGTTTTTTTTTCCACATGTTATAACACAATTTTTTTCGTATTTAGATACATAAAATGTGTGTGTGTGTGTGTGTGTGTGTGTGTGTGTGTGTGTGTGTGTGTGTGCAGAGATTTGTCAGTGTGTGTGTAGGTGCTTGACCTGGCTTATTCTGGTTAATACTAAATATCTTAATTGCTCCACAATGCACAATTACCAGATGCTCGAAACAAAGCGTGGATTTAAACCCAAATAATTCTCAGCAGGGGGTGTGGAAAGTTTCAGCCTCTCGCCTTGATTGACAACACGTTTGTGAGTGTACAGTTAACAGAAAATAATTTTTTTTATTGTAGTTATTTTTCATTTGTATTTGTTTATTAACACTTGAGCCGGATAAATTGTCAAGTTGGAATTTAGTCACCGACATCTATTACTATGCAACGATTGCACTGCAAGGATGGTTATCAGCTTTTCAATTTCTGCTGAAATATGATTTTTTTTTCCCATGCAAGCTGTCAGTGCCAATCTAAAGGTTTTAGAGAACAAATAATCAGATTATAAGATTGAGATTGTGTTTTCCATTAATAATTTGCTTATATTTAGCTAAGGGACTATTTATACATTGGGCAGGTTATGAATTGTCCGAGAGTGAGATGAAGACTGTGGAAAAAAAAAACAGGATCTGGTCAAGTTGAGAAAAAACAATGAAGGATGGAGACCTGTCAGAGAAGGTCACCACACACAATCTCATTACATCCGATTCACATTACACACCCAATTTAAACTCTACAATGTTCAGTTCCCCCAAATCTGGTGAACAGACTGAACGTCTACTCAACCATAATAGAACTCTCTCTACTTTACAGAGATTTATATGCATCTTTGATGGGTATTCGGTCTGCACACGCAGCCGTAGAGATTGTGATATAATTAATGGTGCGGTTATATAAAACAAAATACTATGAATGATTTAAGTGCTTCTGTGAGAAAGTTCCCTACAACAGGTTTATTAGTCAAAGTAAAAAAATTATAATTACATTTTGTCCCATAAAGTAATTAGTGAAAACTGGAATTGTGTTTTCTGAAACACAAAATCAAATCCAATATCTCCCTGTTTGTTTAGGTAAAAGATATTTTTTGCAACATATATTTTTAGTTAATTTAGTTTTTTTGCTTGTTATTATTAGATGTGTTTTGTATATTCATTAACAGTAATCAAAAATGCAATTGTATAAATGTTATTTTAATTGATCCGACGTGCAATGTATCATTTTTGAAAACCTCAAAATTCCCTAATATCCTATAGCTATGGGGGAGGCTAATGTGTCTGGCTGTTGTAGTAAAAACACGAACATTTCCGGTTTAAAACGGATTCTCTCCAGCTCTCCATCCAATAAAACATTTCTCTAGAAAGCACTGCCTGAACTCTCCATTTTCACCAAATGACCATTTCTCACGCATGTCCTTACACCTCGCAAGCCAACCAGCTGCATGCCGTTACCGCCGACATCTTTTACAACAACCATCATCTTCCATATGCTCTCTCTCTCTCTCTCTCTCTCTCTCTCTCTCTCTCTCTCTCTCTCTCTCATTAAGGAGTTTCCCCAACGAAGCCGTTTGTGTTGACTGGACACATTGAGAGCAGCCCAACACACCAATAATCCTTTACAGTCTAAATATGGTGCTTGAAGAGTAAGATGCAAAAGTTAAAATGGGATCACGGATAGGCAATTAACATCGCTCTACAAATCTCCTTTAGGCTGAGAAACGGGGGAGAGCAAGAGTATGGGAGAGCAATGCTGAATATGGTGGCAGAAAAAGGTGACCTTGTTAGGTAATTAACATCTATCGCCAAGTTTAATTAGAGAGGCTACATCAATTCAAAATATGAATAAAGGAGTGCAGCAATCACAAAAAGAGCGAATGGAACGCCAGTGTCTGTAATAGTCTCGCTCGATTGTATAAAAGCATTAAATAAAAAACACCTGTTCGTGGATAAATTGCTTCACTTGCTCAGAAACCCGTCGGGATTCTGTGCTTTTCAAAAACGGAAGTCGTAAGATGTTATTTACCCAAGTTTACACAATGCAAATGTAGGAAGAAAAAAAAAGATGCTAAATCGTTTTTGCATATCTCAATCCTCTTGTTAAGTTCCAAAACAATGCTTGAAAACTTTCTGGGAGCTGTGTGTCTCCGTTGGGCCGTTCCTTCCCTGCCAAATCAGCCTTAACCCCCTTCAGTGTTCAGCAAACAATCTCCTCCCGCTCACAGTAACTTTGAAGGAAGATGTTTTTGTTTAAATCCCAGAGCTTCAATTGGCATTCGGTCCAAAAATAAAAGCGTTCTCGCGTCAAAGGCTGACTGACGGGCGGCTGACAGACCGCGTAGACGAGCTGTATATTCATCAAATGTTTAATTGAGATGGGGTGTGCAGGTCGCCAAGTTAATGTAGCGGGGACGAGGCGGGATTTATAATAATGATTGATGGCATGACGGCGCGGTGCTGGTGGGTTCAACAATGACAGACCCGTAAAATGTCCACATCAAGGGCTGTAACCTGTCAAACTCCTCCTGCCAGCTCAACATCGCCTGACATGAAAGTCTGACCTCAGGATCATTGCAAACACAAAACTGCTGTTTTAAACATAAAACTGGTTGTAGGACTTGTGTAATTTGAATAATTTGATAACCGTGATAAGCTAAAGAAGAGAACAAGCATAAGATAGTTAGAGGGTGGACTACACTTGATCTGTAAAATATAAAACGTGTAAAAGCTTTTACAGAGGAAGATCTTCAAAATATTGCGATGAAGGTCTGCACTTGTCCACGACCAAACAATTGACCTCTGCTAGTGATATTATACGTTGATGGAACAACAGAAAAGCAAGAAAACAAGCAGAGATTGTAGAATTTGAGCTTTTTGCTTTTTGGATAATTGATTATTATTAGAATTATCTTTTAAAAATATTTTATTTTTTCATTATTCTAACAATAAAAGTCTACCTTTAAAGAATCATATGCTTATTCCACATTTCAGCGCTGAAAATGCAATTTCAGCAATTCACAACTGGACGACCATTTGCTTATATTGATAACTTACATTTGTATTATTATTCCATTAAAAACCATCCTCGTTTTATTCCATCCTTGTAACCATACTTGACCACGTTGGCGTGTGTGTGCACGCTCTCATTATTTACCATCAGCTGGCCAAGTGGCGCGTGTGCGTGCATGAATAAGGATCACCTGGCGACAATCAGACTCGATGTGTTTAAAGAAACGCGGGCCCAAGTACTGACACGGATCACTGTTCATCTTGATCACATGTTTCTTGTTCCTGGCTTCTCGTGTCTTGATCCCTGCTCACTGTTCCCGGGTTAGACTGCCTGTCTTTGATCTTTGCACAGGTACCTGGTTTCCGTTCTCGTCTCTGCCCGCCGTGTCCTGACCACTCGCTTGCCTTGTGATTCCGCTTCTTGTCATACAGACCAAACGTTAAATGCGCAACATCCTCAAACTGCATCCTCAAACTAGCTTTCCCATAATTCATAACAGAATCATCCACTCCATCGAAGACTCAGCAGTTACAAATCCCTCAGCGAGCCCTTTGTTGGGGCTTCAGATGGTCCTGAGTCGATGTCATCAGATGCTTCTGATGGTCCAGAGTCTGTGTTGCCTCATGCTTCTAATGGTCCTGAGCCGATATCGTCTGATGCTTTTAAAGGTCCTGAGCTGGTGTTGTCTGACGCTTCTGATGGTCCTAAGCCGGTGTCGCCTGATGGTCCTTAGCCGGTGTCGACTAATGCATTTGTTGGTCCAGAGCCGGTGTCACCTGACGTTCTGATGGTCCTGAACCAGTGTTACCTGACGCTTCAGATTTGTCTTGAACCGTGTCGCCTGATGCTTCTGATGGTCCTGAGAAGGTGTCATCTGATGTTCTGATGGTCCTGAGCCAGTGTCACCTGACTCTTCAGAGGGTCTTGAACCGTGTCGCCTGACGCTTCTGATGGTCTTGAATCGTGTCACCTGATGCTTCTGATGGTCCTGAGCCGGTGTTGCCCGACACGTCTGATGGTCCTGAGCTGGTGTTGCATGATGCTTCTGAGGGTCCTGAGCCGGTGTCGCCTGATGGTCCTTAGCCAGTGTCGACTAATGCTTCTGTTGGTTCAGAGCCGGTGTCACCTGACGCTTCAGATGGTCTTGAATCGTGTCGCCTGACGCTTCTGATGGACCTGAGAAGGTGTCGCCTGATTCTTCTGATGGTACTGAGCCAGTGTTGACTGAAGCTTCTGATGGTCCTGAGCCGGTGTGGCCTGATTGTCTTGAGCCAGTGTTGACTGATGCTTCTGATGGTCCTGAACCGGTGTTGCCTGATGCTTCAGATGGTTCTGAGTCGGTGTTGCCTGATGCTACTGATGTTCCTGAGTCTTATTCGCCTGATGTTACAGATTCTGCGTCTCCTGATGCTTCTGATGGTTCTGAGTCTGTGCAATGTCCTGAGACATTTTTCTTCAAAAACTATAAATTTGAGCCCAGACTCTTTATCCTGGAAATGTTAGATGGACCTTTGCCGTCCGAGCTGTCTGAACCCAAACGTCCATGATGAACTGTGGTCTCTGCCACCCTGGCCTCCTGACATTTTGGGAGGGCCTGCAGGACCCCAAGTTACAATAAAGTGCAGAATTTATCAGAATACAGTACCCATGTGGAAAACGGGTTTGTCATGTTGGCAATTGTCTCATGAAGTATGTAGTGATGCAGGTTACAATGGTAATAGTCGCTCATCTCAATAGATATCAATATCAATAGTCAATATATATAGATATCAATATCTATAATCAATATATTTGGATTCAATAGACTCAAAGCAATAATCTGACCAAGTCATGACATTTTGAGAGGGTCTATTTAGCCAAAAGAAAGTCTGTGTGAAAAGACGAGAACAAACCACTCCACCTTGCACGAGTTTGACACTTCATCCTCTGGTAATTATATTGAGCAATTAGAATTGGACAATTTCGTGTTTGAAGTATAAAGAATTGACAAAAGAGGGTATGCGAAAAGCCATAATACAGAATGAAACAGAATTAAAAATCCAGCCTAATCCCGAACTAGCATGTGCTTCTATGATAACATAGAGTGCAGACTATGTCCTCAATTCTTTGTCTCTGTCCCTTTTTTGCCTTTTTATTTTATACCATCTGGCCCTCTCATCTCTGACATAAAAAAAGAAAACTAATTCATGTTCGGAGTCATCCACATGATGAATAGTGTAGGTCCAGGTGCTACGAGTGTAAAAAAAGAAAGTGCAGGGAGACGGGTGGGGGATGAGAGAGAATTATATACGTATATCATCTCCCATTGTACACAAGAATGATTTTAAACTCTTCTTGATTAAAGCAAAGGATTAAGCAACCGTACATTCTGCACTGTAAAGTGATCATAATTAGACACCTCATCTTTAGTCTAAAACAGTCAAAAGCAGAAATTCAAGCAATGTCCAAATGAAGTTAGAGGAAAGGGTCCAAAATACAAAAAAAAAATGGCTTTTTCATATCACGTGTGGTATGAAGGTCACAATGCAATGTGATTGTTTGCCTCACCGGAGGTGAATTATGTCACCAAGACAAGCTTTTAACCCATGTTACCTTCATTCCCCATCGCTCTCGTCCACACACACACACACACACACACACACGCACACACACACGTTCTCGCTCTTCTTTAAACAGTTTTACATTGAGGAGAATTCAATCACTATAATGAATCTCAGGCCAGGCAGCAATCTTCTCTAAAGAAAGAAATTGTAAAAGGTTATAGAATTTGTAAAATGAACAGCTCAGAGCAAGTAAATGGCAGTGTGCGAGTGCGCGTGCGTATATGTGTGTGTGTGTGTGTGTGTGTGTGTGTTAGTCTCAATCATTGAAGGACACAAGGCAGTCATAATATTTAGCACCCCTCATTCACTGCTCAAAATGACTAAAACACTGCCGGTTCGACAGGAGGTGACGTTTATTTATAGGAGGTGTGTGCGTGTGTGTGTGTGTGTGCCACACCCGCCAGGCAGAAGGAGGCTGGCACTGAAGCGTATGAGGGAGGCGCCCCTGACTGAGTCTCATAATCATATGCTAGATTAGGTTAAGTGGTGCACAAACCCGTCAGTAATTCAGCCCACTGTCTCCCAGGGAAACTGATTCACTCCTCCCCCTCCTCCATCATTCAAACGCCATGACACACACACGTCAAGCTCCAATGCGCAACGCGTGAGATAAAATCCACGAGCAATGCCCATATGTGATCGATCTGGTCGTATGTCTGATACAAGACCGTTCCAAGCTTGTCTTTGTGAGACGTGACTCCATTTTGAAATATTTGAGCAAATCGAGAAAAGACTAGACTGATTGATTTAGGTTTTTTTGTCTTGCTTTCTCTTTTCACTAAATATTGTTCCAGCAGAGATTCAAAACAAGAGTGGGAATTGACACCTAATGTTTCATTAACTCTGAAAAATATATAAGGCTTTTTTACCCAAAAAAACACAACTTACTAAACCTCGTCCACAAGTGGGGTCAATAATCATCCAAATTTAAGTTAAGGGGAAATATTTATATTGGGGTTTTGGCCCAGAAGGGGGCGGAACCTCTATTGTGCTTGTTATAAATAGGTCTTCAAAAAATGTTTACCCAGACAGTACGTTTTCATGAAAAAAAATTGAATGTTATCGTTCTATCTCAGGTAAATGTAATCTTTGGCAAATACTTTCCCTGTGTTGTACAGCCACAATCTTTTTTTATCAGTGAACAAAGTTGAAGTTCAATATCAGCATTTGTCAGATTGTAATAATGCCATGGGTGAGTTGCGTCATCATCCATAAATCAAAATCGATGTCTTGATGACATTTTTTGGAAAAAATGAATAAAAATGATTTTTTTCTTCTTTTTTAAATTTGAGTTTATTTTGACCCAACTCGTGGATCTACTGGAGGGTTGTAGTCTAGTGGTAGGCGACATGGACTCGTGTCTGGGGTTTGAATCCCCCTACGGCCGGTCCCTGGGCAAGACACTGAACCCCACCTGCCACCCGGGTGCCACAGCTTGGGCTTCCAACTGCTCCGGGTATGTGTGTGTTCACTTCACTGTGTGTATGTGCACTTCACTTGAACGGGTTTAAAGCAGAGAACAATTGTGATATGGTCCCTAAGGCCTAATCTCACACACTTTACTTTAAGTGTTAACATTAAAAGACGAAGGTGATGACACGCATATTTGACGCCCATTAACCAATGAAGCTGTTTGATTTGGGGGTTTTTGATGGTGTGGTCAACAGGGACGGGGAACACACCTCTGCTCCATGTTCCTACATGATGAACTCTTACAGAAAGTTGCTGGCGGTTGCTGTGCGGAGAGCCGCGGGAGTCTGGAGCTCATCAGTGTCACTTCTGAAAAGGTTCCGGAATGAATGAGTGCAAGGAATCAAAGGGAGATTACACGTCTGACCATGTATCATCCTCGATATATTGAACGGCGCCATTGTGTAGATAGAGCGCTTATAAAAAGTGGTATTGTGCTGGCTTGAATGACTGTGTGGGCTCTCTGCATGACTAATCTGTCTCCTCCCATTATTTTATTCAATCTTCGCTGACTTTATGCCTTTGACATTTTTGCTACTCTCAGTAAGTTTGAGTTGAATGGACAATTTTAAAGATTTTTTAAAGGCATTTGCCAAGACGGCCTGAGCGTGTGGGGAACAAAAAAAGAGGCTATCTCTTTGTTTCAATGCATAATTTATTACTAAAAATGGTCTTTTGACTAATTCCAGTGGGCAGGGTGAGAGTCAGAACATGTTCTTTTCTCACTCGATACTGAACGGCGCACTTGATTTTTTTTCTCTCTTTTTTTTTTTAAAGCAAAAACATTTGAAAATGCCTTGGTAAAAGACGTCTCCCTCTTAGTTGGTCTATTCAAGCCTTTCAACATGCACACAGGCACGCACACGCACACAAACAAAAACACGCAAGTCCAAATGAATAGCGATTTGGGGTCTGCTATAGATGCGAGACTATTTATATTCCGAACCAAACTGCTAACAAAACAATTCAGAGTCAATGAGCTGTTTTTGCATTCATAAGCATAACTGATGTGCTTTGAGAGATTTATACAAATTTACACAAACAGACACATACACACACACACACACACCTCAGAGCAGAATCACAACAACAACACACATTACAACAAAACGATCACAAACGCCAAGGCCAAATGAATATGTGAAAGGACAGAACGGGGCACGGAACATACCCTGGCATTAAAAGATTAGCCTCAATCCAACCACAATCATCAGAATATTTGATTATTAATCTGCCCGGTTAAAATTGATTGTGTTAATGCAAAGGGCAGGTGGGATGGAGAACAGCACCTGGTCACATATGGTGACAATCACGCACTTCTCTTACGCGGCTTTTGGCCAAAACCTTCATCTCTCTCATTCTCAGGTGAGAGGTCACTAAAAGCCGCAGGACATTGTCTACGTTGAGCTCGCTCGTCCTCCAGAAAGTGATTGTAGGTTCTAGTTGTAGGTGACTGTCAATCACATTATTATCATGGATGCTGTAGCACAAACCCTTCACATGGATGCTTAAACACACTACTATTAGGCATGTCCCGGTCCATTTCCCAGTATCTGGATCGGCGCAAACCAATATTGGCAGATCCGCCATCTGAAACCAATATAATTTTATTTAGTATGTTGTTTTAAAGCAAGACATTTGCATTGGTGAATGAGTTATGTGTGAAGGAACAAGTGCGTTATGAGTGCGTAGATGTTTGTGTGTTTTGAGTTGATGAGCTATGTTGACTTTGCGTCGTGATCGTGTGTGTGTGTGTGTGTGTGTGTGTGAAAAGAGAGAAACGTTTGTGTGTGTGTGTGTGTGTGTGTGTGTGTGTGTTTTGGTGCGCATGTGAGAATTTAATTAATATTTTTGAACGTGTTTGCATGTGTGAAACATCTGTGGTCGAGACATCACAAACGTATGTCTTATGAAATATATTAGTGTAATAAATAGCAGCAAAACTGTTGAAAAGTGAATGTAAAATTTGGTCTTAAAATTCAGGAATATGTCTTCAAACAAACCTACAAAATAGTGAAGTATGCAAATGTTTAAAATCTATATATGTATACAAAGTCTGCCCAAAATCAGATTGACGAGTATATATATCATCAAAACGCCAAGCACAAACATAAAACACTGCACCACACGTGAACACAACACACACTCGGATCGGAATCACCAGCTCCGTTGCACATTAAATAACTGTTAACTGCTCAGCCATGTATTAATTCCGTCATCCCTGTAATTCTGCATTTTCACAGTTTGCAGAAATATACTGCTGGCCTTTTCACATGCACATGTGGTGTGTGTGTGTGTGTGTGTGTGTGTGTGAGTGAGTGAGTGAGTGAGTGAGTGAGCGAGCAGCAGGTGGAGTTCTGAGTTGATGAGCTTGTCATAGCTGATTATGTCACTGTGGGGCAAGCCTTCAAAACTGACGGCAGAGCTACAAGAGCTCGTACACGTCTGTCAACACGCAGTAGAAACAGACTGCTCCGACCATCACACACACCGACGTCTGGGAAAAAAAACCTCCACTTTCCCTGTGAGCCTGAACAGGGCAGTGGGAATGAGCGGAGATGCAGGATTTCCAGACTGAGCGGAGTGTGTTTGAAGACACGGGAGAGCGCTGGTAGACACGAGCGCCGAGCTAATCGCCCTGTGATCTTTCAAACACGCTATGCTATGTTCAACGGCAGCTTGAGAACTCATTTAAGGCCTCGGAGGAGAGCGGGAGGGGCCAAAGTGCTGAAATTACCCGCCGCTAAACTGCTAAAGTCAGGCTAAAGCGCTGATTTATTCAACAGAGACAAAAGACCAAGGGAGGGCTTTAAGAGATTCATATCACTGCCAGAGTCTCCTCCGAGGAGTTTTGTGCGCAAGCGTGTCTATCTACGTTAGCGTACTCCGACTAGCCGCTTTCTTGCGCTAAGGAAGTGTTTGTGGTGTGCGTTTGTGCGACTGTACTTCAGAGTGTAAAATCACTTTCAAAGAAAACCAACAGACCGTTAGTGAGTAGTAGTCATTTAGCTGAAGCTTTAATCCAAAGCCATTTGCGACGTTGGAAAAGACTGAGGATAATTAAGGGATTTTAATTAAAACACACTGTTGATGAAAATACAACGATGAAAATGTAATGCAACTAAATATCAATGCTGGCATTCAGAGCTGGCATTCTAAAAGGAACAAGTGTAGTTAAATAATCTAGCCAAGACTTGTATTAGTGCCATCAGTCTTGGGCTAAAGCGGTACGTGTCGCTAAACAGACGTTCCACTTTTCAGAAACAAACAACATGGCTACCTGTAACATTGCTGTGTAATAAACATTAGCTGCTCTTTGTGATGCTAAAAGACAAAGTCAAAGTCTTGGGCGAAGAAGCCAATGATCAGATGTATATAAATGTAAATCCAATGCAAGTCACTTTGAAAGCAACACCATCCAAAAGCATAAATGTCAAATTATAAATATAATTTTTGTGCGTTGATGCTCATATACATAACTCTCATTTTGAATATATCATTGCTTGAGGACACCAACATAATGGAATATCAGCCCCTAAACAGTGTCAGACGCTATTATCCACGTAAATTTTGCATATTACTGCATTATATAAATATGCTTAAAAAAATGGGTTTTCAACTTACAGCACTTTATCTCCTTTCAGACTCTGTGTGTTCACCCACTTCCTGCGTAATAAAGTAAATGTAATAAAAGGATCTGTGCGCTGCAGATTAGTTTGGAAGCAAAATTGTTCACAAACATTAAAAGCAGTGAAACTTGTGGAATATGTGTAAAAATGCATTTATGACATTTAAAACGATTTAATTTAAAACTTTTTTTTACTAAACAGGATTGAGTAATTAGGGGCATATCCAGTAGTAGGGAATTGGACTTTATTGTCTGAGAGGTTGCCGGTTCAAATTCCTCTATGACTGGGTCTGCAACTGAGTCTCTTTGGGCAGGACACGGACCCCCAAATGCCCCCTGGGCACCACACCTTGAGGATGTCCACTGCTCAGAGTTTGTTCGGAAGGGTTAAATGCCCTTGGGCAATGGGATACATTTCCCTGTTGAGGGATTAATAAAGTTTGAATTATTATTTAGTATTGTATTTTTTTTTCTGGGGTCACTAAATAAGAAAAAAAAATGGTGAAGGGCCAAATAAAAAGCCTGCTCAAGTCAACTAAATCCCTCAACTTCAACTGGTCAACCAAGGGTCCCAGGGCCAGAGGTCAACCAAGGATTCCAGGGCCAGACAATGACCAGGTTTGCTATAAAGTGCCGATTCAGTACGAACGGCATTTTATGGTGGTGATGAACTAGAACTTCATTACTTTTTCACACAGCATCTTCAGGCCGAGACAAAACCCAACTCTTATTATACGCTCTTGGGAAAATTTCCCAGCACTTTCTTTCAGCATAGACGAAAAAACACACTCTCTCCAAAATCATTTGGATTATTATTACGATTATTATTTTGGAAATGCAGCACTGTGAGTGTATTGCGTCAGGACCCCATAAACAAATCTGTTATTGGTGATGAATTGTATAATAACACAGGCATAATGCGTTTTCTCACATTGAAGCCTTTTGAGGTGCTGAATTGAAAAAAGACTGTCTGTAGAATCTGAATAAACGCGGTCGAGAGCGTTATCAGCTCCAGTCGAGTATAAGTAGGTTGGGTTTATGTTTTATTTTCAGCTAATATAATCAACCGACCACAAACACATAATATTATTTTTAGTGTAAGCTATTACTTCAACCATATATTATTTTTTAAAACAGATTCTGGTTAATCAGACCACTTAAGATCATGATCATTTTGGTCACAATGACCAGCTTATCCGATTAGGTGGACTATTATATTATATTATGGACTATAGTTTTGTCTGTATAGTCCGCCATACTACTTGTAGCATAAAAATACCATTATGACCTTAATTGTTTTAAACAAAAACTTACATCCAAGCAGAAACTCCTGTTGCTACTTTATTCATTGTAAATATATTATTAAAAATGTCCATGATGCTTCATTCTGTCATCATGAGGTTCCGTCATTATTGTCACTTTGAATCAGCAGCGGTGACTACACAATTTAGCAGCTAAAATGCTTTTGCCTCTATAGGTTTTAGAAACAATCTTGAGAGGCCGACACTTGGTTTTCTAAAAGTGGAATTTTGGTCCAAATAAGTGAAGAGGCTTACGTAATTTAATTTTAATCTTTTGAATTTGACCAGAAAGAGTGTCGGACCAAGTGTAATTCGACGACGTCATATTGCGCATTTCAAACCTGGATTGCACCATGACTCGCCTGCTAGAGACGAACAAATGATCCACGTGAAATTAGCGTCATGAAAACTGCTTTGAGCCAAGGTCAAACAGACTTTGATTCAAAAGTAAAGTTCTGACAGAAATGTTGTACTGTTTGGCATGAAGTTGTTATTCTAAAATAACTCAAAATTGTGTTTATATTATGCAAATCTTTTTTGCCTTTTTTCCCCCCTCACAGCACCTCGACAGTTCCGGAGGCCTAGAAATGTATTCCAATTATATGAACTGATATTTTCAGTCACCTTAAAAACATTTTTTCTTTGAATGTTTTGTGTTTTTTTTAATTCACCTCCAGTGAATTACTAGATGGACATTTTTACACATTCTCTTCTGTTTACCACTAGCCACTAAACTTGCGAGAAAAAGGACTGCAAATTATCAGCGCGTTTACAAGCACATTTACGTTTGGGAACATGCCGTTTCTTTGTGTTGAAGAGAATATTCCAAAATAGTTTTTTGAAAAACAAATGCAAACATTTCAATAAAAAAAAAAAAAAAATGGGCATCGGTTGGCAAGTCCAACAATTATTGAATTTCCATTTTTTTCCCTCACGTTTCTGCAATAAGGCAAATGTTAAATATTCAAGCAAGATTTTGCATTAAAAAAGGCTGGTCTTCACCGTTCTATAACATGATTGTCAGTGGAACAGTGATTCCTTCGGACAAATGGCGTTGAAAACAGTAAGCCTAGATAAAGAGGCCTGTAATAGCAAGCATATTTTCTGCCGCTCACTGCAAACACGTCTGGTCGTTTTTGTCACACACACACCCACGGAGCAGACCCATGCTACAAAACCATATTACACACTGTTACTCACTACATTTCCCCACATCACCCTTACTCGCGCTCTCAGAGTGACGTGAATGGACACCCACACGCTTTGGCGTGTGATCTGGGTGTTAAATGTGGGAAACTGAGATGGCAGAAGATCACTGGCAGAAGACCCAATACCATCCACGGAGAGAGAAGCGTGACATTTTTCTTTACTCCTGTAACTAATACAGACACCGCAGAACAGTGATTGACCCAATGCAATGGGATCTGGCCCATATCCGTGTGGTCACAGTGTGGGGAAAATAAATAGCTGAGAAAAGGCTTTATGGATAAATTTAACTACATATCTATCTACACATGAGACTACAGACTCATTCCCGCAAACCAGTTTCAAATTTTCAGCTAATGTTGCATCATCTGATTAATATTCAAGAGCTAGGAAGATACATTCACACGTATGCATTTAGAACACATTGTAAAGTGAACTTTTTATTTGTTTGTAGATTTCTTGCAAACAAAATGCAAGACCGAAACAAATGTACTGTTACATATGTTACCAGCAAAGTGTAAAATCAGGCATTCGATGGAATTTCACATATTGGCTAGGCATTCTATACAATGACTGAAAGGCGAACAAGCAGTGTTAAACAAGCTCATTGCCACCAGAACGTTTAGTCAGCACTTGAAATCACAAATAATAAAAAAAATAAAAAACAGAATTTAGGTAAATCAGCTATTGTGAAAGAATTGTTCATGAAAAAGAATGAAACCAGAAGTCAGTCAACATCCAAGATTCCTATGATGCCTCAAGAAAGAATTAACAATATTGTCGGAATCTTTTGATTTCCCAATAACCCTGAAATAGAAAAAGAAAAAAAGCATTCCGGCACATTCGGCAAACTTTAATTAAGGGTCACAGACAAACACATAACCAGAGTGAGAAATATATGGCCTTGGTCAACACTCGAAATTGCGATGATGCCTCGAGATATAAGTATCGATGCTTCAGACTCTGTCATTTTTCCAAAAAACGTGTTTTCCATTTCTTCATTCATTTTTTTTTTATCATCACACGTCTTCGCAGACATTTCACACATGAAACACATAGGATGCCTTGGTAAAGTGTGCATTGACATGGATGAAAACGTTTTATAAAATGACAAACCAGTAAAAATGCAATTTACAACATTTTACTTTACTCGGAATGCCTAGAAAGTTCCAAATAAACATCTGAATCAGGGATTCTTTTCTTGCTGAGCTCAGAATCTGTTTTTATGTTTTAAGTGTTCATTCACACACAAACACACCCCCCTCTCTCACAAACACACACACACAAGCACAAATAAACACGCACACACTGGGTGGAGCAGATGCTGTTTAGCTGTGGTAATTTGAATATATTTTTGGGTCAATCGTGCACTCACAAGAGACACATCTACGCCTTCCATGTGCCGAACAATTTAAATTTTTAATACTCCATTTAAATATATGGGCCACCTCTGCGGCAATCTCACAATGCCAAAAGGCCGACTGATTTATGTGCGCCAAACAAAGCCACGGCACCATGCTCTGATATCTGCGCCAACCTTCCCTGCAATTGTTATCTTTAAACCATTTCACCTTAAGAAAGAATCAATAAGAATGATTATTAGAAGACACTACACACAGCTGTCTTTTCTTCCAACCTCCCTCAATCTCTCTCCCTTCAGTCTCCTTTTTCTATCCGTCTCTGTCTTTCACTCTCATTCCATTTTTCTCCTTGGCAACTCACAGGGTATAATATTTAATTACGCTTTATAATTTATGCAGGTTATCAAAACTGTGAGAGCATCATTTTATGTACATTGGGCAAATTGCTTTTTTTCCCCTTCCTTTTCTTGAGAATAGATGTGTGTGTGAAGGGGGG
>CM051504.1:6660692-6690659 GCA_028031935.1 Paedocypris micromegethes
GGGGGTCTTTGCAGGCATAGACAAAGATATTGAAGACGAGTGCAAATGTGAAATGAATAAACAGGGTGGATCTCTTCTTCAAGGCCCTAAATGAGATCTGTAGGAAATAATTTAAACCAAGGATTGGACCATTTATCATTGAAGAGAGAGAAAGAAATAGAGAGGAGAGGGAAAGGAAGAAAGAAAGCCCCTGGCCCTGACTGGTACAGCCAGCATCCTGCTACCATAAAAGAGCCATTACTGTAAATAGACACAAGATATGCACACCTACATGTCAAAGGCGCTTTATACACGTGTGTAAGTTAAGCTCTGTCTTTTACTGCTCTGGAATAGTATAATGCCTGGAAAAACCAGTAACAGCCAAAAAAAAAAGAAAGAAAGAAGACAAGACAAACGTTTCACTTACACAATTTTTTTGTTGGTAATGTTCAATTCTAAATTTGGTCTTGTGATCTAAACTCAGCTCTAGTTGAAAGACACAATCATTGTGAAAAAAGTTATGA
Organism: Paedocypris micromegethes; assembly: GCA_028031935.1. NCBI lineage: Eukaryota > Metazoa > Chordata > Actinopteri > Cypriniformes > Paedocypris > Paedocypris micromegethes. The sequence goes on from CM051504.1 coordinate 6,661,196, forward strand.
AGAGGGAAGAATGAAGTCACTTCATGACAGTGACTTGCTTTTCTGGGTTTAGATTTTCTTCATTCTCGGTCAGATTTTTTCCTAGCCAATGTCACCTTTCTGCTTGCTCATAGCCAGACATTTGTCAACGTTTCTGTTATATATTTTTCCATTTCTTAAAGAACCAACAGACAATTTATATATAACACCTAGATTACAAAAGACAATAAATAAATAAATGAATAGAAATCACATTACATACACACCTGTATCCACTGTGTTCACAATTTAATTGAGGACGGTAAATAATGCATTCCTTCATATCAACTGAACCATATTAGACCAAACAGAACAACAGCTATCGCGTGGGTTTCAAACTCGTAATTGTGCAACCACTCTACAAAAATAACCGAAACAAAGATAGGAAAACTAAAATCTTCTGGAGTTAATATTCGTTTCATACATACATACATATATATATATATATATATATATATATATATATATATATATATATATATATATATATACATTTGTATATCAACAATGGGCATTTTTTTCGCATTCATACTCCTTATCTCTATTTATTGTTTACCATTGTGGCCGCTGCAAAATGCACATTTCTCATTGTTGGGATAAATAAAGATATTTTTCTTCTTCTAAAAGAGCAGCAGTAGCCAATATCAATCAAAGGCAAAACTTTGAGAATGTCCCAAAAATGCACTGAAAGCGCCTCACGAGAACTTTAAACCTTGCCTGATGCTTCACTGAAAGAGGACAATTTGATCATCTTTGTGTAGATTAAAGCACCGGCTTTAACATTCCTCTAACGCTGGCAGGCTTCTGAATAGTGCACCTGTGTCTATAATCCATACCTACTCCAGCTGTCTCGCCCCAATCCAGGTGTGTCTGTTTCACTGGATGCTACTATTAGCATTGCTAATGATCCAAATCTCCATACTTCTCTATATAATTAGCAGTAAAGATGACAGGTGACAAAAAACACTGCTTTACTTCATAGCACTGATCAGCCGAATGAGGAGAGAGAGAGAGAGAGAGAGAGAGAGAGAGAGAGAGAGAGAGAGAGAGAGAGAGAAGGGAGAGAGAAAGCCAGAACTTCACCTCACACTTAATGGAGGACGAAATGTGTCTTAACTGTCTGTATCATCATTCCTTAATTTTAGTGTCTAGTGACCACAAGCAACTCTGGACATTTTTCAAAGGAGACAACAATACATAGGACACTAATTACGACAATGCACAAAGCCAAAAGCAATTTAAGCATATATTATTTTCAAACATAATTGTGTTTAGTGCTCTCAAAAAATGGCAGCTGGCCATAAACGGAACATTATGGTCATTTATAACTCTTTGTGCAACTCTTAAGGATTCTTTGCTCTGGAGTACATTTAGTCTGCTTGCCTTCCACTTTTTTTTTTCTTTCTTATTAAGTGATTATGTGAGTGTGTGTGATATAAAACTCTAAATTCCCTGCTAAGGTATAAAAGTGTTTGCTTGACACCCACATTGTTTTGGGCTCTAGGGCTCCGGGTCTCAGAGGCTTCGAAATGTCAATGACCTGAGGGCCTGAATCGCTCCAGCATCCCAAACAAACACACACACACACACACACACACACACACGTCAGTCAGATTCTGCTCTCTGCCTGATAACAAACACTCATTCATCATGCTAATGAATCAAGCAAATTCATTAACCATCTTTTTTCCCATTCACCGTACAGATTAGCTCAGTCTAAATCAGTAGCTATCAAACTTTGTTGGTCACTTCTACTCTTTAGACCTGAAAAAAAACATTCCCCAAATCAGAAAAATAACACCACAGACTGCCAAGTAATATCACAGCTACAACATCAACATATTTTACGTCAGTAAAAATAGAATCACACAGTTTTTATTCCGCCTATGGTCCACCTGCCCCCCCACATAGACTGAACAACAATGGACATATTTTTTTTTCCTTTTTAACTGACTCTTTTATTCCCCCCAAATTGTGTTAAACTCATTAAGAATCGACATTTTTCTTTTTAAAGACATTTTCACCTAGCGTCTTTGCGTTGGTCTCGGACTAAGAAAAGCGCTATATAAATGAACTTGAACTTGAACTGGTTCCACGCTCCCCAAATATTTTTAAAAAGTGAAGTGCATGCGACTTGTCTCCATCTCTTACTGCTCTCAGAGCTCGTAGCGGAAGAGCTGGAGGTGTAAGATGAGAGGTGTTGCAGAGTGGGGAATAGGTTCAGTCTGCGTCTATCTTCTCTCAGCCTCTGGGAGTTGATACCAATCACCCCCCCCCCTCACCCGCCACCCGCCAAACTTTCTGACGTGCCTCCGCTCTGCCGTCTGCTCAGCTTGACTAACATAAATATGTAATTGAAGCACAAACAGTGCAGAGTTTGTGAGCATGAATGTCTGCATGAGAATGGGGGAGGATGTGTAAGTGAAAATGTGGTTTGAATGCTGTAAGCCCTCGCTCCCTTGCCACCTAAGAGTCTTATGTCAAGCGCATTGGGAATGTTGTAAAGATCAGGAGTATGACAGTGTGAATGAGACGCAGACACACAGAATAAAGGCAGAAAAGCGCTGTGATGGGAGATAAGATTAGATAAAGCAGTGTAGTGACACGAGAGACTTGACGAGAGCCAAGTGGAAACATAAAACAGCACTAGGACTTTGGGGACGACATTATAGCATAAGTTACACAGTCCCAATTATTGAAATGCATGGTCAATACCTGATATAAAAGTAACAGGAAAACATCACCCTGCCTTCCATTACCCTGTTGAAGAACTGGTAACGAGAACGATTGTTTTTTTCAACAATGCAATCTCTACATGATAACTCTCTCTCCGCTGTTATCTTCAGACATGGATAAAATCAAGTTTTTGCGATTGCTGCTCTCTGTCCGGGCTCTTCAATGGGCTACTACATTGCGCAATTCTCAATCTACGTTCTTGGACCATTTCTGCCTAAAACTTTGGCCTTATCGGTCTGCAATCCACTTTTCCTTCAAGGCGAACATTACGTGAGTGTTTTTATTTTAGAATTCTGGCAAGAGCTAGCAGTTGGTCCAACTCTGCGCTGGTTCCCACTAACCACAGAGGATTAAACCCAAAACCGCAACAAATGTTGGTTGTGTGAGACAATAAAATTGGCTTTTAGACATTTATCCTCAAATTTATCAGTAGCTCAACTAATCACCACCAGTCAGCTGTCCACAACGGCCATATCGCCGACAATTTCACAAGTCGATGAGCCCTTGTAGGTGGACCACTGCAGATTCATCCGAGCAGAATGAACTTGGTGAGTGCAACAGAATTTGTGTCGGCATTGCGTTGATCCATCCCGTCAACTCGATTGCCCCAGTTGGGATGTGACTATCCAGTACCTCATAGACTAGGGAAGGCTATGGGCCTGAGGAACGGTCATGGGTCAATCAAAAGGAGGAGGATTTGGTCCAAAGAGTCTATTGTCCAAACTTTACCACCATTGTAAAGTGCACTGCATCCACCATCAATCATGAATCATGAACGTTCACACCTGAACTCCTCATGGGGTACCCCTACATAATCACTGTGCCAGACCCAACATACGTCAACATAGTCAACGTCCCAACATACATTTTTCGCACGGTCTCGTCAATAGACATTTCCTCAACAAACTGAAGATAATTCCGTTTTCGTCTTATGGATCTCCAATGTCTCGTTGAGCTCAGTGTAGTGAGCATTTCTCCCAATCTTTGTTCAGATCTTGTTTATTTATTAGATCACATTTTCATTCATTCAGCTGGTTCCCTTCTCTTCTCTCTCCCCACACTCTCTCTCAAGTGTGTTCTGTGACAGTTTATTTTAAATATTTGTGTTTTGTATCTTGATTGTACCCGCATTAAGGTACCAGTGATTAAAAACACACATAAGAAGATTTGAACTTGAAACTTCAAAAAAGATCAAATGTTTGCGTCGCAACTTGCAACAAGCTGCATTTGTGCACATTTACTGTACAAGTAGCAGCATCATTGCAGTCTCTATAATATCTCTCATGCTTATCTTATTTGGTCCTGAGCTGCATTTATTTCAATCCAGTGTAACGTTAAAAATTAGTTTATAGTAAATTTAGTTAACTAAAATAGAGGGGGGAAAAACAGGTTGAACCCATTCAACTGGCAAAAGATTAAAAAAGCAAAACAGATTTCCTACATGAAAAAGCAAAAGTGGCTTCACTGGAAAATTACGAAAATTATGACTAGATCAAGTACCAGGCGACAAATAAAAAAATACAGGAAGTAAGGCTGCAGAAGTAGAAATGAAGAGCGGTTTGTTTCACTTCTGAATCTGTGAGGAGACGCACTCGTTAAAGAGCCTGAAGGGAGTTCTGTCCTCCTCTCTTTCCCTTTCTCTCACTAAAGCCGAAATTCCACATGTCTATGAAAAAGGAAAAAAGCAAGAGAGTAGCTCGGCATTCCTTTACTAGCCCAACGTTGCACCACCACCATAACAAAAGCACTATTCAGAGGGCGCCACTTTAAAAAGTTGAAGAGTATGTCTAATTTTGGTCAAAGTTCATTAGAAAGCACAAAAGCTGGAGCTCTCCCAGAACATAAGGACAGTCAGAAGCAAGTACTTCATACCAAGACTGATAAGGAAAGGGCGACTACAAAGCATCCTTAAGAGGACTTTGAAAAGGAGAAAAGAATTAGAGGAAGAAAGCAAAGCAAAAAGAAAAAAAAACGGATCTGTGTTCACCCAGTGGAATGTAGGATTGTTATGTGTTTTTAAATGGTGGTTAACAACTTACAGCAAATTATTTGAAAATTATAGCATGACAAGGAGGAATTTGTTGAAGACTTGGTATTATAAACAATACTTTTTAATTATTCTAATGTAAAAAGGCATTTCTATTGTACACAAAAGAGAGACTGCCAGTGGAGATGACTTATAAATCCTAAAACGAGTCCTAGTGTTGTAAATGGATATTGGAGATTAGATCTCCCAACTGGAGGGGCATGTCATTTTCTTATTTTTCCACCTATTGATTTTGCCTGCTTTTATACCGCCATGGCCAGAAAGGTTAACCCTTTGCAAGTCAAGCCAGCAGCAACATGAAACCTGAGCTTGGCAGCATGTAAACATCTACATGACCTTTAATTGGTAGAGTTGTTGGCAAGCACCAATTTTATAATAAATTGCCCTTTTATCACGACCGAACCTTCATCGATACAAATCAATCAACTCCTTCATATCAAGATATGGTTAACCCGCTTGAGTCTTGTACATTCCCTTCCATCTACACTTGCCTGCTTACACATACACAGTATCACCTTTCTGACTGCTGAAGGTGTGCTGCTCATCCCTAAGCTTCTAATCAATAGTGAAGGCTTCCAATTAACCAAAGGCAGAAAGGCTCATATGGCTCCTGCATTCCTACCATGTGCTACATTTCGGATGGATGGATGGGTGGATGGACAGATGAACAGAATGAATCCTTAAAAATCAATCCTAAATCCTATTACAAAAGTCTAATATTGTTCACTTTTTTGGGACAAAATTCCACCTTATTGGTTGAAAATAATGTGTATATTAACCCCATACATGCATGTGTTTCAAACAATTAATAACAAAGACATTTTCATGTTACATATACTGTATATGTTTCCTCTCATTGTCAGAAACACAGGTCACATTTTCACAATCATCTAAGCAATTAATTACCCTCAAACACTTTAAACACACAGCACACCCAAAAGTTTGAAATGACACTAACACGGACAACACTTTTTCAAGCTGCCAAAATATAATCGTAGCTGCCATTTGTGAGAGAAGACAATGGATCTCAAAAGTTTGAAGAAAGAGAATACGCCTTACATCTGAGGAATATGAGACATCCACTTGTTCCAAACATGTAAAACAAAAGAAAGTCCTTTATTCATCCCACAATGGTGGACAGACCTCAATAACTAAGAAAGAGAGTACCAATCATTGTTAAATGCACAATTATACAGTTATTCGTTGGAATATCACAGAGAACAAACTGGTTTGCAAGCAACGTAATTCTTTGCCATACAGATTCCACCAGTGACAGTCATGCTTTGCTGCTGCAGCGCCACAGGCTTGTTTAAAGTGTCTCTTCTGGTGGATTATGTCCTGATGCTGTAGGCAATGTTTGGTGTGACAGTGGCAGTATGTTAGTGCCTGATTTGACTGCAGGGAGAGTGTGTTATTCTGAGTGAACGTTGACAAGGCCTTTACAAAAGGTGACTTCAGGCTCCACACAAAGAAGAGGATTTCTTTTTTTTTTTTTTGTATCTCCCTCTATTCAAGCTGAACCAATGACTGAAAGCTGAAAAACAAAGTGCTACCTGTAAGTCAACTGATAGAGTAGACATAGTTAGCAAGGCATCTCCCTTATTCTTCAATCCCTCCATTCCACTTAGAGAAACTATTTAGTATTTATTACTAGGGCATGTGTAAAGTTGGTCCATACATGTAACCATCACATCGGGTTAGAAAGTTGAAGATTATCTGACTGTCTTCTCATTCTCTCTGTTCTATGCGTTAGTTTTATGTCCCCCTCATGCCCGGAGATAACGGCTTGTCAATATTTAATGGACAAGCTCAAACTAAGGAATGGCGGCGACAAGGAGTGAATGATATGTTTCTGTCAGAAGGCCATCTGATCAAGAGTCGTCCACGGAGGTTCAGGGTGAACTAGGCCCTGGAGCCTAAATGAGACCATCCTAGCCCAGGACTGAAGAAGCCTCATTTCCATTCAAACCCCCTTAACACCACACCAATCAGTCTATCACCATAGACTTAGGCTACCATCAGGCTAATGAAAACAAATGACTTATCAAGCTCCAGACAAACCAATTTCAGACATTCATCATGGCCCACAAGGATTTCAGAAATCCCATCAAGCCTGTCGCCCTGTTGTTCTTCTGTAGCACTCGCAATGTTTCATAAATGACCGTCCCTGCTCAAAGATCACAAAACGATTGTCATGTACACTGGAATTTTGAAGTCATTTATGTATGCTTTGTGTGTCCGTGCAGATATATGTATATCTTACAGAAAAAGAGCGAGAGAGACACCAAGAAAGAGGAAAATGGATAATAAAGAGAGAGAAATATAGACAGACAGAAAGAGATGCGCCACATCACACAGTCTTCTCATGCTCAGGGTGCAGTTTAACCTTCATCATTAAACATACATGATTGAAGATGATGGTTAAATGTTAAACTGTTTTTTTTTCAGTAAAGATCATGTCAATTTAGAACTTCCAAAGTAAGTTCCAAAGAACTATGTTTTGTAGCTTTTCTGAGATGGGAACAAACCAATGAATGCAATTTTTAGAGTGATGTGTGCAAGTTGGTTGATTTTGAATTGTATGTATGTGAGAAAACAGTCTACAGTTATCAGATTTCAGACGATGCTAAAAAAGAAAAAAGAAAAACACTGTACGATAAAATTTGTAGAAGTGTAGAAAAGCGAGTGGTTTTGTTTTAACTGCGTGCATGGGGAGAGTGGGATCTGTGGTCTTTAATAGGTTTCCTGTCCTTTCCCTCCATGATCAGTGTGTTAAGAGGAAACAATGGCTAATTACAGAATAAGGTTAGTGAGAATGGGAGACATGGGAGAAGTGGGACCCCACCAACTCCCTCTGTTCTTAATGAGCTCTGGTTCTGACCTTGTACAGCCAACGTTCACTGTTTCAGTGACACACACACTTTGTGATTAAATGAACTTGCACTAAAATCATGAGTTGTTCTCTTGTGGCTCAGAAAAAGGAACAAAATGTAAACCACTCACGGATGGAGAGAAGATACATACTGTACATGCAGACACACTTCTATACACTACTAAATGTTTTGGGCTGTGGGAATAAATCAGAGGCCCAGAAGAAAAAAAGAGTAACACAAAGATATGACAAAACCGTATTTTGCGTAATTTTTTTTTTTTGGCTTTTGTTTTATTGTAAATGGATAAAAAAGCGTGTATACTTAATGAGAAGACAGAATAGTTTATTCCCTAGTACAGCATATGTTCTATATTGTTAAGTATGTTCTGCATATTTGGTCAGTTGCAAAAGTATTATATGCCATAAAATAATTTGTTATGGTTTTGAAAAAAAAATGTATATGGTTATGGTATTAAACCCTAGAGTAGTTTAACACATTTGAGGTGTTGGAATTAATAAAATTACGCTGTACATTAAAGTCCTTGATGTGAAAAACGAGAAAAATAAATAACATTATACATAATAAAAGCCTCTGTTGTGACTTTTCCTTTAAGAGAGAAGCAGCCTGAATGATCCGACTGCTTTATCTGGCAAAAAAGGCGCTGAAAAATAACATCAGCATAGCAATTTTACACTTAAATTAATCAGTTTTATCAAACCAGCAGTGTGTTCAATTTGCAAATCCCTCCCTTCCCTTGGTCTCTTGCTCTCAGACGTGTGAAGGTAGAGGGGGGAAATGCTAGCAGAACTGCAGAACAGTTAATAGTAGCACTGCAATAACAATAAAATGTCATCAATCTGCGGTGCCTCCTGCATCTGTCACACCAAGTTTGTACAGATTAATGATATTAGGCCCGAGTCGCAGGCAGCGGTCTTAAAGGCACAGCAACCCTTCCAAATAAACAATGCCAACACAGAAAGAAACCGGGACAGATGAAAGGAGGTAGAGAAAGGTTGCAAAACATTTGCCAGTCGGTGGGCTGTAAGCAGATGGCATGATGGAGAGAAAGAAGGTGGGTGAGGCCAATGGATGCACTGATGTTAGAGGAGGGAGGCTGTGAAAAAGAGTCGACAGATGACTGTTCAATTAAAAAGGGCACTTCAGGGTGTAAAGATGCAAAAGAAAAGCAGTGAGAGTGAGTGATATGTTGAAAGGGAGAAGGAAAGGACACTTGATGATTGTGTGAAACAGATTACTGTAAGCGGATGGAGAAAACACACACAATCCAGAGATTTGCAGACTCACACACTCACAGGCGGCTAAAAAGGACAGTGTTTGTGCAACATTGCTATATTGAGGTATTTACATTTTTTTGTAAAGAACTTACAGATGGAGTAGTATGGATTCAGTGTTTTGCTCAAGGTCACCTCAGTTGTGGGACCTACATAATAATAATGCGTTTATTTTATATGCCGCATTTTGAGACCCTTAAAGTCAAGGACAACACGCACTCAAACACCATTTGCCCGGAAGAATAGCAGCAGCCAAACGTGAGCGTCCACTCACATCTGGATTTACCACTACAGACACGCTCGCACATCCTCAAAACCAAATTAATCTGAAACGCATGTTTTTGGACTGTGGGAGAAACCAGAGCACCCGGAGGAAACCCAAGCATGGGAAGAACATGCTAACTCCACACAAAAAGGCCCCAGCCGACCCACATTCTTGCTGTGAGGTGTCAGTGCTACCTTCTGTGCCACCGTGCCAAAGACAGGGGATGAATTAAGAACATGCAAGGCAATACATTGACGCAAATCATTGTTTACTTATCCCTGTGCTTACCCTGTTCCTATTTTCTTGTTTCCTGTTCCTGGTCATGTCTTTCTGGTTTTGACCTCTGCCCGTGTACCAGATTTATGGTCTTGAGTCCTGTCCCAATCATTTTAAGGATAAGTTCTGCCCTAATCCTCTTAGGGTCTTGAGTCATGTCCCAATCACCTTAGGGTTTTGAGTCTGGTCCAAATCACCTTAAGGTCTTGAGTGCTGTCCCAATCACCTTAGGGTCTTGAGTCGGGTCTCAATCACCTTGGGGTCTTGAGTCGGGTCCCAATCACCTTGGGGTCTTGAGTCGGGTCCCAATCACCTTGGGGTCTTGAGTCGGGTCCCAATCACCTGGGGGTCTTGAGTGGGTCCCAATCACCTTGGGGTCTTGAGTCGGGTCCCAGTCACCTTGGGGTCTTGAGTCGGGTCCCAATCACCTTGGGGTCTTGAATCGTGTCCCAATCACCTTGGGGTCTTGAATCGGGTCCCAATCATCTTGGGGTCTTGAGTCGGGTCCCAATCACCATAGGTTCTTGAGTCCTGTCCCAATCACCTTAGGGTCTTGAGTCCTGTCCCAATCACCTTAGGGTCTTGGGTTCTCCTGTCCCAATTACCTCAGGGTCTTGAGTTCTCCTGTCCCAATCACCTCAGGGTCTTGGGTCCTGTCCCAATCACCTTAGGGTCTTTGAGTCTTGTTCTAATCACCCTAGAGGTTTGAGTCCTGCTCCAAATATCTTGGCCTCTTGAGTCCTGTCCCAAGCACCCAAGGGTCTTCGGTCCTGTCCCAAGTATTAAAGGGTCTTGAGACTTGGCCCAATCATCAAGATCTCGAGTCCTGTCTCAATCACCTTAGGGTCTTGAGTCCTGTGGAAATCATCTTGGGGTCTTGAGTCCTGTGGAAATCATCTTGGGGTCTTGAGTACTGTCCCAATCACTTTTGTGTCTTGAGACCTGTCCCAATCACCTTAGGTTCTTAAGTCCTGTCTCAATCACCCTTGACTAGAGTATCGAATCCTGTCCCAATTACCTTATGGTCGTGAGTCTTGTCCCAATCATCGTATGTCTCTGTCTTTGCTCACCTGTATTTGACCGAGCTGCCTGTATTCGACTTTGCGAAATGGATTTTACATTAAACATTCACCATAGATATTGCAAATGAGTCTCAACCTGCTTCCGAGCTCACCACTTATAACAGAATGATTCGCCACACAATAAACTCTGCAGCCATGAAGCCCACAGAGAGCCTCACTATGGTGAGTGGGGTTCAGACATCTGTTGAAACTACCCAGCTGTGTATCCCAGATAAATTTGATGGCACGTGCAAAAGCTGCTGCGCATTTGTTTGAACAATTCATGAATATCCACTCATCGTTGAATTCAACTGATGTGTTTCATGTTAGCATTGTTTTTTGCCTTCTGAAAGGGGAGGATTTAGACTTTATGAGCAAACAATATGATATTGAGGCGCTTCAGGAGAGGCAATTGAAGGACTTTGTTAATGTCCATATTGAACAGTTTAACCGTCTGATTTTGGCAAAGTTGTTTGCAAAGGAACTTGGTGTAATAAGATGAGAACCCAAGTTAACTCATGCATGTGTGGATCCCCTCGTCACTGTCCGCTATAAATGAGCAAAATCAGCCAATATTAACATAGCACCAGAGTATGCCGAGCCTGAGCATGCAGAGCCTTAGCATGCCGATGGGGATTCCAAGCCTAAGCCCGACGTTGGGGGTCCCAAGCCTGTGCACCAGCTGAACCACCACTCAGCCCCCAGCAGCCTCTGCCAACCTTTTCAGACGGAGAGCTGTCTCTGCTTTTGTTGGCTTCATGGTGAGGAGCCACTTCCTGAGCCAATGTCGCCTGACACTCCTGATGCTATTGAGCATGTCGCCCTATGCTTCTGATGTGCCGAGTCTTCGGCTGGTCCCGAGTCTTCGCCTGGACCCGAGTCTTCGCCTGGACCCGAGTCCGCCTGGACCCGAGTCTTCGCCTGGACCAGAGTCTTCGCCTGGTCCAAGAAATATTTTTTCAAAAACTACACGTTCAAGCCCGGACTCTTCATTGTGGTTATGAGCCTCCAGAAAACCGTAAGGGATTGTGGATTCTGTCACCCTGGCCTCCAGCTAATGGCCAGTTAACTGACTTGGATGTCCCTTATGCATGTCATGAGCTGTGTGCACAATAAATGGGGATCATCTGCCAAAATGTAGACTATCTATTTAAGAACATGCACAAATCATTGTTTGTTTATCCATGCGGTTTCCCTGTTCCTGGTTTCTTGTTTCCAGTTCCTTGTCCAGGCTTTCTAATTTTGATCTCTGGCCGAGTACTCAATGTATGTCTCTGCTTGTGGATTTGACTGTAATGGCTATATTCAACTTCTCCTTTGCCAAATGAACTTTACATTAAACATTCACCATTGATCCTGAAAATGAGTCTTGACCTGCTTTCAAGCTCGCTAAAACATAACAGCAATGAACCAAAGTTAGTTGTTGTACATTGTTGCTCGCCATACATGTAATGACTTATACACAGATCATAATGACATTTTCATGTCTTATATAGTTCGTCTCATCCTATTCTGGCAAACACAGGACATGTTTACTTTACAGAAACAGCCAGTTATTGGGACCAAGACTATTGCATTATTACCATTTAACTGGAATTAACTTTAAAAAAGAAAAACTGTCTGAAACTGAGAACCCTCCAGCTTCAAAGTGGTAGATTACTGTTGTGTGAAGAATTGACTTAATTCTTAAATTAACTTTTAAAAAGTTTAGAACAAACATGTTTGAAAAGAAAAGTAAATGTGCAAACTCTCTTAATTTTAGAGCAACAGAAGGCAACAGGGTACAATGGAAAGTCATGAATTAATCACACAAGTCTGGGGAGAAAAAAAAAACATTTTAGGCAATCCTTTCATTTCATTTCCTTAACATCAAAGTACCCAAAAAAAAAACTTCTCCATAATCTTATCTCAAATAATGTTTCCTCTCCACTAACTGATTCATTCCTCCCACTCAAAAGATGTGATAGAAATTTAAGAGCTGTCTTCAGCAGTCTGCTGATGTGAACTTTTCAAAAATGTATTGTTTCTGTGTTCAAATCAAATGATCCAGGCCCTCGGGGAAAACAGCTCAGGTGTAAACCCCAACATCTGACAACAAGTACCAGGAGATCACCACTTCTCTATTGCTCTGGTGCTCAATCGCTCCATAACTGCAATAATATTTCTGCACTGCCTCAGTGGGGCAGCTAACAAAAGTAAAAGTGGCTGATGGGGAAGTTGATGGCTATTTTTCCAATCATTGCTCTTGCTTTGTTTTCTTCATATTGTTGCAATATCTTGACGCGGAAAGGGACTCGGTGAGGCCGAATTAAAGGACACTTGAAAGCTTGCATGCTGGGTTTAATGGCTCAAAGTGTAGACTGTGACCTCAATTGTTGAGCCAGCACACTGCAGTTTCTCCAAAATTGCACCAATGGATTTTTAGGATGAGAAATCAAGGCATGATGGCATGGTGGATAGCATTGTTGCCTCAAAGAAGAACCGTTTCAGAATCAAGTTCAAGGCCCGGTCTGGGGCTTGTATGGAGTTGTAGAAATGTCTTTTTGGGCAGACGTGTTTACTCTGTGTCGTCATTTCCTTTCCACAGTCCTAAAGCAGGAAGGAGTCTGGGAAATTGTTGGATTGTGTGTGTCCTGCTGTGTGATTGGTTGGCCACCAATCTAGGGTGTGTCCTGCCAAAAAGTCACAAGTTGCTGGAGTTGGTTACAGCTCCCTGCGACCCAGAAATGAAAAATTGGATGGATATAAGAATGAATTAGAAATAGATTGAGAAAAGGATAGATGAAGAAACATAGGCAAAGACAGACGTATTGAATGGTTGGGATCAATCTATCATGGTCCCATAATTGTGAAAAGGGTTTATGTAGGACCCAAGATGTTTGTGGAGGTGAAGAATAAACGTTTTCCTCATCAACGTAAAACGAAAAAAAAAAATGCAAAAATGACAGCTATGTAACAAAAAGATTAATCTGGCGGACCACAAAACCCTATAATCAATTGCTTGTTTTTCATGCAGCTAGAATCTCATATGCTTTGAGAAGATAGTGTTTTGCACTTTAAAACCCTAATAAAAAGATATTAAACTTAAATCTGTCTAAACATGCATGAAAAACCAGAGCAGTGTGTGTATGTGTGCAGTCCAATTCATGCCAGAGGGACAAAAACAACCCTAAGCTTGTAATAGTAGAATATTAAAATAACTGCATATCAGTTCTGGTTGTGATACCGATACCAGTGGCACAAAGTGAAGTGATGGGTCTCGCTAGCCATGTCAGTCAACGGAGACCTTTGTACAATAGAGGGTGGTCCAGTTGCCAAGGAAACACTTAACTTTAATAATGATCACTGTAACTATCTCTGCACACCTTACCTATAATAGAAATGGATCATAAATTACAATCAGAATGGCAGAGCACTGTTCTGAGGCCTGCTCACTGCTGCCACCCTCTGGTCAGGCTCTGTTATTCTCAGCCAGATCCCAGTGTGTATGAGAAGACCCTGAGAGTTCTCTGTAATTTATGCTCCCTGCTAAACAAGAATTCAAATATTTATGTTTTTGATGTTTTATGTCTGTATTCTGAGAATAATTATTGAGAGAGAGGGGTGAAAAATACCGTAAACCGCCAGTTGAAGTGTGGCTTCATGCAGCATTTCATGTCTTTAAATATTTAAAACTTGGAATTCCCATGGTCATATCCTAAGTAATCAAAAAACAATTAAATATTCTTCCAGTTGAGAAAAGCTTTTTTGTTTGTTTATTTTAAAAATAATTTGTGCCTTTAAGAAAAAAAAAAGACAAAACAAAACAAGAAAGAGGGATTGCGCAACACTTGCAGAGTGAGCGTCCTACTTTTTCCTCTCTTCTCTCCAACTAGAAAGAAAAAGTGAAAACATCTATTTTTTAATTAATTAATTAATTAATATAGTTAAATTATAACATTAATAAAACATTCTTTGCATAGGCGGCAAACACTAAAACAACGGAAAAGCACAAGAATTAGCATTTTAAAAGAAACCTCAACACGTCCAAACCCTGAAATACAGCTCTGTAATTGCTACCAGAACATTTTACATTTTGGTCTCCTAAAATGCTTTAGTGAATGGGACTTGGACAGTGTGGAAATGGCTGGCAAGCAGACGCACGATGCGGAGCTACAGCTGCCTTAAATGCGGTTCCATGAAACAGAAACTGTTTTAAATCAACCAAATACAGATGATTTCAATTCAGCTCCTCTTTTGTGGTGTGGAAAAGTGGTTCTGATTCAAGACGAACGTGCAACACAAAGGTCTTCGCTGCTGTGCCAGCGTACCCAATTACTGGGGAACTGCTGGGTTTAAACCAGCGATCACATGTAAACATTTCCTGCAGCCACCACCCCCTTGGTTTTTAACAGGGCACTGCGAGTTCAAGCAATGGAGGTTTAACATCTCCACAGTGCCTTTATAAACTCATGACACTGAGGTTCAGCTGCCATAAGAGTCAGATGAAAAGTTCATTTCCAGATTACCGCTGACAAACAGCCCTTGTATTGCCAGGGTGATGGAACAAGTGCTTCATGCAAACATCTGATTGCACTTAATCACTTAAGAGTCCGTTGTATGGGGATTTCACTCATTAACTGCTGTGAACCAGAGAAAAGAAAGTTTCTCCCAACACTTTGAAAGATCTCAAGCACATGCGTCGGCACAAAAACGGCAGGATTGCCAGGTCATCAGGCTAGAAAGCAACTCCATCCGGTTCCCAACTGCGCAAGAAGTTTGCAACAAAACTCCAAGATCTTAAGGGATGAAACTGCTGTTTCCTTGGAAATCAAGCAAGTTGGAGAAATTATAAAAGCTTCGACAAAGAAAAGCGCCTGTCAAAGCTGCGACGTTCAAGAGCCAAGAGACTTTCCGGCATGTTCGCCGTATGATGTCGGATTCAGCCGGCACGATGCAAATCACAGTGGAGATTCTCATTAGTAGGTATTGACAAGCCACATAAAAGTCGTCTTATGTGCACCCGCTCTCTCCACGCCAGCTTTTTTCGACTCACCTCTCCCTTTTTCTCATCTTTCTGGCGCTGTAGCTGTGCATATTTCAGATCGGCATGACAGACAGTGGAAATTATTTATCCCGGGTTCTGAGTTTGTGGCGAGCTGTTTAAGCATTCATACTAACAAAGGGCAGCGGAGTCACAACGAGGCTGACAAGGCCTCTCTCTCTTCCCTTCTCCCCCTCTCTCACATACACACAGAGCAGCACTTTTCACAAAGACGGGCTTTTTTCTGATTCCCTGACCTTTGAAGCAGCTTAGGTTCACAAAACACTTCCAAACAGTTCTCTCTAATGGCCCCCTACTCAAACAATCGGCAGAACGCTCCGACCAAGATGATTGATCTCCGACAAGCAGCTCGTTGTAGCTCCATGAATCATTAGATCACCTCAGACGTAGAGAGGGAGGGAGAGATGGACCAAACTGGTGTGCAAAGGTAACGAAAGATGAAAAAAGACGACTGACACCTTGCATGCAAATAAGCATTGACGGCAGCAGAGCATTCTAAAATGACCAAAATGATAAGCAAATGAATGGTACATGTTACACGAAAAACTTTTCTTTAGTCTCCAATCTCAACTCTGAGGTGTGTTGAGATTGGAAAAAAGAAATTGTGATTTAATTGTGATTCAATTGTGTTTACTCCTGTTCATTATTTACAGGAATAATGATGTCCCATGATGAATAAAAAAACTACATGCTGTTAATACAATAAAACTATAAAATATGTGTGTGGAATATTTTGTGGGATAATAAAAATGTGTGAGTGTTTTTAAGGACATGTATACTTTCTGTGTAGACCTCCAAGTGTTGGCAAACAAACTAAATGTTTTTTACAAACATTTTATGGACCTACAAACTGGAAAAACACAGGCTATAGGTGTGTGTGTGTGTGTGTGTGTGTGTGTGTGTGTGTGTGTGTGTGTGTGTGTGTGTGGTTACAACTTCATATAGTGTAGAAACCTGGGAGTCATAATAGACATCAATCCCTCTGTTGAAAGCCACATATCAAATAGTTATAACTCCTTTAAATCATCTCGGAAGCATCGTAAATTACACTAGCTGCAGATCCATGGCAGATGCAGAAATGGTACTGCATTTATGACCTCACGTCTATAATTTTACAATGCCATTCTATGGTTTGAAATGCTCATACACAATAAACAAACTACAATTGGCTGCTGGAATTCCTGATCTAAAAAAAATCCAGTTTTACCATCTCTTTGTTGATTACTTATATCATTTTTCTGGCCGTCACAAGCACAATATTCTGCACCCATAACATCAACAGATCAACCTCAACTTGTTCTAGTCAACTTGTTCTCAACTTGTACTAGTCAATATGATGGAACTGCTTTGCAACAATGTGAATTATGAAAAGCACTATACACAATAGTACACAATAAAAGGTGCATTTTAAAAGTTAGTCATGATCCAAGTCCAATTCAAAAAATTGATGAGTAAAGCTAGAAACAAAAAACCAGTAGAGACCGGAGAAGGCACAAATACGAGTCTACAACCAGTGTGTATAACAAAACACACAGACTGAAAAGTAAAAAAAAAAAAAAAAAAGAAAGCCCAACATGCATTGGAGATGATGCAGTATGGCGGCCTGCAGCGGAAGAGCTGTAGCTGATAAGAATCCAGGGTTTAACCTACTCCTCACACAATCACACAGCCTTT
Source organism: Paedocypris micromegethes (assembly GCA_028031935.1). Taxonomy (NCBI): domain Eukaryota; kingdom Metazoa; phylum Chordata; class Actinopteri; order Cypriniformes; genus Paedocypris; species Paedocypris micromegethes. The sequence goes on from CM051504.1 coordinate 6,678,482, forward strand.
CTGAAGCAGCAGCGGCCGCCTTTAATGCAGAGCCGTGTCCAGCTGTTACAAGCCTTTGACAGCACAGAGAGCAAAGACGACCAGTCAAAGGCCATTCTGAATGAGATACTTCACCCAGCAGGGAAGACTCCAGAAGAATCAATGAAATACAAACAGTCAAACACTCCAGAAAACATTACACGCTACTACTTAATAGCAAGAGGAATGTATATGAACTTATCGGATTATTAAAAATGTTGCATTTCACATTGTGACAAAACTGTGCTGATTGTTTTGGACTACAAGGCGCACTGGGTTATAAAGTGTACCAGTAATAAACATCTAATTCCTGATCTGTGATGTAAATATTGTGTGACTAGAGCTTGCACCTCAGAATATAATTTTGTATTTTTGTATATATTAGTATATTACTGAAAACACAGGGATTTGCACGACGTCATTGAGTCATTTCTCAAAAAAAACAACAATCATCGCCATTCTAGAACAATACAAGCTTATTTTATATTTTGGACGCAAGATCTCTGAACTAACTAGTGCTTTTGTTGTTTTTTGCTTAAACAACTGTTTTATACACATCTGGACTCTCATCTGCATGCATGCTTGTGGAAAGAAAAAAACTGTTTTCCTACAGCGAAAATATTTCGAACGACATTGTTGCTGCAACACTTCGTTACTTAGGAATTTTGTTATTTAGGACATTCGTAAGTCGGGGTAGCGCTGTATTGCCTGACTGTCTCTGTGACCAACTCTTGCACCTCAGAATATAACTTTATATGACTTGTCGACTATCATTTTTGACAAAAAAGGAACATGCCGATTAAAATAACCACTTTAAGACAGACATGCCTTGCAAAGATCCATGTCAGGTTTATGTTTTAGCTGTTGACTTTTATCGATCTAAAGGTTTTGAAGGCAGCAGATGTCGGCACAGAAGTTGTCTTGTCTATTGCTGGCAGATGCATGGGCTGGGCGAGGAGAAAATGAATAAAAGCTGCCCTTTTCCCCTCTAGTGTCACTGCGTGAGAACGATTCAATGCCTCCAACCGCTGTAACCTGACAGTTAGAATCCCCGAAGCCCCTTTTACTGAGGTGATGTTCATGCAAGAGAGCAGGTTTCTGCTAACAAGCAAAGCAGACCAACAGACAAAGACATTTTCCCAAACGCGTCACAGAAAAAAAGCTTCATTAACTTCACTTTTTCAACTCTTAACTAAATAAAATGTATCATATCACATGACCAACATACGTAAAAAGTTGTGGAAAACTGGTGGAGTGTGCAACCAACTGAATAGTAATAAAAAATAGACAGTCCACCACTGCAGCACTGGTCCTGATGCTAGAATATAAAATAATGACTGAAAAAATGAGATTAAAAAAATAAAAAGATGTGGGTTCATTAAGAGGCATCTATATGTTTTAGCCAAATTAAATGAATGGTCTGGCTGTTTAAATGTTATATCGCATGCGTTTATGGGTGTGTCTGTGCAAAAAAAAAAAAAATACGATAAAATATCCTTGGAAAACAAAACAATTAAGAATGACCTTTTCACCAGCAAACACTCTTCAGCAGTCAGAAATCAATTGATCTTGATATGTCTGGCCAGCCAGCGCTTGCATTGGCTGTCAATAGCTTGTATTTTTTTATCTAGTCATCTCACACCCAGAGACAAACTTACCTCCCTGACACAGGGTGGCGCTGTAAGTGTCACAAGGAAGTAGAGGGTCAATCTGTGTACTTGTTTTTTACAAATCAGAAATATAGAAAACCAGCAAATACAATTTCTTTTAAATGTGGAAAGATGCAAAAAAAAACTTTCAGAATGTCTTTTTTTTTTCAGATAAAATAGTTATATCATCCAACAAATTTAGCACTTGATATTCTTTGGCGTGTGAAGTAACAAGCTGGCAGTTTGTAGAAGTACCTATCTCTTGTATCTCTTTAATTGACACAGAGAGGCAACTTTGTGTTTAAATCACATTAAACGTGGCATAACCTTGACGCTAAATTAAAGACAAAATCAATAGTCGTTTCAGAAAAGAGGCTTATGGGAAACTGCAGCTGCAGGTGTATTCAAAATCATAAAAAACCAAAAGCAAAGCGGCACAAACTAACGAAAAAAAAAAAAAACATGAGACAACCTTGAGAAGCCAGGATATAAGTATTTAACCCATTATTAGTTCCATCGTAGAGAAATTTACAGCGCTCTACGTTTCACTCTTCTACAAGCACCTTGCAAATGCTCAGAACTTGCCTGGAGCAGTGGGCATCCTTAAATCCGAACCAGATCGGGTTTAGTGTTGTGCTCAAGAACACTTGTTGTAGATCCTAACAGTCCGGGATTCAAACTTACAACCTTTCAATCACAAGTCCGACACTAATGGAGTTAGGCCACAACTGTCCGTGCCCATAACAAGACAAAGGACACCAACACTGCACTATGGACTTTTTATGCCCAGTGTAAATGCCAGTGGGACTGTGGTGGCAGTGGGAGGGTCTCCTTTAAAACCTCACATGAGAGGGGGGGCAAAACCTCCCCAACCCCCGCTAGCAGAACGCCAAGGCTGCACAGATGCAAACTCCCCCCTGACCGTGTGCTTGCCAAGACCAGCTTCCGAACCCACACCAGCTGGGAGCCCTCTGATGAGGCCAACACATCCATTTCCGTGGTAACCGTGCCCCTCTCCCCCATCCTCGCCAACATACACACATACAAAAATACACACACACAAAAAAAATAAAAGTCTAACTTACACCCCCACGTCAACTGCCAGGAACAATATCACAGCAGCAGAACGCGGCTAAAAACTGCCTCGCGTAAATACAGGAGAATAACACTGGGAATATGATGAGCACGAACAATGATGTGTTTATGTAAACATTATGGGTGTAAAGAAATGAGGAGGAAAAAATCTATCAAAAAAAAACAAAGAATACCGCATAATGCAACATTTTTGCTTATTCTACTTTTTTTTGCTAGAGTTGTACTATTGATTGAATGTCTTTCATGCTTGTTTTCTAGTATTGTATAATTATTTGTATATCTTCACATTTTTTCTTCTATGCACAGTTCCAGCTTTGGTTAAAGTCTAAAAATGAATACAACTTGAACTTGTGAATTGAAAACAATGAAAACTTTACACCCCCCCCAAAAAAAAAAAGAAACTCAGGGAAACACACGACTCAGTCGTCATCAATAAACAGACTTCCTATAACAATCTGGCAACCGCTAACCTCCAATTGCATATTCCGATCAAAATTGCTGCACAACAACAAATGAATCAACAATCTCGCCATAATGTGTGAACTTCGAGATCCCATCGAAAACCCACAACTGACATCTGGTGGACTGGCCATCGGGTGAACACAAACATGTTCTCACACTCCCTGATGCACACACAGGCATACACACATCCACTGGCTGTGTTTTACTCAAAGATATTAGCTTACTTCACTTCTGGCATATCTATCCTCAGGGTAATCCAGTGAAGGAGAGACGCATGGCTGGGGAATAATGCCACATTGTTGTGGGAATGTGAGAGATAGGGAAAAGGAGACAAGACAGCGGTTATCAAAAAGAGTGGGTAAACACATAATCTCAAACTCCCAAGGTCGGGCAAACCGCACCTGGCGGAAACAAAGTGTGGAAGAATGGATGGGTATGAAACTGGAATTCAGATCCTGGAACAGGATCAGTGGCAGCTCCCAGTAACCTTGAGGTTTTAGTGAAAGAAGACACAAAGCACTTCACTATGTGTCGAGCCCTTACATCACAGGTACAGGTTCTAATATGGCAGCCCGACTGCTTTTTTGGGGTGGGGGGGGTCTTTTGAAGTGCCAGGTCTTCAGACTGTGCCGGTAGCGGGCGTGCTAACACTTGGGCCGTGCCAAGAACAACAAGACAAGCAAGCAGCTGTGCATTAGGATGGCATGCCGGAAGAATCAATGGCTGCCGCTGAAAGAAAGCCACCTAGTGATGCTCCTAATTGCTGTTAGTCAAAATGTAGAAGTGAAAGGTCATGACAGAAACTTTAGATCATTCGCTGGTAGCTTTAGCAATACGACCCACCACCCCACCTCATTTAGAATTTAGAAAAAGCTTTAATAAGGAAATGTCGTTGAAAAATGTTTGTTTCACCACTTAAAGTCCTAAAAAATGCTTGATCGACAAATTGATTGTTCAGATCAAATTCAAATTTTTATTGTCATATACGCATTATACATGGCGCAACATGCAATGAAAAAAACATGGGGAAGAGGGGTGCATGCGAGAAAGATATACAACAAAAAGAGATAACTTAAAAAACAATAAAAAAAAAATAAAGAATAAAGAAGTAAAGAAATAAATAGCATTTTAATAAAGAAAAAAATACAATACAATTCAAAATAAATAGATAAGGATAAAAATATGAATCAAAACAAGGAAAAACTATGATGGAAAAAAGATAGAAAAAAAAAGATAAAATATAAAAATACAAAAAAATGAGCAAAATACAAAAAAGTGTGATAGAAAATACACTTGAGTGATCCATGTAAAGTGAAAATGTTTGAAGTGTAAAGTGTTCAATAACCATCTTAAAGTGGCTCAGTTGTACAGTACAGTGACAGTGCAAGTGCTTTAAAATCCAGACGAAAATGTATGATGAAACAGACAATTATTAAGAATGTGCTTGATAATTTAGCAAGCCGTGAAGATTTTATGAAATGTAAAAATTTAAAATACTTAAAAAAATATACAGTGTGCAGTGTGGCCTCTGAATAACGATTGAAAATGTCCCTTGGCAAGACAGCGATGGTGAATTCTCGGTTAATCCTCTATTCCAGTTAGCCTGTGCTCTGGGAGGAATTTCCGACTCAGAGTGCATATATGATACCCAGTCTTTTTCTCTACATTATAGTAAAGAGATAGAAAGTGCTCTTAACCATTTTAGATGTTTCCTAAGCCGAAGCACCTGAGGCTCCCCCAAGAATCACTCAAAGATCAAGTGCCTAATATTCCTCGGTAGTGAAACTACTGCATTACGACTAATGTTTCAGAATTGCATTTTCAAACTCACTTTACACCGCTGAAAAGCTATTTTATCTTAAAAGCTCTAATCTTAAAAAGCAATAAAAAGCTAGGTAAAGAAGGAAGAAACATCTTTTAGGAAGTGAATTTGTCATTACCAAGGGAGAGTAACAGAGCTTAATGTTTGCCAATGGAAAGGTGAGGAAAGTGATAGACAAAGAAAGACGAGTGAGAATGAGACGGACATCAAGAATGTGTATTTTTCTCTTAGCTCGGTTTAAAGGAAAAAAAAAAAAAAAAATCACTTGATCTAGTGCTCGATAATTGAGTTGTATAAGAGCCTCAGGACGCTGCAAATACCTCCAAAAAAAGGTAAAAAAAAACCCTGCAAGAGAAAGACAAGGCGTCTATATCAACTGGAAGTCAATTGCCACCAACCACCAGTTCCAAGGACAAAATCCTGAACTGTCTGAATCAGCCAATTCTTTTATCTCCATCCAGGACTTTTACAATAGAACGAAATTTGAACCAACCATTGAACTGCATGTGGAAACTGTAATAATGTCAGTTTCACATTCTGTCTAACCCGATAAAGCATTCCACTAAAACACTTTTATACAGTATCCATCCCAACACGGCCTACCAATGACCATTAACACCACGCACCATATTTTTAGACTATAAGCAGAAATATAAAAAAGCAAAGTGAAACTTTTTTTTATTTTTACACAATTTTTAGTAATTTACAAATACACTAGACAAATTGTGTCAAAATTAATTTAGTTTTGTTTATTTTGATTGACTACATGTTTAACATGTTTAAGTTAATAAAGAAATGCACACTAGATAAGGTGCACAGTGGGTTTTTTTTTTTTTTCATAAATACATAAAGGCTTTTAAGTGTGAATAAACATATACCGTAAAACCTCTAGAAGAACGCCACCTTGATGGATTTTTTATTAAGTGCCGCCTAGATCTGAAAAATACAGTTTTTGAAAAGTGGCACATAGCAACCTATTTTATGCTTCTTAAAGACATCTAATCAGAGAGCAGAAGTAACAGGAGTTCTTTTGACTGATGAATCACCAGTTAATTCCTGCCAGATATCTTCCACAAAGCTTCCAGTAAGCTGTGTTACACAGAGCCAAAGCACAGCAAGTCTTCACAAGGGAAGGCTCATCTAAATTAAGCGTCTAGATTTACTGTTAGTCTACCAGTCTCGTCTTCAGCGGAACCTAGTCTCTGCCCCCCCAAAGTGACAGCTGGGTTTAAACACATTCTTGCAAAGAAATGCGTTGTCGTTTTATTACAACTCTCATTTGGTGTATGACAGAATTCAGTTTCATCTTGAACGTGAACATGGTGAAATATGGCTTTTCGGCCTAAAGGCTCCACTTAAGGCAAATTATCATTTACCTATCGAGGGTTGCCAGATCATTAGGCAGGGACATTAAAAATCACACACCACGGCACCAGAGGAGGCCAAAGTGAAACGATGCCCAGTGCGGGTCCGAGCATGCGCGTGTACGCACACAAGTGTGTGTCTATTGATGAAGGTCTGTGCCAGAAAGCATGTGTGTATGTGTGTGACGACATCAAAGCTTCCAGCAGTCAAGGTTGTGCCATGTGTCCAGAATCATTTGACATGAGCAGATGCATCATTAAAACCTTGCCACACAAACGTTTTTTGCGCCAGACGCCGCGGCTATTTTCACTCTCTTCATCATTAGCAGTTCTCTTTATTACATTTCCTACACACACTCCACACTCATCCTTATACATGGGAGTGTTTCACGGCAGTGACGTTTCTACGGCGATCGTCAGAATTTCACACATATCCGCCAGTCTGAGCAGCTGGATGACTTGGATGCGAAGCCATTTTCACTTTTCTCCATTCTTTCTTCTTCTGTGACCAGACGGTGGCATCCCGAGCTGCTCTCATTAAATCAAACTGACTGATGCCCAATGACCAACTTCTGATGTCTGGCCAGAGAAATGCAAAGGGACAGACCTTACCTTCTTCTAAGGGTTTGGCATCGGGCCCGTGAACAGCTGCTTTATTTCTTCCCCGTCTCGTTTTCCGTTCTCCCTTACATCATTGCGTTTCTGGTCCTCCTCTCGATTCACAGAGCTCCGCGTGCTCTCACACACGAGACATAAAAACAGCCGTTTGAGCAGCTATCACCAGACATCAACGCTCGCCACCTTGCTCTCCTAAGGAAAAGGATGTTGTGTCTTATGGAAGTTATGTCTCACATAAAAAGTAAGACTTCCAGGTTTAAAATAACAACTCCAACATTTCCGGGTGAAAGGATAAAGCAAACTGTCCATTGTGGGACTTGGGGGGGAAGGCTCGCTCAATGTTGATTTCTCAACAATGAAGGTAAAAAAATATCTTTGGAGGTACACCTGAACAATACAAAGGGAAGGGCTGGGATCAACATTGCTGGGAAAAGAATAACTGGCACTGGCATCAAAGCTCAGCTTTGATGGAGTTTTTTTTTTATTATCACTACATTCTAAAACCAGAGTTGTTCTATTGCAGTTCATACATGCTGTTGTCAAGCGAATGAAGAGCAATGTTTTTTTCTAATGGACATGGGTGTGTAAACTTCTTGATTTGATTTTGCTGCAAATTGGCTCACCGGAAAAAGAAAGTGGTGAATTTCCAGCTTCCTTTAGAAGTTTTGTTCGCGCCATCCAATAAATGCAAATAATGTGATTCTACTCCATATTGAAAATCTACTATAAAGTAAAACTGCAAAATGCAATCTGCTGTAAAACAGCGGTTTAATTTATTCATGCATTTCCTGCTTGTTAGCTTTAAACAGGAGCAGTGATCAGAATGCTTGACTAGACAAACCTAGCTAACCCTGCCAATCTACTTCAAAATTCCTTTACAAACTGAAAGACTCAAAGAATTGCTTGTAAACCGTGTTTCTCACAATTTAAAAAAAGGTGGTTTGTGAGGAGAGTGTTGCCCTCCAAAAAAATAAAGCAAGTTGTTCGACCAAGAAAATCTCGCCAGCCTACAATATATATCACATTTATGGAAAAGATGTTCATCTCTTTCACTCCTTCAATGCCACAGTTTCAAATTAATTATTGATTAATCGCTTTCTTTTAAGCAAAAATGCAGACTAGCAATATCAAAGTACAGTGGAAAAAAAGATTATAGCCTCAATTCAACTTCATTCCAATCATTCATAACCATTTTATTGACAAACCCCGACTTGCAAATCACTGAGCTTGAGAAATAAAAATGGTCAGCATTTCCCTCTGGACTCACTAAAGCTGAAATATATCAGTCGTCTCTAACAAGCAAATCTCAGAAATGGAGTAAATGGAAAATAACCTTTGTGTGTGTGTGTGTGTGTGTGTGTGTGTGTGTGTGTGTGTGTGTGTGGTCCATCTATACAAACTAAAAGGAGCAGCATAAAAGACAAAAAACACACACACTCAGACATATCAGACCGCACAAGCCAAAAAAGGTCAAGGTAAATTTTATAAAATGCAATGGACTTTAAAATATTCATGGTCAGCTTTTTAGCACATGTGACCACTCCAGACATAATGAGATGAGAGTAGTAAATATTTGCCTATGGTCGGTGCCATTCCCGTGTGCTGAAGCTTATTTTGAATACAGAGAATGCTGGGGACGCAAGGGGAAAGGGCCATCGGATAACTAATTAGTACATTTGCACAAATAATTAGAATGATTGATTGATTTTTACAGGAAGGCGTGGGAGACATGTCAAATGAAGATCAGTTGAGGGCAGAGCAGAAGAATGGTGGACAATCTGAAACTTCCATTTGAACAGAGCTTGAAAGAAGACAAATGATATCTACAGATATTAACCGAAAACCGGTTTGATTGTTTGTTTGATACTTCAAAGTGAAACACAAACAAAACATAAAATTGCGTTCATCTTCTCGCTTCATCTTCCTGTCTGGACCTACACTTCAGTGGGCTACTACGTTGTGGATCGAGTGATTTGCCACAGCGGACTCCTTTTCTCCCATGTATAACATGTTTCACTCCTCCTGGATTGTCTTCTTGAATGTCACTTGTTCGTCAAGCTACAGAAATGTTCCTTGTCTATGTGATTTCTCCTCATCACATCAAAATGGATCACGAGAAGAATTAGGAAGTCAGAGAATGGCCTAAACCTGTGCCCCTCAATGACCTGCAATGTTTCCTGGGGTTTGCTCTCTTCTACCGAAGATGCCAACTAGTCTGCTGACAAATCTCCTCAGAAATAAACCTCAGTTGCTGAAATGGACCTCGGCGCCCATCCTCAGACACCTGGATCAGGAAGTGCCTTTCGTTGTTGAAGTTGACTGTGTTGTCCAAGCGTCATGGCAAGGGTCTTCTATCTTGCGCCTTCTCAAAGAAATGATGTGCCGCAGAACATAACTTTGACGTCGGAAAGCGTGAATTATTGTTGATAAAACTGACTCTCAAAGAACGAAGACACTCCCCTTTAGTGTACCCACCAATCACAAATCTTCAGTAACTTTGCTACGCTAAACATTTGAATGCACGACAAGCCAGGTGGGACCTCTTCTTTCAAGCATTTCCGTTCACACACCAACCACTTCTTCGTCCTTTGTCTCATCTGGCCTTTGCCTCGTCTTCATCGCATTCTTCGTGTCAGTCTCCCAAGTTGCTTGTGAATTGTTGTCATAAAACTCACTTTTGAAACCCGTTTTTTTCTGCTCACGCTGTTTCTTCATTATCCCTAGCGGTGAGAGTGACACCTAAAATTTTGCTCTTGTAATATTTTCTGTTCTTTTTTACATTTTAAACTGAGAATCACCTACTCCATGCATACATAAATATGCAATTCAAATGTTTTGCATTTCCAATGACACAAATGATAATATTAATGGGAAAAATCTTTAGCATTCTAAAGGTAATTTACTGCTCGTCTCAGCCACTGCAAAAACACTGCACAGAGTGACTCCGTCTCTTTAACATCAGCTCGAACACACATATTATGCAGAGCAAATAGATACTCGCTCTCATTATCCTGTCTTTTAAAATAAAAGAGAAGCAGAGCGTTTATGGTGGTTGCACTCAATTTACTCCTCGAAAAGAAATCAAATATATGAAATTAATAAATGCAAAAGAAAAGGAAAGCTAAACATGCAGAAGAAGAAAAAAAAAAAGATTTGAATCCTCAGACTAGTTCTTCCTAGCTTGGAACGTTTACTGTAACTGACAAGTCAATGCTTTTCAAAGGGCGACTGTGAACCACATGCTTGGGAAGTTTAATACTGAAAAGTCAATGAGTTTTTAATTGTGAGGAAAGGTTGAGGAGAAGGAGACGAGGGCAACGCGAGTGAGAAGAGGCTGTAAGGACGCAACCAAAATAGAAAAGTCAACTGAAGAAAGAGTAGACAAACACAAGCAGGAGGGGTAGATAAGCATTAAATCCCTCCTAACATCAGTTACAGACCGGAGAAAGACCCGATTGGGTGATACCTACCATACCATTACAATCAGCCTTGACTTACTGATCACATTGAGCGCCTGTCTAACAGGGTCAAGGAAAAAGTGATTTAAACGTCTATATTTGTGTACTGGCTAAAAGAGTCGCTAACAATTTATCTCTGTCTTTCTGTGTTTTAGCAACATCTGGCAGTAGGAGATTTAGGTTAGACAAGTAATTAGTGCCATGTATTTGTCCTAAAGACAGGTGTATTTTCATTTAAAAATCACTTCATCACCATGCCGGAGAACAGCCGGCACACACACACACGCACACACACACCTTCTCACCTTGCAAGCTTCGCAATGACAAGTTTGTGTGGGTTGATGCAGACATGAGAAGCAAGACTACAAAAGACCCCTAGCGTTACTTTAAGCAACGCATCAGTCACCGAGGTGCAGATGTACGACTATGATGCTGAAATTGTTCCAGATTTTCACAAGCATCCGAAGAAAATACAGCTTTGGGAGGTTGGGAGACTAAAAGCTCTCACTTTTTGGCTCCTTTTGAGCGAGTTTCCATCTCAGCTTTAAAAAGTTACGTTTTTTCACATCTCCTAAAACGGTTTCCTTTAGTAATTAAACCGGAATACGTCACAAACATGGGCAAAGTGCACACACACGTATACACTCATAAAGCCTGGAAAGGGCTCGAGCAAGTACTTTGGTAATATTCTTATTTAGCAAATATTTACCCAACAAGCGTTTTTAATTAAAGCTGGGCTCGAAATTTGGGGCTGGAGGACTATTTTAATATTCAGATTTTAATGAGATTTCACAATTTACATATTATATAAAAGACAGAAATGGATGGAAAAAATCTGACACGTGACCCGCCCCTTCCAACCCGCAGTCATCGCTCTTCCTCTCTGTGATCTCAACACTGCCCCCTCTCCTTCACCGGCTAATCCTGTTGTTCCTTTCCGTCGTAACTTTTCCAGATTGAGTGCTGAAGTCTTTTAAAATGGAAATGTACTTCATCATGGTCATTTGACACGGAGGGCTAATAAATCAAGGCCGGTCTTCTTCTGCTGCGAATTAAAGCAAAACAAACGGCAGTGGACCGTTCCTCTCCGCCGGACCTAATAGAGGTCACGTTCTCTCACACACACACACACACTTACCAGCAAACTATGCGATTGAATGTTTAAGCAGACAAGTGGAATGAAAAAAAATCAACCAAATGACATTAAAAAAAAAAAGTGTGGCGCTCCAAGAGAAATAAACACCCATAGTCGCACCAGCTCAACTTCACATTAAGGATGGAATTCACATCTGAAAATCACCGCAACAATATACTGAAGAATTTCAACGTATAAAACACAATAACCGATCTACAGGCTGCATCCAACTCAAATATTTACAAAAGGTCTACTTTATCCGCTCGGCTTTCTGCGATCTAACGGTAATAAGAAAACAATGAAAATCAATTGTGATTCAACTCGTTTCCCTGAATGGAATTGTCAGACGCAGACAGAGAAAACTCCAAGTGTTCTTTGCTGTATAAGCTCAATCAAAATATTCTGATCCTCGCTGCCGAATCTGAATATGTATGAATGTATCAAATATGCTGAATTTAGTTTGAATATTTAATGAGATATAAAATATAAGTCTATTTCAGAAACTAATAAAATCAGTCTTGTATGAACGTAGCACACCAAAAAAAAAAAAAAAAAAA
>CM051504.1:6690682-6714490 GCA_028031935.1 Paedocypris micromegethes
AAAAAAAAAAAAAAAAAAAAGAGGAGGAAATGGACAGAAAAACAAAAAGACAGACGTGGGGGGGCACGGGGGGTGCCAGTCGGAGGTTCATCAACATTCAAATGACAGCGTAACACAGCCATACTTCCCCACATCAAGAGCAGTCAAAATATCAATGTGCATATCTAAGCATCTTCACACTCTCAATCTCGCTCTCCCTCTCTCTCCAGCCGGCGCTCCGTCCAATCACAAAGCGGTCCCTCGCAATAAAACAAATTAACTGATTAGACATTTTCATTTCAGTTGTCTTTGACCTTGCAGAATGCGTTACTCGCGTCTACGTTGGCGATTGATAAAACCAAGGTTCGGCATGGAAAAGCATTCCGATTTTTACCTTAAACCCTAGAACTGGGTTCAAATGTGAGTGAGGATGTGCAAATCTCCCGTTTTGCTTCAGCGTGGCTCCTGCTTTAGGCGGGCTGGCAGTGAAAGTGTTAAGCGGGGAATGCATTAACAAAAGAAAATTATAGCGTAAACAGTTCATAAAATCTCACAGCCCCCAATGTCGCGCTAGATCATTAAATTTCTGCAACAATTAGACCTTTTCTCACGGCGGCAAATTGGACCCGTTGCCATGGCAAATCTGAGCCCTTAAGTCATATATCTTTGATTGCAGAAAGGTCAGACGTAGACAGCCTAATAACTCAGGGGGCTGTTTGACAGATTTCATCCGAGCATGATCACATAACAGCACAAAACTATGTCGGCAGTTGTTAAAAGCACAGAGGGGTCAGGGAGAAGGTTGAGGTTATGGAATGTTTGAGCTTGACTGAGCACAGCCCGATAATGTGCCTGACTGCATTTAAAATCCACACAAACGGCGTGCGACGGGGGCCGGGCGGCGGTTTTTTTTTCAGATCTGGACTGCTTTTGTTCCGTTGGGTCGTGGCGTAGAGACAAGGTGTTTCGACGAGAGCGGCTGGCAGGCGATGGCAGCCTGTTGAGAATACAATGCTAAAGCATGATTTATTTAGATGATGCTGCATACCCCCCATCACACACACATATGGTTGGGGAATTTTTGTCGAGCGGCTTAGTGTACGACGGCGTCGAGCTAAAGTGCATGCGCACTAATGACCTTGACATGTAAACTTTGGAGGAACAATAAGCTCTCTTTACTCGGCTGACGGCATTCGAGTGTGATTTTAGGAGTAATCCTTAACCCTCCCCATAGGTTTCACTGGCATTTCTGCATCTTTCCCACAGGTGTCTGGAAAAAGGCAGTGGTAACAGCGCCATCTTCTGGGCAGAAGGAGGAACTCGGGGACCAGGAGTTCAGTGGCATGTTGCGGAACAAAAGATGTGTGTATGTGCGTGTAAACATAGGTGTTGCTTGTCTGCACGCAACTTGAGTATTTTCCCATCTCCAGACCTAGATCTCAGAAACCTTTGGGAATAGGTGACAAAGAATGTGCACTTGAGTGAGTTTGTGTCAGGGTGGCTCAGCTGGACAGCAGATGTCTACATCTAAAGACCCTTCCATCTCTGTCAGCAGGACCACACATCCTCCCTCCGACTCTTGCCTCCTTGTTCCTCGCTCATCATTCTCGCCTCTCTTTTGGTCCATAAGGTGAAACAGGTTGAATTTGGCAGTAGTAAAAATATGTAGTTATTAGTAACACACTATACTATTTGCTTCTGCGTAGGGTTGATAACTTTTTGGGCTTTGAGATAAGTTTAATATTTAGCTATACCATATAGTAACTGTAAAGCAACTGTTATTTCCATTCTACAGTGTTTACAATGATTAATATGAAACGATTTCAATTTTGTGATTAGATTTGCGGCCTTTATGAAAATGTGTCTGAAATTTGGAGTGACAAACTGTAAATAGGCCATTTTGAAGAATCGAAAAAAAATCCAACATACATCTTGTGTCAGATATAGACGGGATATTAACTATTCAACTCACCACTTATATATTATAAAAACCTTTTTACTACAGATTTTCATTTTTCCAAAAGCTATAAGAATAATAGAAGTTCAAGTTGAAACAGATTGAAGCTTTACAAAGTAAGTATTTCATTTTACAAACTATATTATTTTGTATGCATTGGACCATATAACAACAATATTTACAATGTTCTTTACGAAACAAATATTTTTTTCACTTTAGAATTAAACTAGCAATAAGGCTTGGGTAATACAAAGACAACTCGAGGTTAATATATGCAGTATAAACTTAAACTGAAGCTACTGCACGTTTTCCTACACGAGAAAACTACAAAACAAATGTGTTGATTTTTGATTTTTCAGACACAACAATGCAATTCCTTAATATTTGCTTCACAAAAGTGTCTTGAAATTTCTTCTACGTCACATTCTGCAATAAGGGCAGTACTATCAATATCATTTTAAATGGACTCTTATCCTCACCTTTATATGAAACCAATTTTACAGAGAAAATCTCTTTTAGCCCTAACAGTGCCGTCCGCCTCACCTTTAAGCCTCCATTCAAACCGTAAAAATTAAATGTTATTATACAAAGGTCAAACATTAATTCCAGTTCCATAGAATTTCTATTCATAACATGAAATATTTTCCCGCATATCAGTGTCCTCATAATCAGATATGGATTTCTCATTAAAAGAGAAAAAGGCTAGCGTCTGCCACAAGATGCCACGGCTTTACTTTAAAACTACATCATGCTTTCCTCCAAAAAGACACTTCTACAAGGCTGTCACTGCTGGCCAGCTCTGCGGGGATTTAAGACACCGATGTCAGCTTTGTGACAGCTGGTTTAAGTGTACAACTGAGTTTCACAAGACAGGCCTGTTGTCTGCCCTTAATTAAAGCAGAGAAAATGGCCTCGATTCACAAAAGCATCACACACAAGAAAAAGCTTTTTTGCTGAGTAGAAGGAATACGACATTAAATGAATGGTTTAGAAATCTGACAAGCCCCAATAACTGTTCATTTAATGGCAATTTAATGATAATTGGGATGTAAAAGCCACAAGTACTGAAGGGTTTGAGAAAATCTTCAAGTGAGACCCGCTGAAAGAAAACTACATAATCCTATAATGAAACTGGAACTACCAAGACAAACTCCCTCATTCTGGAGACATGAACTAGTTTGAAGAAGAACGAAGCTTGAATTTTTGAAGAGCTTATTCAATACTCAAAAAACAACCATCCAGAAGTGCCGTTCAACACAAATCAGCACAGAACAAAAAGCAGGGAGATTAGACCCAACAGGACAGTCCTTGAATTATACAAAGCAACTCTAAAAGACACAAACAAGTCTACACTCAGAAAAGGCGAAGCTACATGATAAGACTCTCAGTAATGCAGGCCAATAACGAATCAAATTTGTTTCAAAAGGTTTAAGCATGCCCTTTTTGCTTATTTTGTTTGATGAGTTTGATCGAAGCGCATGACTCGTTTAAGTGAAATTATGTCCCAAATAAGCAAACATGTTAGACTAGGGCAGTGCTTCACAAATAGTGGGGTAGCACTGCAGGAGGGGCGCGGACCATTTTTGGCAGAAAAAAAAAATAAAAAAAATCAGTAAACAGTCCCGCAGATTAGGGATGGGAAATTCGATTCTTTAAACTGACTCTCTTTAACTCTCGAACAGTAAAGCGAATGATTTTTGTTTGAGTCATTTTTTTACTGAATGCAGCACTGTCCGTTTGAACATGTTGCGAATGATACTTTCTCTCGATACAGAGTCTTCGTGGCTCGGCTCGTGATAAACGTATTGTTCACTGAAGAGATTCGTTCATCCAGAGTCATAAAAAATTTCGAACGAATCATTCACGAAAGACACATCACTATTATGGATCTGTTTGTAAAAGGAAAGATCAAAGGCACTACAGTCAGCCAGACTCAGGCAGGCAATTCAAAAGTCAAATACAAAAAGATAGGACGAATCATATCTTGATTTCGCCTTCACTGTTAATGTCGTTGGTGAGGATGAAGTTTGAGAACCACTGCACTAGAGAGATAGGCTGTTTTTGGCCAAATTAAGCGACAGTAAAGTACGGTGAGTTTGTCAATATGGCCAGGGACCATATCGAAATTGTGCTTTTAACCCATTCAGTGACTTGCTTACACAGTAATGTCTCAGTAATGTCTTAAATGTGATCACACACAATCCTGAAGAATTGCCCGAGGGCTTCTGTAAGCTGTGGCGCCCGGGAAGCATGTGAGTTTCATTGACACTCAGTTGTGAAACACATCGGGATTCGGGATTCAAACCTGCAACCATTGGGTGGCAGGTCCAACTTTTTACTGTTGAACCACATCAGCTGTCAAACTAACCCATAGTTCATTCAAGTCGGAAAATGGGTAAAAACGATTCCACAACGAGTAGGATGCGTCGATTCCACAACGAGTAGGAAGGGAAAATGAGCAGAGAAAAGGTGGTAAACTCTTCCAAAGTCAAGGAGATCAACATATGAGCATGTGTGGAGAAGTGCTGTTGGAACAATACTCTTCAATAAGAGTAAAGCCAAGGAGAGTAAAGTCTGGGAGAAAAAAAAGTGTTCGAGGACGAATGCTAATGGATGCTTGATCCCACCGTGAAATAAATAAATAAATAAATAAAAAACCACCTGACCATGGCACAGAGAAGCTGGGCTGGCTTCTGCTTACCAAACCTTAGTCAATTAGTTTTAGGTGCCAACAGAAAATGGAAAGCTACTTTTTGTAAAACGAAGCAGCAACATGCAAACATCTGAATACTTACAAACTATTTATCATTTTAACATTGAACAGCTTTTCGACTGTTTGAAGAACCCAGACTCTCAACATCAATCAATCAAACACCAATCAAAAGCCCAGACCAAGCCTCAAACTCGGTTTTCCTTGGTGTTAGGTACACACAACTGAAACTTTTAAACTTCTGATGTTTTAAGATTACCCGTGATCAAGAAACGTGAATCTTGAGCTGCGAACATGAAAGTGTCACCTCCAGTCTGATTCACCACCCTCTGCTTTAGAAAAGATCTGTGTCAAAACGCACAGTGAAGAGGAGGTGAAGAAGGGTGGAACAGTGGGAATACAACGGAAAGGAAGTCTGAGATTAATCTTCCGAGAAGAGAAATGTCTGTGGTGTGAGGTTGCTTGGCGTCGAGGGGGTCTCACTTGTTGTAGGGGTTGAGGTCAGGAGCGGGTCGATTCTAATGGTGTCACCCAGCACGCTCGCGATTCCACACTCATTACACCATTCACAATTACAGCTACCTATTTCCCCGAGAGGGACGGGCCAACCATTATCACTGCGACTCAAATGAAGTGGATAATTGTGTCTTTCTGCAGCACATCGGAAAATGGCGGGACAGAGAAATAAAAAGAGATTAAAGATGGAAACAGACAATGGATGGATTTACGAAGCGTCCGAGACACAGCACAAAACAAGGCACTTCAAAGCAAACAAACGCTTGTCACATTTAAAACCAAAGAAAATGGCGTCACAGAAATATAGAAAAAAAAACTAAATGTAAAAAGCAGAGCAAAGCTGGAAGAACTTGAGCAATTCACAAGGGGAAGATGTTCTGATTCAAGCTAGCTAATAATACAACTCTCCCAACTGACTGATCTGGGCTCTGAAAACACTCTGCCACTAATGTTCAAGGAGTCAAAAAAAGGGAATTCATTCATGGGAGATGACCAAAAATAGAGGCATATCATGAATGCTTGATTTCAAAGAAGAGCGGCCAGTGATTTCAACCCCCAACTCTCAGATCGCAACCCCACACAAACTTGTCAAACTGTGTGCCATTACTATCCCTTGTCTTAGCGCACTTGTCATGTAAGACTTGTACTCAAATGAAATATTTATTCTGCATAATAAGTTTCAAAGGGGAATAAAATATGGAATTAATTATTAATCATATGTATATTCAAAGCTTTTCTTTTTTAGCAGAGTTAGATATTCCCAGACAGTTGATCTGGTGAGAAGCCAGATTACCGTAGCTTTATGATTATAAGCATGCTGAAGCCGAAAAAGTTTATTTTAATTATATTTACTTTTAACTGATGTATTAAATTACATTTTTGTATTATTATAATTGCACTGAAATTATAAATTGAAAGAATGAAAATGGGATTACTGTAGTTTTCTGACTTTAAGCATGAGAACCCGAAAAAAATGCTTATTCTAATTGTATTTTTACTTTTATTGATGTATTGAATTACATTTTTGTATTATTATAATTACACTGAAATTATAAATTGAAAGGAAGAAAATGGGATTACTGTAGTTTTCAGATTATAAATGGAGAACCCAAAAACATTTTTATTTTAATTATATTTTATTTTAATTGATGTATAAATTACATTTGTTTTATTATAATAATTATATTGAAATTTTTAATTGAAAAAAAGAAAATGTGATTAGTGTAGTCTTCTGATTTTAAGCATGGAGAACCCGAAAATGTACATTTAATTGATATATTAAGTTACATATTTTTAATTATTACAATTACATTGAAATTATAAATTGAAAGAAAGAAAAGGTGCATCAAATAGTCTGAAAAATACGTAAAGTCTAAGACTTTGTAAAATACAAGCCCAGTTCAGCTATATCATGAAATAGAAGAAATGATTTAAAGAGGAATCAGTCTGCATTTATCCGTCGATTACAACCATTAGAAAGTGTCCGAAAGGTAGAACACAAATCGCACATCTCGGATGAAAAACTAGCCATGCTGTGGTTGTGGGGAACAAAGTACATTTGCAGTGGAAAGGAAGTCAAGGTCAGGTCATCCACAGACGTCATGAACTCCCATTAACGGGGAGTGAGGAAATAAAGAAGGCCACTGATGAGAGGAAATGCGATCTCAAACGATAGATATCTCATTTACTGCATTTTGCCCCATTTTGACACAATTTGCTTCAAGCCAGTTAATATGCAAGTTATCCATCTGAGAGGGCGTGAGACAGACCATTTCAGTGTCGATTTACAGCAAAAAAAAAAGAGAACGAGTACCCTCCATCCTTCAGAGCTCTTTAGTCTAATTCAATTGTACCTTTCAATACCTTACGATATGCAGGAAGTGCTTGGCTTGCTCTATCGCATTATGGGAGCATAAAATAGTAAAACTGATTTTTTTAAGGCGGCAAGTATGCACTAGGATAAAAGCAGATAAAAAGTCAAGCTTACTTTGGTTTGGTCTGAAGGTCTGAAAAGAGGCTATAAGTGCTTTAGATGCTTAGTGGTAAATGTGAAAGCATCCATCACAGAACCGCCTCAAACTGTAATGGAAGAACTTATTCCTTATTGACTTTCTTTAACTCCCAGCCTGACAGACTATTCATAACTTTTAAAAAGAATCTCTGGACATCACAGCAGACGCCAGGAGGCTGGATGAAGTGACCCGATCTCCCACCGTCATTTGATTTCAACAAGTTGGAGGTACGGGAAGTGAAAAATTTTAACACAAACCGTTATCAGCGAAGGCACATCTCAAGTAATATCATCGTATATAAAATCTCGCCACTCTGCAAGCGACTCACATTCACACTGAAGGGTTTAAACAGCAATTTAGAACTGACTTGAAATCCTTATCTAAGCTGTTGGTAATCGCATTTCATAGCATGAATATTTACACCGCATCAGAAAGGAGTTAAGGGCAAAAATCTGATTAAGAGGTCTTGGGTACATTTTAAACGCATACGTGTGAGCTGTCAAGAAATCAGGTGGCCGACACTAAACATGCATGGAGACTTGTCAAGCATGGCAAAACAGATAAAGTCTGCACATTTTAATCACTGGATCATCTCTACAGCAATGAAAAATCATTTTTAATCTAATTTTATAGCATTCCGCCAAAGGGTGGAGTGTTAATACTTTAATACGCGCCTGGTTAAAACCCTACGTGTTGGCACAGTAATGTCAGTCCCTCTAGTTGTTTGCGATTCTCAGAGTGTTGAATTAAATGCAGCATGTACTTGTTAAATGTGTCACCTAACCACAAATAAAAATACCAAAGAACAGGAAATTAAAATTATATCACAGTCCAATATTTCAAGTATTAAAATATATGGTTTTTTTTTAGATGATTTAGGCGAAAGACATAACATCGGTCACAAAAATGGAGATGGCGAATGGATCTTACCTGCTATCAAAGAGAACTGCACGGAACTGCAACGCCACACCCAGAAATGTTGCCATCGAGTTGGTTTTGTAGCCCCTAAAAAAAGTTCTAGATACCAATAGAAAGTCTAGAACTGACTCATTTAACTGGGAGGAACATCAAACCGGTGGAACTGAAGGAAGACAGACGTTCCAGAAAGTAAGAGTAAAAGTATTCTTAATCTCAAAAAGAACTTCACTATGGCGCAAGCAGAGACAGTCAAGAGTCTCACCAAAAATACATTTTACCTTGCAGAAGATTACCCTTTAAACATCTCATTCATCAAGAATAAACAAAGGATAAATAATGTTTAGAAATGCAAAGAAGCATTTTTGCAGGTGAAATACAAGCAAGTTTCAAATCCTACAATCAATAGCTATAGTTGTAAAAATACATGGTTTTTGGTTTATTTATTATCTGTAGAAATTACGTTGCTGTGCGTGTTGTGCTTATAATTAGTAAAATTTCTAAAGATGTGACTTGTAATAAGTCTTTTTGCATAAAATTGCCTCAAACTCGGTGAGAAAAACAAATCAAACCAAAACATTTTAAATGTATGAAATCCAGAAGGGATTATATTGTCTACGCAGAGTCATTAAGTATCAGGACATGTATGTTTGCCATAGTTATCAACTTGTTCACACTACACACACTTGATTTTACAGTCACCTGAAAAGCAGAAGTCTTCTTCCCTTCACCCTAGCAATTTTAGGGATGTCCACGATAGGAACAGCAAGTATTGTTTTCAGCTCAATTATGAGCAGAAGTTTTATTTTTACCTTGTGAACAGTAGGTCAGATGTGATCGACCGCTCGCTGGCGCTCCGCTCAGCCCCTATTTGAGGATCAATAGCTGCGGCTAATGCCTGATCGCTCCATATCCAAATACGACGTGCTGGGATTGTTGCAGACATCATCTCCTCAAAGTCATGTACAATTAGCCGTGGCTGAAAAAAACAGGGGAGAGAGAGAGAAGAGAAAAAAAAATACATTCATTAATGAGGCTCTTTGCGCGGTTCCGTGTCTGTGATTTAATATCAAAGACCTTAAACGCATACATTACATTTAAATGAGATTGGTGCGTTTGCTGCAATAAAAAAAAAGAGGTACAGAAGGAGCACTTACGAATATGAACAAAAAAAATCTAACAAGATGAAATGAAACTCTGACTAAGAACACATTTTCTAGCTCAGTACATCATGATTTAGCTTCAGGCGCTACCTTTTGTCTAAATCTCCACACTGACTTAAACTGCGCATTGTAAAACGACACCTCTGATTTCATGCAATATGGAGGATTACTGAATTGAATTGAACGCTCAGCGTTTTTGTTCACATTTCTAAATTAGGATTTTCTGTCTCCATAATGACAGAGAAGTCTCTCTTCGCGTCAAATCAATGCCAGCTATTTATACGAATGGTAATCCTTCACCCGACGCTGATCTGCCAGCACAGTGATGGTTTAAAATAATGACTTAAAAACAAAAAAAAAGCCAATGAATGAATGAAAATTGCCCTTTTTCCATTTCAAATGTGATTTTCCTCCCCGTCCGGAGCCTTGTTCAGTGCAAGGAGGCTGGAACACACTATCCGTCTGGGCCTAAGTGTTTGGTGAGCTGTCCTGCTTTTGTGAAAGTGAAAATGGCTTGTAAGGAGATGTTATGGTTATGCTAGTGATTCAAATGTTCTCCTCGCTCCTTGACAGAGCAAGTCAGCCTGACAAGTAGGCTATCAGCCAAGAGATCATTAAGCTAAAGGGTTGAAGTGCCATCTTCAATGTGCGGGGGATGCCATGGCAACAAGAGTTCAGCCTGCTTGAGAGACAAGATAAAAAACAATGAGAGGCAGGGAGCATGGCCGTGTAATGATCGGCACTGATCGATAACCCCGCTCTCCCTCTCACACGCTTCAGAGATGGATAAAAACAACATTATAGTTTAGGCTTTGTGGTAAGTAAAGCTTATGGTTCCTTGAACAAAAAAAGATGCATATTTAGAAAAAAAAAACAAGAAAACCGAGGACGAGGAGACAATACTGTTACATAGCGTATTCAATGTCTTTTTTAAAAAATTCCTTTAATTTGCATTTTCACTAGATATTTTTTACACTTAAAAGACAGCAACTCAAGAAAAATACCAAATATAGATATTTTTACATTTTTATTTTAAAATTAATATTCTGATTCTACACAAATACTTGTATTCTTCATTAAATATGATTGTCTCTACTTCTATGAGTAAAGACCAGTGTAAAATTGCTAAAACACTCATTTGTTACTCGTGAACAAAACAGTGGGTTTTTTTATTACAAGATCCTTGTAAAATTGCATAATAATAAAAATGCTAAATGTGCCTATACAGGAACTTTAACAAAAAAAATCTTCTTACAGCTTAGCATAAAATTCACCATAAAAATGCTACGTAGTATCTAAAATAATAAATAATTTAGTCACAGTTTTGTCAGGCTGGGAGTTGTCGATTGAGAGTTGTCGAACAAAAAAAAACATTTACGAAAAAAAGTTTACAAAAAAGGCATAAAATCAAATGCCTGAAATTTTGAACAAACATTGCAACATTCAAAGTTGATCATGTGAACAAATTCCAGAATGGAGGACAACAGAAACTAGACACTGTGGGAAACTGAGTTTAACATTTCTTTTAAAGTTATCCTATAATTCTAACAACTAGATAAACACGAAACTGCACGAATCTGCAAATGCAAAACCCCCAAAAGGGACGGCAAAATGGTCAGTTCACGTCAGGTAACACTGACCATCTCCAACGTTTAAAACCAAGCCTTGATCATTTAGAACTGTTGAGATCTAAACAGAAAGTACATCACCCGCCATTCTAGCCACATAAGCAGAACGAACGCGAGACAAAACCAGGCGTCTTCATGGATGGAGGAAGCGATGTGATAAGCAGCCGCTAACCCATCAGCCCTTTCTAAACGTCTCTCCGTGATGGTTCCGTTAGTCTCAACATCCACTGATCAATCCGCCGGAAGAAATCTGTCAGGAAATCTTTAGCACTGGCTCTTCCTCCTGAATGGAGATCAGGCCCTTTCCATGGGGCAAGGTGCGGAGGGGTCTTACCAATCTTCCTTTATGCATCTCCCGGTGTCAATACGGATTATGAGCACGGCTTTTATCTCTTCAACCACACAGACTATTTACTCATTTAAATGGATGATTAAGTGATCCCAGCCCCCTTCTTTAATAAATAAAGAAAAAAATAAAAACCGCTTTCAATGCATTCAAATCCTGCCTCGCATTCAAATTCCGCTCCCTTACGCATACTTGGCGATCTAATCTGTCTCTTTAATCCAACGCAATTCACCGAGGGCAGCTTTTTTTTTACCAACTTCCTTAAGACCTGGGAGAATAAACACCGTCTCGCTTTTGTTGGCAGCAAAGCACCTTTATTCACAACTTAAGACCAACAAATCACTTGCCGATTGACTGCTTGGCAGCACATGCAAAGCAGCTGTACTTAAAAAGCACTTTGCGGGCGAAACGCCTGAGCCGTCGACCCCGAGACGAGCTGCGGAATCACCAAAGAACTTTATTTACCTGCATTTCAAAGTCGACAAAAATAGGCCTTTGGATTCGCAGCTTTGTCGACATAAAACGAGCCAATAAAAGCCACCACGACGAACAAATAAAAGCAAATTTTGACATTTCGCATTCGGCACATCTCTTTATAGGTCAGAGGCAACCCTGGCCGACCTCGCATTGTTTCTAAATGCCATTTTGCAAAAGAGGATCTCAGGAATTAATTAATGCATGGGTAGCTGCCACTGTCAAGAGGCGCGCATTAAAATCAATGATTAATAAATTCAAAACACACAACAAACTCAGAGGGGAGATGAAACTGGTATTGTGCTCCCCAGGAAGCGGCCCCAGTGCGGGTCCTCCCACCAACAAGGCGGCCACTCAGATGCCTAATGGAAAGTCGCCGATGCCAGCTGTGTGTCTGTGAATAAAATCACTTTAATTAAAGGCATTACAATGAACAGAGAATACACGCTGCAGATCCGACAGGAAGCAGCCTTCATACTTGACACACACACACAGGCAGATTAGCACAATACTTAAAAGGAAGCGAGGTCTCCGATGGCCTAAACACAAATATATGCGAAGGCTCCGTGAGAAGGCAGTTGCAGCCAAACACATCGTTCTCGCCAGCATCAGGACCGTTCTGATGAGATGTAATTGTCATGCCCGTATCAGATCATCGAGGCTCAGACTTTGTGCAAATCTCCTTCCTCTAAACGAAGGAGAATGTTCCTGCCATAAGGACAAGCACTGCACCGCAAATTGCTCGTTCTGGTGGAAAATATCTTAAATTGTCTGTAGACTTTTTGAAATATCGTGCGAGCAAGCAAACAAAAACGCAAAATTACTGTCCACCCCCATAGAACAGACGACGAGTTCCTCTTAATCTCATATACAACAAAGATGAGCCCTGATTATATTCACCCTCCTCTTCTTGTTTTAAATAGACTGGGAGCGGTGCCCAGAGACAGCTGGGGTGAGCTCAGACCAGCTGATGCTTGATTCTGCAGTTTCACGCTTTAGCCGTCAGGGGGCGCCAAAAACCTTGTTCCCGCCACAAATAAACCAGCATGGCATGAGGGAAAATATAGATTTAATATAGAAAATACAGAATATTGAGAAAATAATCCTTTATCTGGGTACTTATTATGCAGTAGGGTGTGTATATATATGATCACTGGAAAATACCCTACCAACACGTTATTATATTACACTGATTTTAAGAGTTAAAGTAAAAATGTTTATTTAAATAACAGCTAGCGTTTTAGGGATGTCTTGTAATTTTGTCATAGATTAAAATACCACGGAAAAGAACCGTAATAATTACTTGTTGACAATATTTAGTGTGAAGGATTAGTTAAACTATAAAGCAATACAATGCATTAAATGTGTGCATGACCCAAGTTCAATACTTCACAAAGTGACATAAAAACGTTTAACTCTGACCTTTTACGATTATTTAACTTATATAAACCAAACCTTTGTCGTGTAGGGCACTTATAACTCTTGAAATATCGTAGTTTGAGTTGTGTCGCGTCGTGTCACTTAACGGTGATTTTAGGTCGTTTGCGGCTTAACTCGTTGGAAAACTTACCTGAGGGAATGTAAAAAGCACCATTCTTCCGCAAGAAAGACAGATGTTTGCATCGTTTTGCTTCACGCGTCGTCGTATTAAACTTCTGTCTCTTGTGGCGGAGTCTTTAATGGCCGTGTTTGATATTGTTCACCTGACAGGATTTTGGTTTGAACCGCGTTCCGGTTTCGCGCTCCCGAGTCACGCGCAGACGGCGCCAAAATATCTTACCACGTGATTGTCAATCGTACAATCACGTACAATCGTTCAGATAACAACTCACGAGATTTGCAATACAGATAATCACTTCTGAAAACAGTAATATTAATAATAGTAAATGTAAAAAAAAGTCATGGGGAAAATATGTCTCATTTGATGAATTCGAATTCACAGAATGTGAATTAAAATATGTCTTTATTCATAAAAACTATCAATACATTATTATTGATCCATTTATTTTAAACACTTTTTTAATGTAAATCTAGTGAAACTTAAAATGCAAACAAGCAAGCAAAAATACCACACAAAATACAAAACATTTGACTATAAATGTAGCATATTTTCAAAGTATACATGGATTTGAAATTGTTAAACCCAATAACAGTATCTAAATAAAAGGTTAGACATACGCATACGCAATCATTGTGCATAGACCTTATGACGTCATGGAGCTTTCCTCATCAATATCCCAATCCGATTGGC
Organism: Paedocypris micromegethes; assembly: GCA_028031935.1. Taxonomy (NCBI): domain Eukaryota; kingdom Metazoa; phylum Chordata; class Actinopteri; order Cypriniformes; genus Paedocypris; species Paedocypris micromegethes. The sequence continues at coordinate 6,704,634 of CM051504.1, forward strand.
TGATAACTAGAGATTTGGACTACACAAATTCAGTTCACATCCATATTTGTCATCGTTTTGTTATATATCAAATGCCTACTATCTTCAAACGCCACTGACATTCTTATGATTCTACTAGACATTGAATTATCACACAAACAACACACACGTAATTGAAAATCACGTTCTGTCCTCCTACTACAACGTTGTCCAAAACGCCCAATCAAATCCGTCACACAGGGCACGAGGAGCTTAGACTAGGTGTGACTTTTGGCAGCGAGGAGGGCAGGAGATCATGCAGTGGGCACCTGCTGCTTCTGCCACCAGCGTCTCTGCAGACGGAACAAAAGAAGCCATTGAGCACATAACAGCTGTTGTACTGTTGCCTGCCTGAGGGCCTCCAGCCCCTGGGGTCCGTATGCTGGTGAGCCCCCCTCCTCTTCAGCGTTGACCTCCATAGGCCTCCACAAAAATGGCCTACGATGGTACGGACAAAAGATGAGGGACTTCAGGAAACATCTACTGTAATCGTACATCTCCAATTGGTTCTTGGGCGTATCTGCAGTAGATGCAAATGCAAAGTCAAAAGAAAAATTGCCATTAGCATATTGGAGTCACCAGCAGAAGAGCCAAGGCGAGGAAGCGGAGCGCAGTGTGTCGGTGTGTAATGAATTACCCTTGTCTCCGCAGCAGCTGTTCAGAAGCTCTCAGACCTCAAGTCCAGGACTCTGATCGTGACAGACAAAGCATCACACTGACATCTAGTGGATCACGTCCCAGGTCTTTCTCCAGAACACTTCTTCTCAGACGGCAAGCAGAGGGCACTGTGTTTTCACCAGCCAGACAGCCATTACAGGCCCGGTTCACCATTTTGTGACGTTGGGGTGTAAAGTACTTGAGTGCAAAAGAATTTTCGTACACTTTGTAAATATGCAAAATGTGTAATAGAATTGATTCTAAAGAAAATAAAAATAAAAAAAAGTACGACGAGCGTGTAAAGAAACTGAAAAAAATTATTTAGACATTGAAACACTGAGCACAGTATTTGTACTTGTACTTCATTGATTGCGTAAATTTAAAAGTTGCTTATATTTGTGTACAAAGTAGCATAAAATACTAAGAAGTAAAAAAATATTTACAATACATTTACCAAAATTCCTGAAGTGTACTCGAGTACTTTACACCTTCGGGTTTGATAGGCTGAAATCTTGAACTTTATAAAATTGTCTTTATACATTAGTTGAAGTCTTTGGTTTATTTGTGTTCAATGAATGAGTTAGGAACTATGAAAAAATCTAAAAAGAAAGAAAAAAAAACAAATATTAATGTAACTTCTGAGGTTTTAGATGCTGCACTTCTGTAACACAATTAAGACTTTCCAAATAGGACTTTCTATAGGTGTAAAATTAGTGTACAGAGTTGCACAACATCAGCCCTATTGAGTTTCAGTTCTGTATTAGTACGATTATGGCACTTTTGCTGGTTAACTAATTCATACAACTTCAATAATTCAACTCTAATTCATCTTTCAGACACTTTGCAACTTTCTTGCTACCACTTTGTACCATTGCACTTTTTTTAACCACAATTATCCTTTTGTACATTACAGTATACACTTTTTTTTTTTTTTTAACATTATGTAATACTGGTTTGTCATATAGTACATCATGTCAAAAGTATGGGACCATTAGAAAAACGTAATTTAGACGTTCGTTACATCCAATATGTATGGCAGTTCATGTTGCGACTGAACGAATGATTATATACCAGCACTCTTTTGCCTTCATAAGACAAATCAAATCCATGTTCAAATAAAATTTTATTTAAAAATAAATCATCCAAGTAGAGAAAAAAAAAACAAAAACATTTCTCAGTCGCTTTCACTATACATCATTAAAGATGCATCATCATCCTCAACAAATATTTCGAGAAATCCAACCACAAACCAACATAGCAAAACCTAATAACTGTCTGAGACAGCGGCTTTGTTTATACAGAATAAAAACATAGCAGCATGTTTAAAAACCAATCCTATGAACGGGAATGATCTTATCAGGGTAGAAACACTCAAGAAAGCAACCACAGGAAACTTTTAAATATAAAATCCTAGCTTCTAAAGCTGGTGATATTTCTGGTCCTTTTTCCGACATTGGAGACTCAAGTCTCACCGACAACCTGTCAGGATTTCGCTGGTGCAAATGGCAAACGGAGCTACCAGATCCTCATCGCCGGCATCCGTGCAAGGATTTGTGGTCGTCGCTCCATAAACCTCAGTCCAAACCCTCATTTAGCAGCAGTCAGAGCTCGTACCAGCTCAGAGAACACGACAGGTAGTGTATAAATGCGTCGTTATATTTATATATACGTATATAAAAAAAATACTTTGGAATTTATAAGCAAAACCATATTTCAAGTCTTAAAAGCAAAAAAAAAAAAAAATAAAATCATAAGACATTTGGTTTCAAGTCTCATGCAAATCCAACCGAATTGAAGTTGGGACAAGAAATGCCACATGCATTTAAAGATAAAAATCGTGGTCCTCAAAAAAAAGTCCAAGTTCAGAAAGTGAGAAGACTCTCAGAAGACCCCGCTCTCCGGCTTCTCACTGCTGGGTGGTGGAGTGAGCACTCCTGAAGGAACTGGAGACCTCTGACCACTTTCAATGTCTCCTGGCTGATAGGAATGCACCTTTTCCTAAAAAAGCCAAAGAAAGAAAAACTACAGATTACAAATTTGTGAAATTATATGATAAAAACAAACAATGAATGAATGACATTACACAAATTAAAAACAAGACAAAAACAAAAAACTCACCAGCAAATCCAAGTAAGGTGCATGAGTCTGGATATTGTGGATGTTCTCTGCAGGGATTCCTTTAAAACTTTTGAGGTTTGAGCTTCCTGCTTCACGTATGGACATGGCGAAAGGGACCATCCATCTCACACAGGCCTCCAAATCAGACCACTTTAGCCCTGAAAGTGCCAAAGACCAAAAAAAAGGAATTAAAAATCTGAATTTGGGCCAGTGCCAGCAACCCATGTTAGACGCCTACCTGAGACTTTCATCACCAGCTCCAAAGATGAGAAGTGGAAGAGCGCGGAAGCTGCCAGAAGGCCGTAGGAAAACTCCAGACTCTGGACTTCCAGTATACACAGATCCAAAAGCTTCACAAGAGAGTCACAATTAAAATCCGGTGCAATTGAAAAATAATGAATATTACTGTTAAGCGATTATGATTTTAACAAATGCATTCCATTTTATACTTAATATTCTAGTGGTCTTGATTATAATTAAAAAAAAAAATACAGAAAGCACGTGCCTTCAAACCAGTATAATGTCTGGCATTATTTGTCATTTCTAAAAAAAAAAAAAAAACACATTTTTGGCTGAAAACAAAACTAAAACAACGTATCATTTCAAAAAGGTGTTACAATTAATAAAAGCATGACAAGAAGATCGACTTCAATGTTTGCAAACAGTCTACATTGCTGATCATTTAAGTCTTCTTGATGTAAACCTACTTTGAAAATGCAGTTAATACTTTTTAAAAAAGCAGTCCACAAAAAGAATGCTCAGCCTCCGATGAGTTTTGATTTAATGATTTATGTGTGTTGATAATCACTAGTTTATTACCCCCACCCATGTATGTTGTTCTGCAATTTTTTAAGAACCATTATCATCGAAATATTAGTAACAAACAATAAAGTGCATCCCTAGAATCATGTAAAGAAGAAAAGACTGGACCCGCACCTCTGCGATCTGCACAAACGTGGTCTGTGGATACTGGGCCATGAGAACTTCAGCTGACTCCTTCAGATACGCCATTTGCATGTATATGTTGAGCCAAGATATGGGGGTTAAAGGACTCAAGCTCCAATTCAGTTCCTGAAAAACACAATATTGGACAAATGAATAAATGGGTTATCTTAAAAATAAAATGGTCAACGGAGAGGTACAGGACGCTGTAAAATGGGGAAAACTTTAAGTTAAACTTGATGCTTGTCAGAAGTATATTCCAGAAGAAAAAAAATATTCAGGCATCATAAAAAAAAACATTACTTTGTAATTAATGTGAGTCTGCATTCAAGTGTGTTTTGATTTGTAGGAAACTGCATGCATATGCCTTTATATTGTGACAGTTTATGTGTGTGTGTGTGTGTGTGTGTGTGTGTGTGTGTGTGTGCGCAACAGTAGCGGCTCATGCTAGAAATAGAATTACAGTCATTTTACTGGGGTTGGGTGATAATGCCAAAATCAAAGTGTCGATTAATTTAACGTGATAAAGATTGAGCAATTGTTTTATTTATTTATTTACACCCCCCCCTCTCATAGTTCACTGACAAGTTTTGTACAATAAATATGCTCCCATTAAAAGTGAGAGATTTGTGAATAAAGAGAGTATTACTTGATTTTTAATTTATTGAAAGAATTGGTTTAAAAACACACACAGATCGCATGTGATTGTTTATTGAACACCAACTTAAAACTGAACTTAAAGCACAGTAAACCATAAATTATTTTGTTGTTCTTATCAAAAAAGTACATATAACAATAACTTGCAGATTTGGGAACAGAATGCATTTTTTAAATATTTTCTTATTTACATGGGAAATTAGCAGTTCTCTCCTGAATAAAATAACACACTGTTTAAAATATAATTTATAATAAGATATATCCTGTGCATTTATTGCAAAGGAAAAATAATCGACCTGGAAATTTTTGAACGATAAGTTCTGAATGTTGATTAATTATTTTTTCGATTAATCACCCAGCCCTACATTTTACTTTCAGTCGATAGTTTGTAAGGAGAAACAGTGGGAATCAGTCATGAAGGTTTTTCCTCAGACAAGCAAGCAAAACTCTCTAGAATTGGAATAAATCAAATGGCAGCATGAACTGAACGATAACAATTCATGCGAGACTTGTGAATGCATAGACGCATAACAAACATTCTCTTAACTGACAAAAAGTGCACATACTGTATGTGATGAAGAAAATCCAAACACAAGGTTGATTTTTTTTCTCCATTTGAACTAGTTCTAAACTCTAATTAGGTTAAATAATCCCGAGAGCATTGCATCACAAGAGACTCGTCCCGCACAGACGTCTTTTGTGAGAGACAAAGAGTGACAATAGGACGCCAAGTGAGAAAAGGAAACTCACCTTCATGATTATAATCTCCATGCTAAGAATGTCATCCTCTATACAGGCTCCGTCTGTGACGTAAGCAAACTGGTGCAGCTTGGGAGGGTAAATCTCCTGCGGGACAAAAGAGGTAAATACACATTTTAGATGGATCGACAGAACCGTTATTTACCCCACAGACGAACATTTCTAAATATATTTAGCTCAAGCCCCTGATACAAAGATCTAGAAGGTTTTCACGTCTTATATTTGGGTTAAGGTGGAATTTTTTTTTAAGGAACTTGCCTCCATTTTGGCAGCGATGAAAAGACAAGAGATGCCGATGAGCTGAAGCGTCGTCTTCGGAACGTTTTCTTGCGTGGCCATAAATCGATCGAAATAGTCCTGACCCAGGTAAAACGTTTCCCTCTGCAGCTTGTAAACCTCACAAACCTGAAAAGACAGTAGAAAGGAGCGTCACACAACATTTACATCCATCAAGCTCAAACCTGGTGACTTTAACGTGCGTATATTACAAACCTCCGTCAGCCAGTCCAGCAGAATGGCTCTCATCTTGGGTTGGAGATTTGGATGCTTCTCCATAACCTGTGTATCTCGAAGGTAGAGCTCGTCTTTCTTGAGTAGATTGTTCCACAAGTCATCTTTGCTCGCCCAACTGTGGAAACATCAGCATGATGCAGTGTTATAACACTTTTAGAACACAAATTGTATAGCAAATAAAACCGTAAACCAAGAAGCCGAAACCTGTTTGAAAAACACAGGCTTGTTTATATTTACTAGTCATTTTCCAACTACAGTCAACAAACATGTCTTGACCCCGGGCCAGATGATCACCCGAGTTTAAGATGTTAGATAGTAATAGAATAGAATGTCGTTAATGTCATTGTATCCCAGGATTACAATGAAATTAGTATTGCTACTCCATTTGGTGCCAAAATAAAGATTAGTTAATGATAAAATATACACACCGAGTAACCAATATAAATGACTACAATATATTGGTCCAAAATGTAGAACTTGGAAGGTGAAGAGTTTAAAGGACTTGTGTAAGACAAATGAAGTGAAAGTGTTGTTTTGTTTCAAGCTGCGATAACAAATTGACAAATCTGCCTTTAGAGACATGTGATGCAGGTAAGACGCTACTGGTAGGTGGAAATTTGGGAAAGATGACTTGTTAAATTAAAAAAAAAAAGTCTAAATTATATTATTATTTTCGATATTTGTAAGTGGTAAATGTTTCTAATGGTGAATGGTGGCTGTATAATTGAGGTTTTCTTATCTAGGCAACGTTTCGGCTTACCATTAGTCTTTCAAAAAAGTTTGATGAACAGAGTGGTATTTGCCTTTAAAAATGCATTTCTCCAAACAAAACAAAACGAGATTATACACTGGTGCTTTATATAGTTATGAAATACAGCACGAGGAAAGGAAATGCGAGTAATCAAAAATAATCAATTGATCATCACAAAATCAGAGATGAAATGCTACAATGTGTTAGTCAATGTTTGTTTTCTAGTTCTTACAACCTGTATGAACTAAACTTGCTTTACAATCATGTGTGGTGTTTGAAAAGAAAAATAGATGTCTTTTGATGGTGCGTGTTGCAGGTAAGAATCTACTGGTAGTTTTCCACACTGGGGGGAAAAGATGGGAAATTGGCTTGTTAAAATCAGAAAATGTCTAAATGCGATATTTGTAAGTTGTAAATGTTTCTTATGGTGTTTTGTGGCTGTATAATTTCCTAGCCAATGTGACTTGTTTTCTAGTTCTTACAACCTGTACAACCTAAACTTGCTTTATAAGTTTGCATGTTTGAAAAGAAAAACAGACATCGAATGATGGTGCGTGTTATAATCCGACTCTGAAAATGACGGCACAAGAAAGTTTCCCATCTAAAATGACTTTCTGGACTAGCATTAGCAAACGCAGACGTGGATACAGACCAGAGGGCCGGCAGCGGGGTCGAGCGGGTCGGGGTGACGAAAAGGGTTTCAGGCGCGTACTGAGCGAATCCCACACTGCAGACTGCAACCGGTTCATCGACTTCGTCAGGTGTGGGGATCCGCCTGCACGGGCTTGTGTAACCAGTGTCGAGATTCCAGCAGGCCTGAGCAAGAGGATGAGACCAGAGAAAAGGAGGAAAAAAATGAATATAAACAAACACGACACGCTCTCGACACAGTCACTGCCATTTTTCACAAAAGGCAGCGTGGCGACACAAAGGCCTGCGGATGTGCGGGAGTGATTCAGAGTGACGACAAAGACGTTAAGAGAAAATAATGTTTGAGAATCATAGCGTGTTGTCCTGTAGATAAAACACAAGTCCAACAGGTTGTGTGCCACTTTAAAACTTCATTTCAGCTTTATATCTTAATTAAATGTTTTTTGCCCTTTCACTATAGGTGAGGGATATTTCTCACCTGAGATGAACAGGGTCTTTTTTTGCTCATTTCGTTGACCTCCTCATCCGGATCTTGCAAATGCTAAGACAGGGAGAGAAAAAACAAAAGTCCATCATGTCTTCCAAAGCAAGCATGAAAGCTCACAATAGATGCTTACAATAGCCACGTCTGCTTTCCTCTTCCTGGGCCGCACTGAAACGGTGTTAACAGCTTCATCTGTCGCGTTAATCTGCTCCGGTTGTAATCTGCGTCGAGATTGAACACGGAATCGTTACACATTTGGCGTGAAACTCTGCGCAAGTCGCTTACTGGCCAACTCGCCGACACAACTTTTCCGCGCACACTTCACCGAAACATGGCTGAAAAGGTCGAAAATGGTCTACTCACACTGTCTTGCTTGGCATTATATCCACACGTTAATCCCAGACGAGTGCAGAGAGCCTGGAAAATAAAAGTGTTACTTTGTAAAAATGTGCGATTTGAGTCGTTTAATCCCAACCCCCTCCCTCGCTCAAGTCGCCACAAAGCGTTTTGGGCGCGGGGAAGTTAGCCGGAGCACAATGTTAAAGAGCTCAAAACTCCAGAAAAACGCCACAAAGCGCCGCAAAACATCGCATGTGCGCACTCGACACCTTATAATTTGCCATCAAACCCAGCACGTGTCGATTTTGCTCGTGTTTGAGTCGAACAAAGCCTTACAATCGCGCCTGATTCCCAAGGTGGTGAGAAAATGGCCGAGGCCGTTATTACGATTAATCCTAATTTCACAGCACCAGTTCGCGGATTAAACTAAAACGCCAACGTCTCGGCGACCCATCCAAGTGCATTTTAACTCATCAATCACTAAAATCGACATTTAAACCGTTGAAAGTAACAACAACTGGCCAACTATTGTGTGATGCGCTTACCTTAATGCAATGCTCCCTGGAAAATCACGTATGTCCACCGATCTACAGATTTCGATTTAAGGCGATGTTACACGAGGCATTATTTGGTCAATCTGGCCCAAATGTTTGAAAGCGGCCAGCATATGCCTACGATGTGATGAGTTCCGCAGTCCGCTCGTTGTGAGCTGGCGCCAGTAACTTTGCGCCTTGTCTTATAAACCGCCAGCAGTCGTTAAAAGGGGACGTCAACGCGGGTCTTTTAAAAATCTCCAACGGAAAACGACGATCGCGATCGCTGCCACTGCGGACCAACAGTCACGGCGGATATACACATATACGCGTAGTGGGAAAAACCGCGATAGTTAAAAGTCGCGGTGGATTTGGCGGCGAAAAGAACTTTGCAAACGCGAAGATTTTTGCCGGTAAAAGGGGGCGTGTGTTTTTGTGCGTCATTTGGAGGCCGTGCCGAGTTTCCGGAAGAGCCCGGGCGAGCACATGGCAAGCAGCCTTAAGAAGTAAACAAAGGAGGCACTTGCATAAAACACTTGGAATAAACGCCGATTTCATATTTGTAATGGCGATAATGCAATGCTGTGGTTATGTTTGTTTAACCGATTAAGATGTCAAGAGTTGATATGACGTTGCAGTGCTTGTTTACACGTTGTTACGTTCTGGGAAACTAAACACTTAAAATTGATTCATGACTTAATTTTTTGAGTAACAATGCAAGTAACATTTACGTGTTTGTGTACTGTTACTGATGACAAAATTCTGATTGTTAGAAATAAATACGTCTGTATAAATAACCTTTGACCAGTCACATGACAATCAGTTCAACTCCCACGTCCAAAAGAGAAAATGAAGATTTTAAAGCTTTTTGGGCGATTGAAAACAAATGTCATTGGCATGATCCACACTCGAGCGTTGCCGGGTAATGCATTCACGACACGTCGTTGACTCTAGAAACCGGATCATGTGGAATTTATTCAGATGTTTTTGTCTTTTTAGGGACCCCGTTGAACTCCTCGACGATCCCAGAGATCATCGATGAGGCGTGTCGCGAGGCGGACATTTACTTCAACGAGGGAGTTGTATGTGTGACAAATAACTCGGAAAATAACAGTGAAGTAGTTTGAATGTCAACTTTAATTTAATATGATTATGGTTTGTGATTTCAACACTAGGTGCTTTCAAAGGACATCAGTGTGTTTTAACTCATATCCGTAGCGCTCGATTGTCTCTGTGTTTGATTTACTCCTATCTATCTATCTGTCTGTCTGTCTATCTATCTGTCTGTCCATCTATCTATCTGTCCATCTATCTATCTGTCCATCTATCTATCTGTCCATCTATCTGTCCATCTATCTATCTGTCCATCTATCTATCTATCTATCTATCTATCTATCTATCTATCTATCTATCTATCTATCTATCTATCTATCTA
>CM051504.1:6714499-6735084 GCA_028031935.1 Paedocypris micromegethes
TCTATCTATCTGTCCATCTATCTATCTATCTGTCCATCTATCTATCTATCTGTCCATCTATCTATCTGTCCATCTATCTATCTATCTGTCCATCTATCTATGCATCTATCCGTCTGTCTGTCATTCTATCTACCTACCTATCTGTGCATCTATCTATCGATCTATCTGTCCATACATCTATTTATCTGTGTTCATGCATCCATCCGTCCGTCTGTTACGTGTACCGTTCACCTATTCATGAAAATATGACGTCAGCTAATTTTAGACAATTCATTTTTTTAAGGATGGAGTGATGATTGAAAACATGCATGATATTCCCTACACGCTTGACGTGGGTCCGGAGGTGTGTGCGTGTGTGACGGCCGTGTGTGCAGCGGTCAGGGGCCGGTTCCCCTCGCGGCCCCTCGGTGTCCAGATACTCACCGCAGCAAACCAGTCGGCGCTGGCTGTGGCCCTGGCTTCAGGTCAAATAGAGATTTATTTAGATTATAGATTTGTCATTTAATCAATACTAATCTAAGCCTAATTACCGTATTTTCTGGACTATAAGCCGCTACTTAACCCGACTCTAAACCGGAATTAGAATCCAAATTAAGACTAAATAAATGCCAAGAAGAATACGCTACTTCCTCTTTAGCAGATATAAGTCGGTCTGTCAAACTATCTTTTCAAATCATCACCCCTTCATCAGACTGATGGAGACAGATGTGACGAAGCGCTGCTGAGTTTGTTTAACTCCGACACTGAAGACAACGACTTCATGGGTTTCAGCCAAGATGGTTAGACGTGATTTCACACACAGGAGAAATGAAGATAAATACTGTAGATACCGTTCATTTTCTCTTTTCTGTCCCGTTTAATCAGCAAAGTTGCTGCCGTGTTAAAATACAGGTTAGGAAAAGGTCTATTTAGTTACATACATGTACATTTACAATTCAAAATCGTTCTGTTCCTATAGTAAACATCTAATCTAAAAATATACATATCTGTGGCTTGCAAAACTTTTTTAATGTGGATGCGGCTTGTATGCAGGTGCGGTTTGTTTATCTTTTTTTTTATTAATTTTTCAAAAACAGAGCGGATGTGGCTTATATACATGTGCGGCTTAAAGTCCAGAAAATACGGTAATTTCCCCAAATAAAGGCATTTTCAACTCAATTTCAACTGATTTGACGCAGGGCTGGATTTTATCCGTGCGGAGGGATTTGTCTTCTCACATGTGGCAGATGAAGGTCTAATAAACGCCTGCGCTGGAGATCTGCTGCGCTACCGTCGACGCATCGGAGCCGAGCATGTTCAGATCTTTACTGACATCAAGAAAAAGCACAGGCATGGTTTTTTCACTTGTCAGGGATGGCCTGAACATCCTTTATGAAGCCGCAGACTGACTGTCATTGTGGTTTCAGTTCCCATGCTGTGACATCAGATGTGAGTTTATCAGAGACGGCACAGGCTGCCGAGTTCTTCCTCTCTGACGGAGTCATCATCACAGGAACAGCTACAGGAGTGAAGACAGATCCAGCAGAACTGAGCGGTGCGTTACTCAATCTGATGGAACAATGTGTACGGATCCAAAGGCGCTTTAAAGTTCAATATCTTAGCGTGTGATGACACAGTTTTCTCACTCTTGGCATTTTAGTGTAATAATTTCATGTTTTCTAATCAAAAACTACTCAAACAGACAAATCATTTTGAAATCATTTAAAGCCGTTTGACATACATTATTTTTCAGACTATAAGATGCACAATTAAAAAGCATATTTTTAGGATAGGATAAGACTTTATTTTTCCCACTAGGGGAAATTGTTTTGTACATCAGCAGCAAACAGAAAAACAAATAAGGACAATTTAAAAGACATCATTAAAGGAAAAAGGAGGAAAACAACAATAAATAGATTGTAAATAGAAAAAATTTGCGCTTCTTTTCAAAAATGTCCCATTTTTTTTGGATTGTAAGGTGCACAATCAAATTTGAAACATTTTATAGAATTTTAGGTGCACCTGTTTCTGCATGCCTATATAAAAAAACAGTCTTTTAAGGGGGTATATAATTTATATAAATTAACCTTAAGCGTGGGTTAATATGACATTGATTTTATATGTAAATTGTTTTTGTTACATGCCTTCTGATGTGATCTATCCGTATCTTGTGATATTTTTGTTTAACTTACAATTAACAATTAGAAGAAATAAATTTTCTAAATTTACAATTCAGTTAGGATTTTAGTCTGGCCATTAAAATAAAGATGCAGATGCTTTTGTTGAAAGCTATGGATCTGAGGCTTCTGGTTATGACGAAGGCTCATATCTACATTCTCGCTTGTCTAAATTCCAGAGCTTTTATGCGAACAGCAAGACATTTAAGTTAACAAGACTTCACATCTCTTTCTTTCTCTAAACATTCTCTGTCTGAGGTTATTCATATTAATAAAATTGAACTAACTGTGATTAAAGTATGTTAATTTGTAGAAACACGTTAAGCAAATAAATATTTAATTGTTATGGAGGCACATGTTTATGTATACACAGTTTAAATGTAGAGACGCTTGATAAGACATTCCAGTTCAGGAAAACACATTTTTGTGACCGGCCCATTGTTCAGGCCCATTCAAAGGTTAATGTGCTTGTTTGAATGGTTAAACCGGTGTGGAAAGCCTTTTCTACCCCACACGGACAGATGGTCTCACAACGTTAAGTTAACTTCAAAATGTAAGGCTACAAAGAATTAAGTTTGTTCAATTGTGCTGAAGTTGAACCAATGCACTTCACTGAACTTAACCCTCCTATTATGTTCTGGTCAAATTGAACTGTTTTCAAAGTTTAAAAATATTTAAAAAAAAAATACTTTTTTCATTTTCAAACTTCTCCTGCTTGGCTTATTGGGTGTAATCATCCTATAATGACAAACAAACTATAATGATTCAGTTCACATATTTGTAACACCACGCTACATGTTTAAATTACAAAGATACGGTTGGGGTCAAATGGACCAATGTTAAATGTTTAAAAATAAAAAAAAAAAATACTTAAAAGTGTTTATTACTTTGAAACTTTGGAAACACCTGCGTGTCTTAGTTAGTGTAATTGACATATAAATAAAAAATGGTTCCGTTCACATATTTGTAACGGCCACAACATGTGCTACATTCTGACACTTATATGCATAATAAAAGACTCGTGAACATATTAATGTTCCTCTGAAATGAACAATAAAAGGAGGATTAAAATAGTGTAGTTCAGTTAATGTAGTTGAGTCTACTTGTTAATCTTATACAGTTATTGGTTCCAGACCTCGAGAACTGGGAGATATAAACACCATACATCTGCAAAGTAGTGTTTTACAATAGAATTGTTCTCACAAAAATTACCTCAATAGTAATTTAATAGACTTTGATCTCCCTGAGTTAACTTGATTTCCCTGAGTTAACTTGACTTACTAAGTTGCAAAAGCTGAGTTCTTGTAAATTGCAAGCTGGATTTTTTGGTGGCTGCAGTGCAAACGCAGTGTTCTTGATTGTAATAATAAAGACTACAATGCCAGCTAATTTAAAAGCTGCTTCCAGATGGCTAGTGATCATTGAAAGCTGTGAACATAGGATTTAAAACCTTCCCCGGCCTTGTCTGCCACTGCCCTGCTGCCGACTTTGGACGGCTGCCTGTTGTCTCCCTTATTTCTGATCCATTGGACTGTGTGAACAGTCAGATGGAGGATAAAGTGAAGCATGCCAGGATTTCCATTACAATAAAGGAACGCCATGTTTTTTTGTTGTATTTATTTGTTTTTCTTGAATCTGCCATCCAGTGTTTTTTTTTCCTTAGTTTGGGCAAATTATTGAAAAGTTTGGGAGTTGTGTGTTGCAAAGGTGCAAAATTAAATTCAAAGTGCTAATTTGTTATAATTACATTTATATTAAATATAACATCTATTGTATATTACATTATTTCAGTAATCGTTTATAATTATAATAATATTATTTATCTATAATAGGTTATCTATAATATGAATATCTATAATAAACATTTGCAATAAATATAAATTATTTAACACTACAAAATGTAATAAAATTACTGCACACTTAAAAAAAAAATATTTATAACAATTATTTAACACTTTCATTTTTCCGCTTTATTTTTAAAGAATATTGTGTTTTGTTTTGAACAGATGTTTGTCAATCGGTCCAAATCCCTGTACTGGTTGGTTCTGGAGTTACTTTAGACAACGTGGAGCAATATCTCCAAGCAAATGCCATCATCGTCGGCTCTCACTTCAAGAAAGAAGGGAAATGGAGTAATGCTGTGGATCCGGAGCGAGTGAAAAGATTCATGGAAAAAGTTGAACAACTACGTATTTGATTCATACAAGTAAAGTTTGATCAGTGTAGTGTCGCAAGTCCGTCTGTTATCAGAATCACTTTTCCATTTCTGGGTCACGGGGAGACGGAGCCAATCCCAGCAACTCTGGGTCTGAATATACACACCCTAGATTGGCCAATCACAGAGCGTCTCACACACGCACAAACGCACACACATGGTCACTCCAAACGAGTCCTTTTTGCTTTTTCTTTCCAAAATATTTTATCAAATACTTTAAGCTGGTAAGAATACAGCAACATGACATTTACATAATACCGGTACATATTTAAAAAAAAAAAGTAATGCGTGAATAACACTAGAAATGGTAATTTAGCTTGTTTGTTCACCATTTAACAAAGTACATTTTCATCATCACTTGTTTCATAAATGACATTGGCACGTACAGTACAGTTTTCACTGAACATTTCCAAAGCGTTTTTTCAAAGTTTTTCATGTGCACACAACTAAGCTAAACAATCTCACACCAAGACTTTCACGTTATTATTCTACACTACTGCAAACACTTTAAGCAAAGGGCATAATCAAATAATATTAACCAAAGACGGTGAAGATCCAGTGTGAAACTGTCAGTGAGACGTCATGATGCTACTGAACAAGATCTAATAATTATTACACTTCTTAGCACCAGACTCACAAGGGAATGGTATTAATGTGAACGCAACCCCTTAAAGATACTTATGTAGTCAGTGGTTTATGAACAAAAAGTCCAAAATAATTAATTTCCAATGCAAAGAAAAAAAAACCTTAATAGTTGTACAGACGCTGACCGGGCTGTTTGAAGAAACCGTAGCGTCGGTCAGACGGGGAATAACGTGCTTTTACGAGGTTTTGCCTGTGGAGGGCGCCACGGGTCAGCTTTCTGTGCTCGCCGCTCTGGACTCTGGCCCGCGGCGTTGAGAGCAGAAGGGCACTGCAGGGCAACAGACTGCCCCACGCTGCCAAACGCCAAGAAACGTGCCGCCTGAATGGCACGGGCCTGAAAGAGAAGAGACACCAATTATAAGCTGGCACAAGCTGTCAGTGTGATTTCACTCTTATGGCTGATCTATACTTGGGATAATAAAAATACCTGCATATGAATATATTTATAAAAATATTATTTATAAAAGAAATGATGTTGTTCTTTATTAACCCTCCTATTATGTTTGTTTCAGAGGAACATTGTTCGTGGGTCAATTTGACCCTGGGGGACTTTTATTACGCATATAAGTGTCAGAGACCAAAAAGTTCCCCAAATCCGTGTGTGTGTGTGTGTGTGTGTGTGTGTGTGTGTGTGAGACAGTGGTGTATTATGTCTCATTGTTGCAAAGAAACAAATAGTATTTGATATTTCTGACTCTTTGCAGCTTCTATTTTGTCTGAACGATCAAACTGACCCGGACATTATCATTGTAACAAAAACATGTAGCGTGAGGTTACAAATATGTCAACTGAATCATTATTTCTTTTTATGTAAGTTACACTTAACTAAGATAAGCAGGATTCAAAGTGAATAAACACGTTTAAGTGTTTTTATTTTTAAACTTTTAAACACCGGTCAATATAACCCAAACTGCATCTTTGCAACATAAACATGTAGCGTGGTGTTACAAATATGTGAACTGAATCGTAATATTATTAATATGATAATTACACTAAATAAGCCAAGCAGAAGTTTCAAAGCGAAAAAATACTTTATAGTATTTTTTAAATAGTTTTAAACTTTGAAAACGGACCAATTTGACAAAATAGGAGGGTTAATGAACATGTTTTTCTGAGCACTAGAAAGGCAAATTAAGTGGGACGTTTTTGAAACTTACTTGGCAACGTCGTCCACATCTTCATCTGAGCCCAGGTCTGGGTCGTCTTCTCTCATCTGGTACACAGACATGCTGGGATGCTCGATCAGCAGGTTCTCCAGAAGGTTTGCTTCACCAGAGTCCAGCGTCTGGTTTTCTGCTCAGAAAAAAGCCACACTTTTTTTCAACAAGGTGTCGTCAAATGTATTGTTGCACTTTTAATTGGTTGCTTTCTACAGAATATACAACATCTTTTAAAATCATATTGTGTTGTATTTTATATAGGTGACCCAGAAATGGAGTAAGTGGTTAAAATGGATGGATGAAATGTAATTGTATTCATGCTCTTATTTTGTTTTTATGTTGCTTTTTATTACATGTATGTTGTGCTTTTGTTTGAATACCATGTATTTGTTTCTTTATATTGCATTTTTAATTTATGTTGTCTTTTTGAAATTGTGTAATTTGTAACTATTTTATTATTTCTGTATGTCAAAACTAAAATGTCCCTACCGTGGGTTAACATTTATTAAGGGTTGAACAAGTCAAAAGTTTGAATCCAGTACCTGAGGTGACCATCTATTGGTGGACACCGCTTAAGGCTGACCACTGCTCCTGATTTGTGTGTGTGTGTGTGTGTGTGTGTTTATACACTGTGTGTATAAACACTTCACTGTGTGTACACTTGGATGGATCTGTAGTATTTATATTTATTCAATTTTTATAATATAATATTTTTTTATAATTATTTATATCTATACTCTTTAATATGGTATTTATATGTATACTATATGTGTACTGTATATAGAAACTGATACTTATACAAACTAAAAAAATCAGGAAAAATAAATAAATCTACATCTCACCATGGATTTTAATGATAACCCAGTCTCCATCATCGAACTCTAGAAGGTTTTCACCGTTTTCCGTCTCCTCTGGAACATCGTCCTTCTCTTCTCTTCCCACCAGCTGCGCAAAGAACCTACTAATCATTTCTGCGTATTGGACTTCTTTATCTACGGAAAACAAAGGCATCAACAAAAAATGAGCAAAAAAAAAAACAACAACAATGTGAAACACATTGTTCCCGCAGCGCTGGGGCGTCAAAGATGCTTGATGGAAAGTTTCTGGTTTCCACCGTCACGTTAGACACGAGAGACGACCTTGCATAACCTAAACCTGAGGTCAAGTTATGCTGCCCTCGTACTTACACTTTAAGTATCAACTCAGAGCGAGACATGCTGTTCCCATTCAACAGAGGGTTTATTTTTAATGCTGTCAGACATTCCTTTCCAAATATAGTTTTGGATGATATATTTATAAAAAAAAAAATGATGAATCAGAGCAGCAAATTTTAAAGGTAAAGAATTCTGCCTCTGTTTGGGGCAAATTTATTTAAGATAGAAGTCCAGTTGTAAAGTTAAACCGTACTAAGAAACACTATGAACCGTACTATTTATTTTTAACTATAAACTTATTTTAACTTTAAACGTATTATTATTTTTAAGTCTGATTATACATAATACGTAATTATAATAATACTACATAACGTTTTTAACAATTGCGCTGTTATTCAGAAAGCCTCTTTAAAAACGGTTACTTGAAATGGTTTGTTATTGAAACTAAAACGGTCCTCGTGACGTCAGAGAAGTTGGAGAGGAAGCTGCGATCAGCTGTAGCTCTGCCCATGTAAAGCATCCAGACATGTTTACAGTCCAGATCATTATTTACAGTTAGACGCTAGCACTACAACAAAATAGCCAAATAATTATTCTGCCACGAATTACACAAAAATCTACAAAAACACAAAAGATTAGATTGAAATGCATGAAAACGGAACTGCATACAGAACAAAAACATGATAATATATCATTTAAATAAACTGAAAAACAGCGCGTAAATGGCTTTAATAATCGTATAAATTGCATACCTTTTCAAGCTTCCGATTCAGATATTTCAAATATTATTATTTTGCATATAAGATGCCTCAGCAGTGCCAACGATCTCAGTGACCCAGTCGACGAACGCGCAGACGAGACTTGTTTTTGTATCCAGGCTCCGCCCCGACTTTAAACTGCGCGTCACGCCCGGGGCGGGGCTTCACCACGCATATGCGGTTGCCTTGTTTACCTACGTCATCGCGTTCGCACAGCTGAAAAACAACGTGTACATATCGCAGAATTAACTTTTGCGCCGAACTTACACGCTTTAACCGTCTATCTACTATCATGCTGTTTTTTTCTGGTGCTTATAAAAGATTTTAACTCAGTTATTTAAAAAGTTTTATTTTCAAGCTCTAACGAAGATGTAGCAAATACAGTACGTTTTTTTCCTTATACTGTAATATAATATAAATACTGTATATTATAGTTTTTTCTTTATTTTTTGTGTGCGTCATTATTGTATTTTGTTTTAGAGAGAAAATTTCTCAATTCAGAAGCGCCCATATGCAAGACCCTGAACCCTCCGAGAGGAATGTTTTAACAGCCGAAAAAAAGATTTCACACAACTGAAAGTATTCTGTGTTTGACAAGCTACTTAAGCGTCCCACTGATCGACAATATTCCACTGTTTTCCAATAAACGCAGGTATGTGTTGACTACTATCAAACATGTAGGATTAACATTTTGTCAAATTTTAAAATGTTTACATTTACATTTAGATATTATGTTGTTATGGTTTTAGTGTATTTAACACATCTCTATCAGAATGTATTAAATTATTAAAATTGTAATGTGTTTTGCATTTTATGGTTTTAATGTTGTATTTATTTATTTTTATCTGTTTGTCTATTTTAGTTTTTTTTTAATCAACCTCATTTGGTAAAGTGTGATAGGAAAACTGATCTAAATGTGTTTGATTCCTGATTTCTATCTAGATCATCATGAACTGTGGCCTGGATGAGGTGATGGAGCTTTGCTGTGAGGTTTCCTCCAGCAGGAAGATAAGAGCCGCAGTGAGAGGATCTGCTAGAGGAGCTGTAGTGGCCGGCATTGGGGCTTTCTTAGGGGGGCTGCTGGGAGGTCCACTCGGTATTGCTTTTGGTAACGTCATCCATCATTTTACACTTTCTCTCTGTATACAAATGTACTTGAAAATATATTTTTTTAATTTACGTGATCTACGTGTTAAAAATAAAATCAATTACGGTATAGATTATGATAATATAATGAAAGTAACTACGGATTTTACCTTTTTCCAGATTAATTTCTGAATCAAGCAAAGTTTTATTGTTTACTGTATTGTTACATAACAGGGGTGGCCAACCCGTGGCTCTTGAGCCTCATGCGGCTCTTTAACTAGTTTCGTGCGGCTCTTCAGGAGCTTTCACATGACATGAGTCAAATATACACACAATGTTAACTGTTGAAAAATAACCAATATTATCATGTTGGTGTGGTTTTATCATTAAATCTGGCTGAGCAGAGGTCTGTGTGTGTGTGCATACAAGATTAAGGAATAGGATGATGTTTTTGTGTGCGCTTGTGTATGATGTGGCTCTTTGCAGTAAAACATAAAAAAACAGTGGCTCTAGTGGGTCCCTGACTAGTTGGCCACCCCTGTTATGTTGTAATAGATGAACATTTTTCATTTTATAAAATTTTATAGAAAGGTAGTATCATTTTATTGTACATTTGTGTGTATAACTCACATTGTATATGTGCACAGTGACACTAAATACGATTTTATTCTATTCTCTTTAAAACTTTTAAAACGTTTTTAAAACGTTTTAAACAATTTAATACGTTTTAAAACTTTTCAACTTTGCTTTGTTGGTAAAATAAATAATTGTAAAAGTAAGAACATCTAAAAATTAAATTATATGTTTTAAATAGTAATCTAATAATAGTATATTGATACTTTTCTGTTCACGGAATGATTATTTCAGTGCACAAACTTTTCTCCGCTTTCACTTCAGGGTGTGTCTTAATACAAATTGTCAGATTAATACAAAATTCACATGAAAAGTTCACAAGAATTCAGAGAAAAAAATGTTAATGTTTATTTGGTCAGTTATTTGCCGTTCAGGATTGAATTGAATAGTTCCATGTCTCCAGGCGGGACAGTGGGGGCGCTGGTGGGGATGAGCAGGAGCCAGTTCAAGCCGTTCCCTGAGATCATCATGAAGCTTCCGCTCAGCCATAAAGAGAAGCTGTACTCGGGTGTCATGGCAGCACTGGGAACACTGGACTGGGTGGATGTCGCTAAACTCACTGTGCTGGTTTTGGGGAATGTCTCTCTGCAGGAGCAAGTGTTCAACGCCATACTACATTTTGCCACCAAAGAGCTGAAAGCTAAAGTACAGTATGAAAAATGACAGTGATATGATGATGATTCATGTCTACACCAATGGGTTTGTAGGTTTAAAATCAACAGGCCATAATGTTTAAGAGCTGTATTATTAATATGCAGACCACATATTCTATGCTAACAGTGTGTTTGATCTGTATGATGTCAACTAGAGATAGACGTAGAGAGAAAGTGGTAGATAATGACACAACAAACGGATGGATGGATGGATGGATGGATGGATGGATGGATAGATAGATAGATAGATAGATAGATAGATAGATAGATAGATAGATAGATAGATAGATAGATAGATGTTCTGCTACATGTTTTGTGTTTTCAAAGCAAATATCTGTGTTTTTGTGTTTGTGTATTTATTCCACAAAAAAGCAACATTAAGCTGGACATAAATGCTGTTTCATAGCTGTGTGTGTTTATTAAAATGAACAATTAAAAACAATTAAATAACTATTCAACAGTTTACACAGAAAGGTGCATAGTGTATGAGTGAGTGACTGTGTGTGTCGGGTGAGAGAGAGAGAGAGAGAGAGAGAGAGAGAGAGAGAGTGTTGTTGGGCGTGTGTGTGGGAAAGTGAATAAATTAGTCCAAGAGAGACAGAGAGAGAAGGTTCTAGAAAATTCCATTCAACACAACTGAAGTTGCTGGTCTGTATAGGTAAAGAGTCATTACATCTAAAATGAATTTACACATGTAAAATAACTTTTCTGTTATAATTGTATTGATATTATGCTTTAAAGGGTACATTTTGGTTTGTTTTTCTTTTTTTTTTTCAACACGAAAATGCTAATTGTAAATTTTTTTGACAGAATTATAACACAATGAGTTATCAAACGAATGACTCCAAAATTTCTGAAGCCGAGAGACTAAACGCAGCATTAAACGCTGTGGCTCCAGTAGTTGCAGCAGTTGCAGGTGGAGCGCTGCTTGGAGAAAGTATTGGCGGCTCGACTGGCTTTTTTGTCGGTGGGTACCTGTCTGAACATTTGTTCAAGTTCAAGTTTATTTATATAGCGCTTTTCTTAGTTCGAGATCAATGTAAAGTTGCTATGCGAATTAGGGAACAAATAGTGTTTAAAAAAAGAAAAATGTCCATTATTTATCTGTGTTCAAACATTAGGCGAAAAAAGAGTCAATTAAAAGAAATGTCCATTTGTAATAGTACAAAGCGACAACCAATTTGTTGACCGCTAGATGGTGCTGTTGTACTTCTTCCACAAGATAGCACAATATATAGCATTTTACAAAAATAATTGCATTGGTAAACATTTCATATGAAACGTATACTATATTACATTATAATAGAATTTTAATTAAATACATTTTATCATTTATTTTGCACTTTATCACTGTAAGAAGGAGTTTGTGTGACCTGCTCTGTTATTGGTTGGCCACGTTCAGAGTCGCTGGGATTGGCTCCAGCTCCCGGTGATACAGAAATGAAAAAGTGCTTCAGAAAATGTGGAACTGATTTTGTTTTGTTTTGTACTGTTCATTTCTTGATAAGGTGCTGCTTTGGGCGGCTTGATATCCAGTGGTCAGCTCACAGCTCTTCTTGACACCTTGATGGAACTATCTTCTAGTCAGTTTTTCTCATACGTCATGGCTGAGCTGGACACACTAACATGGATGGATGTTCTTCAGATAATGTCACGAGATGTCTTTTTGTGTGTGGAACTCCTCTTTGCTCTACTGAAGTATCAAATATTTGGTTGTAAGCCTGAGGGTAAACTTGTTTGCCGGGTGTTTTTTCATTTATTGCTGGCAGCTTTAGCAAGACTGTGACTTCAGCAGAACAAATGCAAAATATTTTACGGATTACACATCTTTGTGTTTTTTCAGCTACCTTGGTTAAACCATTATTGGAATGTAATTAGAAATGGAACATAATCACAAAGACTATGCAATGTTAGAATGTCAGAGTAGATTGTAACCAGTGAGTCGGGTTCTCTCTAGTTTTGTTTCTTCTCACTCTGTCAGTTTTGTTTTTCTAGACACTGTTGCATATGTTGCTGCTCACTGGTCATAGCCAGACCAGGTGAGATCAAAACTGCATGACAGTCTGCTATGGGGAAAAACACTAATAATTATGGTTGGAGTGATGTTGTCCAAATCTGACAGTGTGAGGGCGATCTGTTATATATCAATAACTTTTGTCCATATGGGCAGACAAAGGGAAAGTCATCTGGGTGATAGTATTGAAAGCTGAGCTGTTATCAATGAACAGCATCTTCAGAATTGTGTGATTAAGATGGGATAAGCGATAAAAAATGTACAATAAAAAACGAAAGAGAGAAAAGTGATAGATAGAGAGTAAGACAATTAGGGTGAATCGGAGAGAGAAAAACAGAAACTGAAAGACACAAGATTTTTGAGAACATTTCTGAGAAAGTCATTGAGCAAGTAAGGTCAATAATTTTATTTTACTCTACAAAGTTTGTCAACAAATTTGCTAAAAGGCCAAATTTTCAAGTAAGATCCGTGTAGATCTCACAACTGTAGAAAAGCATATTCAATTGTCCAAAATCAAATATGTATAAATAAAGGTCCAAATATTAATACATTTAGACTTTAGTCCTTTAAAATACAAACGTTTAGTCTTATTCTGTGCAATATACTTATTTAACAGCTTTATTTATCAGCTTAAAGAGTTGGTCTGTAACTTCTTAAATCCTAATTGTAATATTTGACATAATATATAACTGTTTACGATCAATATAAAAATATTTTTTTATAGAAATATGCTGCTTTGTGCATAAAGAAACTTGTGCACATGCCAATGCTTGGACACACACACACACACATATACACACAGAAACCAAGGCAGAGAGATTACGTCTCTGTTGATCCTCGCTGGTGTTTGAATATATTTGTTTTTATGCAAGAGGTTTTATTTGCTTCCTTGTTTTTAATCTTGTGTAGTTCTTTTTGTGTACTTATTCCACATACAAATTAAATTGTATCTCACAAATACATGTATCTCTCACAGAAAAAGAGACAGAAAGATAAGTAAAGAGACAGAAGAGACGGAAAGATAAGTTGCCTAAAGTAATACACTAAAAGGACAAAAAACAAAACACTGTACATGAGAAGCAGGTTTGTCGGTCTTTGAAAATATTTCCTTTATGCTAAATATGTTTTTTTACTATCTTGTTTTCAAGTAAGCAAATATATGGATAACCATTCAAATAAAAAACAATAGCTTTATAAATGTTTGTAATAGAAAGCATTTAATTGCTGTTATATAAAGTATTTAAAGTATATTAAAACAATGTCGATAGAATTGTGTGATAATGAATCGATGAGTGAGAAAAGGAAAGATATAAAGAGAGGAAAAATTGAAAGATAGAGGGAAAGAGTGAGAGAGAGAGATATGAGACAGCGAGTGGAGAGAGAGAGAGAGAGAGAGAGAGAAGCAGAAACAGAAAGACACTAGAGAAATCACTGAGCAAGTCATTAATTTATTTCACTCCACAAAGTTAGTCAACATCTTTGCTAAAAGGCCAAATTGCAGGTAAGATCCATGTAGATATCACAAATGTAGCATATTCGATTGTGAAAAATGAATTTAGACCTTTAAAATACAAATGCTTTGTATTTGTATTTGTAAGAAATACCTATATTTTTAAAGTTGAAGATGAAATATATAAAACGATAGAAGTATGAAAATATAATTTTGAAAAATAATATTATTGTGTTAATTATTTTGACAGAATTAAACACACAATGGAGAGTAAAACTATCCCCAAGGAGATAATTGAAGCAGTCGTCACTGTTGTTCAGGGAGCTCTTTTTGGAGCACGGGTTGGTGTTTTGAAAGGTGGTTGAAAAAGTGGACACATGTCCAGACATGCATGAAACTTTTTTGAAACTACACATTCTACACATTATCCTTAACAACTTTGCTTGGCAAGGTAAGATCTTCTGAAATGAATCTAAAGCCAAAATGTTATAATTGTAGAATTATGTACTGTAACTGATTTTCATTTGTAGTTTAATAAAATTCTCTCTGAGCTGATTCACTTTTTAATAAATACTGATTTCATAAACTTTGCCAATTATGCTTTATTTTAAAAACAATTTTGCATGCTTTGTATACAGTGTAAAAATGTACATAAATGTATGTATTTACACAAACACACACGCACATTTTTAGGAATGTGATTTGATTGGGCCAAAACCTAAATGACTCGGAATGGATCCGGCAAAATAGTGTGTGTGTGTGTTGTGTGTGTGTCCGTCCGCCACCGCAACACGAACACAGCGCCTCTTCGCCAAAACCAACGGGGCGAGAGGCGCGGCCCTCTTGAGGGCGAGCCGACAGTCAGGAGCACTGCTGTTGCTGCCTCGAACCGGGGTTAATGCGCCGGTCTTAGCAGGGGCCCTACGCTGCACTTCCTCTGGGCTTGTGCAGCCAGTGGCTGCCTCACCGGTGGCTCCTGCGCCACCCTCTGTGGCTGCTGATCGCTCCACTGCCAGAGATCTGAGCGCCTGAGTGCCGACCTGGAGCACCCCCCTCGACGGTGCGCGGCTGCTGGCGAAACTCACGCTGCTGAAGATGCGGCCAAAGGCTTGGCCTTCTTCTGTGCCGCATCCACCCCCGTCAATCATTGATCCGGCGCATCGCCGAAAAGACTTTCGTGGACAATAGGGGTGTAGACTAGAGGCTTCTTTCTGTGCTCGTCACGCATAGCTCTAGCCTTATACATCAAACTACCTTAGTTAAACAAATTGTCTTTATAAAACAAGCAATTGGCTTTCTTTTTCTTTCTCGCTGCTTTATATGCGTATTGCATTCTGTTTCCATGATTTAACACGTTTTCACATGCACATACCACACACACACACACGCAGACATAGACTCTCTCTCTCTCACACACAACACACACACACACACACACACCCACACACACACAACATTGCATTGTATCTCACAATGAATAACAATTGTTTTTGAAAAGAAAAAAAAATAGTTTGAATGTGTTTTGTTATTTTATTTTCAAGTGTATCAACTTTCTTCTGAACCAGCAGTCTTCACATTTTTGTTTTTGCTTTGAATACACCAATGTCTTAAATTATAATATTCTTGGAATATGACAACAAATTGTACTTTGTCAATTTCCTTGTGTAGCAGACATAACACAACATGTCAATTTTGGTCACATGATGAGAGGTGGTGGGTCACATGACAGGAGAAGACACTGATAAGGGTTACAGGTGTGCACTTTAATGGTGGTGGAGAGAGGGGGTGATGAGGGTGCGGTATTTTCCTTTAACCGCACATCATGAACGCACAATTCAGATGGATAACATAATTGGCTACAAAG
Organism: Paedocypris micromegethes; assembly: GCA_028031935.1. Lineage (NCBI taxonomy): Eukaryota > Metazoa > Chordata > Actinopteri > Cypriniformes > Paedocypris > Paedocypris micromegethes. Next base: position 6,730,288 of record CM051504.1, read on the forward strand.
ATTGGATCAACAATAGACTTATTCCAGAGCAAGTGCGCGTTTTGGATGACCACATGTGCCCTTAATCAGCCTCTCAGCGGCGCCCGGAACTGGCTGGAGTTTAGCCGCTACACCTTGCTTGTGGTACACACTCCATCCTCACGCAATGTAACTTTTAAATATTAATAGGCACTGTCAGATTGTGCCTGTCTCTCGTTTATATTTACTTCAGCTATACTTGTGAAGTATATGTGAGTCGATAAACCTCAAAACATTTCCTTGACAAAAGGAGGAGAAATGTGAAAGAAAAGAGAAAGTGAAATACAGTAAGGCAAAACTTGGTGTCACGAAGTGATCATCTTCACAAGTCAGTCCGTCAACAACTTGCTGAAAGGTAAAATCGCTAGGTAAAACAACTAGTAAATTTCACAACTGTTATTTGATAGTCTGAAAGTATACCTATATGACACAATAGTTTTGTTTTAATTTGCGTGAAACACTAAATATAAAGCTAATTTATGCCTACTGTGCTACAAACATGGTCTTCAATTTGTATTTGCTAAATATAATACTGATGTCAGTTTATTTGAGAAAAAAGCAGCATTTTCAGTGTTGTTATATCAAAATAGTTTTCTCATTTTTATTTTTAGATTTGTTTTGCGACAAAACCTACAATGGGTTTCTTTGATTTTGTAAAAAACATTTTCCGCAAAATCAAGGCATTCTTCTGGAAAATAGTAAAAACGTTTTTGGGCTCTGACAAACAGTCTGATGTGGATTTTAGCGCATGGGGAGGATTACAGTGTGATGGAACACGTTTTACAATTGGTACGTACAGAGTTATCTATACAATCAACTCCATATCTTGCCAATAAGGTGCTGCTTTTGTATACAGTTTTTTATTTACAACTTGTTTTTATTTGTTTTTTTGTACATTAAAATAACTAATTAAAAGTAATGTAAAAATATTGACGAATATGTGTTCATTAGTGTATTTAGTACACAACAATATATGTATTTTAATGGCACTTTTTCCTCATTTTCTTTTGTGCAGCTGGGGGATTTAAATTCCATTCCCATTGAGCCTGAGATGATGAACACAGCGCTGACTTGATTTACCGGTCTCGCTACTTAAAGGATGCCTCACTGTGTGACATTCTTGATGCTATACGGAATTTAATATGTGGTCATTTTAAATCAGAACATAAACACACCAGCAACAAGCCAGCTTTAGTGATTCGGAGGATTTTGCCTCAAAGTAGATTGCTTCGCTCTGTCTTAGTTGCACATATTCAGATTTCAGTCACAGGGGTTGTAAGGAAAACTATTATTGTAATACAAAAAAACATCTTAATGAAAGCATGTTGGTTTTTTCGGGTGTCTCAATCAGAAGAGCTTGGCGCTTGCAATCCCATGGGTGATGGGTTCTATTCTCTGAGTAAACAATGAAGTTAACGAAGAAACAACTAAATGGATGCGTGTGAATAAAACCATCTTCTAAATTTAAAGAACTCTAAAAAAGAGTTCTAAAAAAGAACGAAACCTTACAACCAAACCTCACAATACATAACGATTGACTGACACTGACTGGAAACAGGTGACGACTTAAATACACAACAAAAATAATAATGCAGATGAAACAAACGTAAAACAAAGGATAGACAGACAGATGGACAGACAGAGAGATTGAGATAAAATAACAAGTTTCCTGTATTGTACATGCACAACAAACAGAAACTTCATTCTCAAAACCTTTGTTTAAACAGCACACAACAATACACCTGTTGCATTAAGCAAATATAAACAACATAAAACATTAATAAAGCAAAATTGGCCTGAAGTATTTTTAGCTTTTCAAAGAAGGGAGTCTGGTGCTTCTGGCTTTAAGACATGTGCGGTCTCCTTCTTGAACGACCTGGACGGTGCAGGGGTCACCAGCAATGTGGAAGGATGTCCTGGAGGAAGAGATGCTTTTGGTTTCCCATAAATATGTGGGAAAAGTGTTTTGTGTACTTTTTCCACATAAAAAGCAACATTGAGTTGGACCCAATTAGTACCTCGTCGCTGTAACGGGGTTTTACACATAATTAATATGTAATAACTCTTTAATACAACTTAAACATAAAAGTGCATATTGAAGTGTATGAGTGAGTGACTGTGCGTGTGTGTTGTGTGGAGAGAGAGAGAGTGAAGCACATCTAACAAATTACAAAATGTCCGAAGTAGACAGTTTTTTTTTTCGGTGCATACTTTAATCTCTGTAATTGTACAAAGCGACAGCCAAATTGTTGACCGCTAAATGCGGTTGTATTTTTTAGCAAGATGAAGTTATGCATGTACAATTTCTTCACAACATAGCATATGTGTTGCATTGTATAAAATAAGTAATTATATTGTTCATAATATTATGTTTTTTTAATTAATATTTTCATAATATTATATTACATTATTTTAGATTCACTGGTATATTAAATTCTATGTAATATATCATTTATTGGGCACTTCAAGAAGGACTTTTGTGTCTGTGTCCTGCTCTGTGATGAGTCAGCCTCCAGTCCAGGGTGTGCCCTACCTTCAGACCCAGAGTTGTTGGGATTGCCTTCTCGTAACCCAGAAATGGTAAAGTGATTCAGAAAATATGAAACTGAATATTTCCTATTTTCTTCTGTTCATTTCTTCATAGGTGCTGCTTTGAGCGAAATATAACAAAAAATACAACAATAATAATAATAATAATAATAGAAACTTTATTTATTTATTTATTCATTGTTTTTTTTATTTTATTTCAGACTCACAAATGGTCCATAGGAAGCAGACCATACAAAAAAAATTAAATAAATAAATACACAGAATAAGATCAGTCAATTTGCGATCTCTGTGCCAGGTGCTTCCTCAAGACAGAGGTGTAGCGGCATGAGCTTCTTTTAGAATTAGTCAAGGTCTTTATGATTTCATTTTCAGAGTTGTCCAGATGCTCCATGAGGCTGTAAATGAGATGTCGCAGTAGTGCCTCACATGTCGGGATGTGAGCATCTACAAACAGCTGACTGGCACTATACCACCTGGGCACCTGTAACAGAACAGTGTCTTTTTTATTAATCCCTCAATGGGGTAATTTGTCTCTGCATTTTACCCATCCGAACAAAGTCAGAGCAGTGGGCAGCCTCAAGGTGAGGGAGCCCATCATCAAATAATTGTACGCACAGATGACGAAGAAACTCCGAAAGCCTCTGCTCTGATACAGCCATTCTCAGTCCGGAGAAGCTGCTCTGAGACGCAGTCCGTCTTCGTGGCGGTTTGCACATCCAGCGGTGCCCGCAAAACTATTCTAATACACTATATCTGAAACCATATCTATTACACATGAATAATAAACACCGTTGTTGCCTTCCGATCACAGCGACAGCAAATTTGACCCGGGAGTAAAATAAAACTGAAAAATATTGAGTTTTTGCGAAGAAGTTTTTTTCCCCATGCCTCTACCACCACCTCCTTATCGTTATGGTATAATTTGTGTAACTATGCTAAGAATTGGCCCTCAGACTTGTTCGATTGTATGCGTCTTTTTATTTATTTTCTGACCTATTAAAATTGTCTAACCTGCTGAACTGGTTTAAGAAAACACTTACAAGAAATGAGCGAATGTGAAGAAATGGGAGAATAGAAAAAGTGAAAGTGAGTAAGTGACATGGCCCTACTTGTGAATAATCCTCTAAGGGAGCTTTCACACCTGTGGTTCGGTTCATTTGGGCAACAACAATGAAGAAAGATAAGGCTTTAATGTTTGCCTTCAGAAAGAATGTACAGTATTTGTAAAGAAAAAAAAAGCCACGTCACAACCTCACCTGGTGACGCCTCTGAGGAAGACCTTCTGTTGTCGACAAAAAATACATGTATGAGGAAAAAAAGAACCTGTTAAGATATCAAAATAAAGTATAGCTAGATCACATTAAAGATTACATTTTCGAATTGGAATTGGAAAATTGACCACATACAGTATGAGTGAGTGTGTGAATGTGTTTTTCTGTGTGTCCCACTCTGCGAATGGTTGGCCACCAATCCAGAGTGTGTATCCTGCCTCCGGCCCTAAGACGCTGAGATAGGCGCCAGCTCCCGGCGACCCTGTAAAGGATGAAGCGGTAGAAGATGAATGAATGAATTTTCCATTGCTGCAAACAAAATCAGACTGTGAAAAATTATAAATTAACATTTCACCCGCTTTAATTTTTTTTTTTTTTTAGAATATTTTTGCCTTTTCAACAACATTAAAGTTACAGTTGCGATTTGATATCTTACAAAGTACTTCACCGCCTTCCAATCTCGATTTACGAGCGTTTGTGGTTCTGCACCAATGCAGGCTCACAAGCAACCTTACCAGGAACCTAGTTCATGAAATCTACTCAAATGTTTCTCGACTGCTGCACTTTCCTCTGGTGCACAGGGTCGCTTTACTGCACAGCATTTACCTATAGAGACATGAAAATGTTACTCAGATCTACAAACCAACACACATTAATACAAAACCGACCATTACTGTTCAGGCATTAAAAACCAACTAAAACAAATATTGATTTAGAGCACAAAGAGATTTAGCTTTTTTTGTCAAAGCATCAATTTAAGAGGCAAAACGTCTATGGTTACTTGCGTAACCTCTGTTTCCTGAATAGGTCAGGGAACGAGACGTCAGTCAGAGACCTGACTATGGGATAACGGATGCGTCAGCCATTCGCGTTCATTCTTACAACTGGCCAATGAACGGTCAAGTTCAAAGGCTGCATGAATTTGCATGCCACCTTTGACCTGTAATAGCTATAAAAG
>CM051504.1:6739624-6778963 GCA_028031935.1 Paedocypris micromegethes
ACAAAGAGAAATTTTCATTTTGCAGCAGCCCAATGGTAAAAACAATAAATAAAGATAAAGAATATGAATGAAAAAAAGAAAAATTGCACATTGTTGATATACGATTTTAATTACCGTATTTACTGGCTTATAAGTCATACATATATTTGTGTGTGTCTGTGTGTGCGTACGTATGTAATTGTTTTATCTCACCTGCTGATCAGGTTATGTAGGCTTTTCTGAAGGCTTTCCTTTCATAGAGAAAGAAGTATGAGAAGAAATGAGATCAGAAAGTGAAAGTATTCTCAGCAGAGCTATAAGTGTGAGAAACTGATGAGTGTGTCAGTTCTGTTCTCACAACAGAGTTCGTCAACAACTTTGCTGAAGCATAGAATCTGCAGGTAAGATATACGTAGCAACATTTTGACAATTGTTGTTTTATAGTCTGAAATTAAATTACACTCTTAACACAGAATTGTTTGGTTGTGTGAAACACAGTTTTTGTCTGTGTTTATTTGAATAAGAAAAAACTTATATAGTAATAGTAATCAAAATAATAGTATCAAAATTGCTTTTTCTTTCTTGTTTTTAGATTAGTTTTGTCGACAAAATGGAACCTACAATGAATACTAAAATGTTTGATGATTTGTTCAAAAATGAAGAAGTAATGCAATATTTAATAAAATCGGTGCAAGAAAGTGCGGTTGATGCTAGAGGAGATGGAGTTCGGGCTCGTCGTTCGGCACGCAAGACAAATGGTGAGAAATCTTATATTATTGCCATCCTAGTGCTTTTATAAATGTTTACCCTTTAATAAACTCTTGTATTAGAACATATAAAAAGTAACTGAATTGCAGAAATTAAAATATTTTAGATATTATTCTTTGAAATTATTTTTTATACATTTATAATTTAGAATTATTATGTTAAATAATATTAGTTATGTATAAAATTATAGCAATATGTTATTATCTGGGCACTTTGTGTTATTTCTGTTACACTTTGTGTAAGCTTCTATTTCTTCCATTTAAGGTTCTGCTTTGGAAAACTCAGTCAGGTCTGAGGTCACACAGCCTGGGATCTTGAGACAGGCTTTTAATTACACGAATGACTTTCTCTCAAATGTTGTGGAAGTCTTCTGCCAAGCAAAAGCAGTTATATGCTCAGTGACAGGAGCTGTGCTTGCTGCCGGAGGGGCAGCAATTGGAGGAATGGTTGGTCCAGCAGGTGTTTATGTGGGTACGTATCACCAGCCATGAGTTAACAAAGTGTTAACCAACAATACACGCAAATCAACATCTTGACCACTAGGTTTTGCTTTGGTATATTTATTTTCCCAAATTATAACCAGAATTAATTGTAATGAATTACCATACTAAAAAAATAATTTGTTATTATTTACATGTAATTTGCCACTTGATGTTTTTTTGTGTACACTATAAGCATACATATATATATATGTATATAAAATAACATAAATGTATTGATAATTGTATTGTTAAATGTGTTACCTGAATTTGTAGTGTAAAGAACAATAAATGAAATGTTTTAATGGTACTTTATCTAATTTTCTTCTGTTTAAGGTGCTGCTGTGGGAGGAGCTTTGGGAGGCTTGATATCCAGTCAAATCACACCAGAGATAGTGATGAAGGTGAACGCAGCGCTGACTACATTTACCCATCAGCTAGTCTCGCTAGTTAGGGGATTTCTCTCTGTGTGTCAGGACGTTTTTAATGCCATACTGGATTTCATCCGCAAGCATTTGAAACCTGAACATCAACGCTTAGCTAAGATGTTCACTGATATTTTGAAACCAGCTATAAACGGAATAAAGTGAATCAGAGTAATTTGCTCTGCAGATACTATTATCTGTCTTGCACTTTCATATTTCAGCTACAATTGTGTAAGGGAAACTATTATTGGAATGTAACACAGATCTTGATGAAAACATGCTGCTTTTTTGAGTGTCTCAATCAGAAGTGTTGTGCTTGCAACAGTAAAGGTGATGGGCTCTAGTCTATGAGTAAACAATGTAGTTAATGATTTGTAATGACATAACGCATAGATGTGAATAAAATTATCCCCGAAATGTGATGAATATGCTCTTTCTTTGCGCAGGTAAATTAGTATATAAACACTATTTGTCATGTTGTAAATGTTTTAGAAACAAAAACTTTCTGAATGACAAATGTAGCCATAAATTCTAGATTTAGTTTGTTGTTTTTGTTTTCTACTGGTAAATCCTAAGTGTAATTTTTGTCAACAGAATTATGAGTAATCAAATGAATGATGAAATCTTGAAAGTTGAGAAACTAAAAGCAGAATCAGCCTTTGCTCCGGTGTTAATTTCGTTGATGAAATATTTTCGTCATCGTCTTCGTCAACGACACTTTTTCCCTGACGAAAACGAAACGAGAACTGCATAAAAACTCCCGCTTAAGGACGAAAACTATAACTACATTTATTGACACTTTCGTCAACAAATAAAAACGAAACAAAAATGCCTTTCCAATCATAATCCGAGTTTGTGGTGAAGGCAGGTGCAAACGCAATCAGGACACAAAGCATTTCAGCTGCAGGAAAAACAAGACTCTGTGAGCTGGGAGGGAGTATTAGAGGCCAGTGTCTTCAATAACGTCTACTGAAGAACATGCGTTTCAGGTTAATCTGTGCCTTGTGTGGGTGTTTGTGAGCGTGTGTATGCCCGGTTGAAGTGGACGCTGGCGCAGATTGGTTGCCGCTGTTCTCCGGGCAAAAGGATGGTGTGCATGGTGTTCCTCATGTAAGAGGCGCTTTGAGAAGACTTGTAAAGAAGACTTGTAAAGCCCGTTCAAATAAAAATCGAAAGCATTATTATATTATTATATACTGTGGCAGAAAAAAAAGCTCAGATATATAGATGCGTTTTTACATTCAACGCAACCTTGGAAAAACTATCTGTTCGCAGCTGGGCAGAAATACACACACCTGAAGCGCCATCTGCAGATTGAATCTTTTTTTTCACCATGCAACATTTGTTACTATATAACGTGATGCAATTATAATTAATTTTATTTTACTGTGTTTATTTTCCTCTTTGTTGAGGTTTCATTTATGAGAATACATTTATTTGGATTGAAAGAAAGGTTCAAAAAAATAAAAAAAAAAAAGTTCAAGAAAATAAATATTTTTCCAAAAAGATCTTTGTATGTATTTTATATGTTCTTTGTTAACTACGTATTCATTCAGATTTTTTAGACATACTTTAAAACTTTAGTAAAGTTGACTTTAGTAACACAACTTTTAGAATGTATAGCACTTATATTTTTGTTGACTAAATCTATACTGTAATTTAGTCGACTAAAATTGTGTGGTTTTTTAGTCGACTAAAATAGACTAAAACAACAAAAAATGATGACTAAATTGGGACTAAAACTAAACTGTGTTTTAGTCAGAAAGACTATGACTAAAACTAAATTAAAAATCTTTGTCAAAATTAACACTGGAGAGATCACGTAAAACAGGGGGAGGAGACATGTAAGAGTCATAAAAATAATGAGATGTTTAACAGGGACAGAATTGGGAGCTGACTATCAGTCTATGAAATACATAGTGTACATACGTACACAAGCTTTATAAGAATTAGATTAGATTTATGGGATCACATCTTACAGATTAAAATGATTGATACGGAAATAGTCCTTGTGAATGAATTGTAGGAAATAAATATAAAAACTACTATCAGATTTTAACTAATAAATTTGGAATAGCATATTTTATCTTTATACCTTGTTGTTCTTTATCTTTTTATTGTATTTCCTCCTTTGCACATTTTGTTATACCTCCCCCATCCCTATGTTTCAATGCTGGAACCATCAAAAACACATTTCACTACATGTTGTACCACGTATAATTTGTATGTGACAAATCAAATTTGAATTTGATTTGATTTAATTTTAACTGATTTGGACACTCATGTAGGAATTAAAGGAAATGAGAAAGCAGATCAAATGGCAAAACAGGTCACAAAGAAGGAAAAAATTGACATGAGATAAAGTCAAAAGCAGAAGGCAAAAGTCTAGTGTGGAAGCAGGTGATGAAAGAGTGTCAAAGGCATGGGACGAGGAGGTGGGGACATACAAAGTTAAGTGGGGGATGAGAGGAAAAGGGGAGGGAGGAGAAGAGAAGTAATCATAATTACTAGAATAAGAGCAGGAAATAGTAACCTGAACAGCACATTAAACAATATCGGACAAAACCCAAGTGGATTGTGTGAGGTGTGTAAAACACCAGAAATAATACAGCATGCCATGTTAAACTGCAGAGGATATGAGAGACAAAGAATGGAAATGATGAAAGAACTAAGGAAGGATGGGATGATTGGAACTATAATTAAAGACATAATGGAAAGAATAGAAAGCAAACGAGGCTAGGAAATATTTTTTAAATATCTAGCAAGTATGGGACTAATAACAAGAGTATAGGACAGAAATAAGACATGAGAAGAAAAAAGGAAATCTGAAGTATACAAACAACGAACACAAGAGGGCGGTAATGCGACAGAAATTGACGCAAACTGCCGTTAAACACCAAAAGAAGAAAAGGAAGACGTCAACAAACCGTCGCCCTGGTGCGCAAACATTTCTCAGAGTGGATCAAAATGTCTTTCCGTGAATGGGTAAGAAAGCTTTTAAACTTCACTGAAACTTTTTTTTGTGGTTTGTGAGTGATTTGATGAGAAATTGTCGCACATTTTTTTATTCAAAGCAAGAAGGTTCCATTTGAGACTGGAGTTCTATTCGAGACTGGAGTTCGATAGTAAGAATGATAGAAGAGTTTCACAAAGATACAAAGCTTTGAGCTGTTAATAATATGAGCGTAGAGCGTAATTCCAAAAAACGCACGAATCTGTTTTATTTCGTTTATATGTTACTAACTTTTTCAACGTTATATCAGTGACAAAAGTATCGTGAAAACCTACGTCATCTACCGGCAACTACCAGTATTACTTAATACTTAAAAGTTAAATCAGATGGACTACAGTTCAAGTTCAAGTAACTTTATTGTTACATGCTGTAGACCTGTGATAAACAGCACAGCGCAACATTAATACAGATGTGTACAAACACAAACAATAAATAAAAACGGTGCAAAATTGAAAACAACACATAATCGGTAGAGTTGTGCAAATACAGTGGTACCCCGACCAATTGTTCTTTGCTGGGTGAAGAGTTCAGTCCGTTGGTTCTGGCTTGGAGACTTCGCTGTCTCATACGAAAAGAAAGGATCATATTATGTTTTTTTTTAAATATTTTTCTTCATTTATTTTTTTATTGAACATGAACAGCTCTCTCTCCAATCCACTCTCATTAAAAGTTCTATGTTCTTCCTGTTGCCAAAATGTGTCCTAACAACCTCGATCTTCCTTTTTTGTTTCCCACACTTTTGACCACTTTTTTGCCATCGTTTGCTCCGTTAGTTTCACGTAAGCGGTGGTTGGCAAGCAAGACGATTTAACAGAATAAATGAACAAATACGTGGTTTTACTGGTACTGATGGAGGTGAAAATGCTTTATTTGATTTTTTTTGTCTCTTTTCTTGATTCTTATCTTCTCAGACACAAGAGGATATGCAGAAGCTAAACTATGTCAAATCATTACTTGCGTCGTATCATCAAGAGGTTCAAGTAAGTTAGAGAAAAAGTTACGTGTTTGAAACCGATGGTATGAAGGTAATATAATGAATTGCTGTGTGACCCCCCCCATTCTGTCTCTCTCCCCGACTCTCTCTCTCGTCACTATTTCTTTTTCTGTCTCACTCTCTGTCTTTCTCTCCTGACTCCTCTCTCTGTCACTCTCTCTTTTTCTCCCTATGCCCCCCCACGCTCTGTCTCACTCTCTGTCTTTCTCCTCTGACTCTCTTCTCTCGTCACTCTCTCTTTTTCTCCCTATGCCCCCCACGCTCTGTCTCACTCTCTGTCTTTTTCTCTCCCTGACTCTCTCTCTCTCTGTCACTCTCTCTTTTTCTCCCTATGCCCCCCCACGCTCTGTCTCACTCTCTGTCTTTCTCTCTGACTCTCTCTCTCTCTGTCACTCTCTCTTTTTCTCCCTATGCCCCCCCACGCTCTGTCTCCCTCTCTGTCTTTCTCCCTGACTCTCTCTATGACAAAAAGCCATTTTAGAAATGGACTGCTTGAGGGACAAAGAAGAGCTAGAGCGTGAAATAGCCCATCAACAAGTGGAAATAGACAGACTCACGGTAAATTTATTTTTTTGTTAAGATCAGTGTTATTAAGAATGTTGTTGTTATCAGTTCTCTTTATTTATTTCTTCTCTTTTTTTTTTGCTTTTCAACGTTATTAAGAATGAACGTTTTCCAAAAAAGTGGTTTCGGTGCATCTCTAATGGAATCGTTCTTAAAAAGGAACAAATGAAGATGAAAGTTGAGACCCGTTTAAATACAAAACAATTGCTTTCCACATGGTCCTGGTGTATCATATTATTTATAAAACAACATTTTAGCTTCTTAAACTTTGCAAGTTTAAAGTGTACTTCATATAGTTATTAAATACAACCTAAATCATGATTTGGATTGGCTGAAATAAAGTGTTTGTTTTAATGGGCCACGTGCCACTTTGATGTGGACAATTCGGATGGTTTGATGGTTTGGAAAATTAACAAAAACAGATGGTTTGGAAATTATAAAAGAACGACTGGAATTCACCTTGTTGTCTTTATTGGGGAAAAAAAATTCGGAAAAAACGTTGACAACTCGTGCAATTGCCAAGTTCGACAACGTGAGCCCTGCGTCACTTAAAAACACAGTTAAGAGTCGACGAAAACAATTGACACCGGATCAGTTTTTTCACAAAACATGTCGGCACGAAGGCCACATGTAAAAGCGGTGAGTTACTGATTAAACGTGGACAAAAATAAAGTTTCAGTTCTTCTTACGTTAATTAGCGCTGTGTGAGATGTATTTACGCGTGTACGCTCTGGTGTGTTGGTAAATTAAATAAAAGCGAAACATGTCACTTTGCGCGAGATGCGGTGACTTCACAGTTTGTCACTTACAGTATGTGCTTAGACATTAAAAGACACGCCATCAGAACAACAAATAGATCATAAACAGATTGTAGCAAAGCTGTACAGTAAATCCTCATCCGCCGATCCCTCGTCTCCTACTCGGATGGAAACCTGTTTATTTCGTTGCTTTAGTCACACAAAATTTGTTTCCTATGTTTAAAATCGATGTTATGTAACATGTTTTTAAAATGAAGAATGTATTACCAATATTTTATCAATTATAAAAACATCTTGTCTGAATTTAGGGATCCTCTGAACGACTTTTACATGGAAAAAGCGGTTCATATAACGAAATTTCCTTTGAAATTTGTTTGAAAAAAAAAAAAAATTGCTAATTAGCCAGATTCAAATAAAGTAATACACTCTCACACCTTATCACATGCCCAAAACACCTTCTTTCACTGGTTTAAATGCTTTATTTGATGATTTTCTTTTTTCTTGATTATCCTCAGGAACAAAACGCCATTTTAGAAATGAAGAAAGAAAAGCGAGAGCGTGGACTAGACACACTCATGGTAACTTCATTTTGTTGTTAAGATTAGTGTTATTAAGAATGTTGTTGTTATTTCTCTCTCTCTGTCTCTCTCTCTCTCTATCTACCACCCCCCCCCCCTCTCTCTGTCTCTCTCTCTCTATCTCTCTATCTACCTTTCTCTCTTACCTCTCTGTTGAACTCTCTCTTTCTCTCTCTCTTTGCCCCCCCCCTCTCTCTTACTCTCTCTGTCTCTTTCGATCACTCCTTCTGATAACATTATTCGTATTCATGAATTATTATCATCGCATTATGTATTTAATAAATAACACATTCACAGAAATAAAAAGAAAAAAAAAACATACACACACACTCCCTTGTGTCCTTTGAAAACGTAAATAAAATGCATACCTTGAAAATCAGCCTCTTCAATGAGTTGAATCAGTTCATTGTCTGATAACGAAACACTATTAAGTAGTGATGTGTCTTTCGTGAACGATTTGTTCAATTTGAACGCATCTTTTATATGACTCGTAAAGAACGAGTCTCCTCAGTGAATGATTCGTTCTATCCCGACAGCAAACAGAAATGTATTCTTCACGAGTCGTGAATCACTCGTGTCATGTGACGGGAGGTTTTTTTGTCGGTGAGTCCTGAACATTTGTAATAGTACAAAGCAACAACCAATTTGTTGACCGCTAGGTGGTGCTGTCGTACCTTTTCGCAAGATGGCATAATGTATAGCATTTTACAAAAATTGTAATATATTGATACATTGATAAACATTTAATATTAAACTTATACAATTTTACATTATAATAGAATTGAATTAAATACATTTAATCATTTATCACTGAAAAAAGCACTCTTAAGAAATTGTGTGTCTGTGTCCTGCTCTGTGATTGGCCACCTTCAGAGCTGTGCAGTGCAGGGTGTTTTTTTTTTCATTTATTGCTTTAGCAAGACTGTGACTTCAGCACAACACATTTTTTGCGGACTACATATTTTCATGTTTTGGTCAAAGGTCTTAGCACAGCTTAAGACAGTCTGCGACTAGAAACAAATAAATAACACAAATAATAAAATTAAATATGTATATATATTGCATTAATAAAATTGAAGTTTATTGAAATACGTAGATCATGTTGATTTCTATGGGGTGTGTATTTTAAGGTAATGTGCTTGCAACACCAAATGTTGAGGTTGATTCTCAGGGATATATACAATGTATGTAAATTTCACATACACTAACAAGGAATTTGTTTTAATGTTTGACACAATGTTGTGAAAAAAGCCTCTTCTAAAAGTGGTCCATTTTATACAAAGGTAGCAAAACATTTATTTTATTAATGTTTTTTATTATTATTATTATTATTATTGTTCTTTTGATTTACTAATATATAAAAATGGTTTAATCTTTTTGAAAGCTAAAGCCATAAAAATAGCTTTTTTCCACTGTTTGTATCACTCAGTCAAGTCGAGTCAGTTATAAAATTGGTCATAAAACGTGATCAGGAGTGGGAAACTGAATTATTAAGACGAGGAAGACACGTGGATACAATAAGTTTATAGCTTCAGTCTTAATCTATAATCTTCTTGTGGCAATGTTTGAGTATGAAATATGAATAATCTTGATTTACAATCATAACTAATAATTTAATATTTTACGTTTGGACTAAAAAGCAAAACATACGTATCAACAAAAACGTACAAAAGTTGAGCAAATAAAAAGTAAATATTTTTTTACAGATTTATTTTTGCATCATTTTCAATTTAAATCAACCAAAACAAGGATAAGTGTGAACAATAACTTCACTTCTTTCCAGGTCTGTGAATGTGTCAGAAAATCACAGCTATTTTTATCTTTTCTAAACCAAGCGATTAAACAACAACCAGGAAGCTGCCCGCGTCTGAATTCTAGTGACGTCACAATGATTGTGTATAATGGAAACTTTCTTAATACGTAAACAAGCGCGGATAAGATGATGGTGTCATCAAGATTCTGCTTTTACTGTATTATTTGCTGTAGTGAAGTTAGTTCTATTGCTTATTGAAACATTACAGTTTTCACATGGTATATGTTACCTCATAAAAATAGGCGCATATTAACTCAATTAACGGACTAAATATTTGATTGTGTAAAATAATACTAGTAACACTCATTGTAAAAGCTGTATGGAATTATTCTATTAGTTTTCCACCATGTTTACCGTAACTAAGATGTTAAATGATTTACATTTCACTTATGATATTTAAATCCATAAAACGTATTCAAATAACATAAAGCGGACAAACAAACAAAAAGTATCGACTTGATGTGTGAATGACTTTTCTACTGAACATTGCTTCATCCTAATAAAGTGATGTACAATTTAAACATTTAAAACAAAACGTTTCCACTGTGCACATGGTCTAAAAATGGATATTATTTCTGTAAAGAATTTTTCTGCTAATATTGTTGGAGGTATTTGTGATTGTGTTGTTCATATCTCCTGTATCTGTGTCAGACTGTTCCTGTCATTTATTTTTCATTTACCTGTGTAAATTGCCTCACCCGCTCGACTGGTTGTGCTGGTCACCAAACCCCTGAAACCGCTCACAGCTTCACAAAACAACTACAACATTAAGATGGAACTAAATACTCTAAACAGAGAGTCTCCTCTTCACTTTATCTGCTGTTTTTACCTCCGAACTGTAGTTACGTCAAGTGCTTGCCACACTTTGGTCTGTCTAGTGACGAGAAATATAGACAGTCAGACTAGACTAGACTATTTATCTCTCTCTCTCTCTCTCTCTCTCTCACACACACACACATACACACACACACACACACACACACACACACACACACACACAAAGTGGGGTCTCATCGATGACTAACATACAAAGACATACATTCCGTCCTCCCTCACCTAACCAAAATATAATTGTACAAACACTAACCAAAATCAAAATACCCCCTCCATTCTAACTTTAAACATAACCCAATTGTAACTAAAATACCATCTTGGCCGGCAAAAAGGACTTGAATAGAGCTCCATTTTATTATAAAAGTCTGGCAATCAGGAGCCCAACGTTGATCTAAATATAACACACACACACACACACACACACAGACACACATGCACACAAATATAATGTGGGGTCCCACCAGTGACTAACATACAAAAAAATACATTCCGTCCCCCCTCACCCTAACCAAAATATAATTGTACAAATATTAACTAAAATCAAAATACCTTTACATTCTAACTTTAACCATAACTTCTAAAAATTCCACACGAACCCTTAAAAAGTCCCCGAATAGGACCCCGCTTGAGTATAAAAGTCTAGAATTCAGCGGGCCAATGTTGATCTAAGTATCACGCACACACACACACACACACACACACACACACACACACACGCACAGGTCGACAGATGTTTTATTTCTAAAATCTCTGTAGAGCACATTTACATTCAAGATTTAAAAATCATGTTTAGATTACAAGACATTTAATGAAGTAAAGGTGAAGGCAAAAATGTCTAGTGTAAAACAACAATCTGAATTCTGAAGGAAAGTTATGAATCCATTAAAGAACATAGAACTGTGAAACTTAAAGAGCTATTATTATTTCAATAGACGTGTTTGTTTTAGTGTTAAAACTTACTACTTTTATCAGAGACAAGTATTTTACATATGACAAAAGTCAAACATTAATATTTTACTCATTGTGTTTGCTTTGGGTTTAAAACCTACTTCTTTTACTGGAGAGAAGTATTTTACATACTACAAAAGCCAAACAAAAATATTTTACTCGTCGTGTTAGTTTTAATGTTAAAACGTACTTCTTTTACCAGAGACAAGTATTTTACATACTACAAAAGTCAAACATTAATATTTCACTCGTCAGAGTTTGTTTTAGTGTTAAAACTCATTTCTTTTACCAGAGAGAAGTATTTTACATACTACAAAAGCCAAACAGCTACTTCTCTTTAGACCAGGGGCGGCCAACCAGTAAGAAACTAAGAGCCACTTTTTTCTGTGTTGGAGCCACAAGGAGCTGCAAAGAGCCACATCATACACACGGGCACACATAAACATCATCCAATTCCTTAATCTTGTACGCACACACACACACACACACACACACACACACACACAGACCTCTGCTCAGCCAGATTTAATGACAATAACCACACCAACATGCTAATATTAGTTATTTCTCAACATTGTGTGCATATTTGACTCATGTCACGTGAAAGCTCCTGAGGCTCACGAGCCACGGGTTGGTCACCCCTGCCTTAGACTTTATACAGGACGATTACCGTATTACAATACTGTATTTACACCAAACGACCCCTCATTTCCACAGCTGAAGATCAAACTCCACTAGTCCAGACTCTCCGTGCATCAGTCTCACAGCACGCTGACCGGCGGCTTCATGTGCTCCGGCTTGATGTAGCAGTACATCGGCTCCGTCTGCTGAGCGCCGAACCACTTGGTAGGCACCATGTAGTCGTCCTGGTCCACCTGCTCCTCATCGCTGGACTGGTCCTCCACCGAGTTCTTCTTCCAGATCTTGCTCTTCACCTTCTTGGCCGGCGGGTTGTGCTCGTCCACCAGAACGCTGCACTGCCGACAGATCCGCACGGGCTTGGGGTGGATGTTGGGGAGCAGGGCGCGGCTCTTGGAGCACAGGCTGCAGACGATGTAGCCACACCTCCGGCAGTGATGTCGTCGGCGGGCGGGGCCGAAGCGCTCAGAGCAGCGCATGCAGATGGCCGAGGCCGTGTCGGGGATCCAGGCGGCGGCGAGACCTGCTCCAGAAGCTTCCGGAAGGATTCCCGTGCTGGACAGATGCATCTTCTTGAAGCGCTGGATGTGCTCCATCCAGGCCACCTTCTCCTCAGGAGACGCCGCCCCCACGTAGAAGGACTTGCGCGGGGTGCGGACGAGCCACTGGTTGGCCATGTGAGCTCCGTCCTCCAGACCTTCCAGCTGCACGTCCTCCAGCGAGATGATCTGCAGGCGGCTGTTCCAGTGGCCGGGCACCACGATGCTTCCGTACGCCAGGATGTCGTTGAAGAGGTAGAACATGCGTGATCTGGGACCGCGCCGGCACATCTTCAGCAGGCGGCCCTCGCCCACCAGGATGCGGCCCGGCTTCTGGAACAACTTCCCGGGGCGGCCGAAGGTGCTCTCCACCGCGTGGATGCGCTCCTGGTTCTGGAGGTCAAACTGGGTTTCTTCCATTGTGGGCTGTGGAAAGCACAGGGAGGCAAAACACACACAAAAACATGCAAATCATACACTTCAAAAAATGAATTATTGACGTGGCAAAAGAAATTACACAATCTTGTTTTTTTTTTTTTCCCAGACAAGAAATATTAACTAGCTTAGAATTAAGAGTGAATTTGCTTGTTTCAAGAAAATAGGTCTTGTTTCAAGTGGTCTTGCCAAGTAACATTTTCTCACCCCATTTGCCAGAAGAGATTGGCACCAGAGAGTCGGGTTCTCCCTAGGTTTTTTCCTCTCACCCCGCCAGAGAGGTTTTGTTTTCCTAGCCACTGTCGCGATCTAGCTTGCCCTTCTGGTCATAGCCCATAGTCTGAACAACAATGGCCATATTTTTCCTCATACATTTTTCTTTTTAGACTTTTTCACATAGCATCTTTGTTAAAACTGTAAACAAAATCTTGTTATAACTGTTATAACTACAGTACTTGTCTACTAAAAATGCAAACTTTGATGATAATTTACACTGAATTGAGACATTTTATGAAACAAGCAAAGTATTTTTTTTCACTCTTAGATCTAACTTAGTTAATTTGTCTTAACAATAAACGCAAACAAAGATTTATTGTCTAATTTCAAGATTTCTTTGGCTTTTACATGATTCGACTGTACAGGAAAATCATTGGCGGTCAGTTTGATTTTGCAAATAATCTAAAGTTTAGACTTCACACTTACTGTAAATAGACGGAAGTTAGTTTGTTTGTCGGAACATTCGAGTGTTGTGTTGTCCGCAGGAGTTCCTGGTCAGATGAGGTTGAGTTCAGCTTTAACCGTGACGACAGCTAACTGGCTTTTATACGAGGCCTGGAAACTGGTCTTTCTGGTTTGTAGATGGGGGAATTCTTGAAGTTCAAGACCTCTGAGAAAATCTAAAACGTGCAGCTTTCCTTGTTCTTGACCTGAAATACTCTGAACAAACACACGACACCAAGATTAACCCATATTTAACCAAACACATGCAGAAAAGGTTAATAAAATGGATAAAACACACACTATATAGCACTATAAATACTAATGTAGCACTTTGAGATTGTTTTTATGAGATTTATTTATTTTGAGTGTGTATCAAATGCAAAAAAAAAAAAAAAAACCTAATAAATTAAGTTTAAAACAAAAACGGCCTATTAATTATTACGTAAAATCAAAATTTTTGACCTACCGTGATCTGAATTATGAACTAGTCTCATTGTTTTATTTTAAATATTTAAACTAAGCAGAACGAACTGCTGTGTTTCTTCTGCTCTTCTTCTCATCTGTTATATAGAAACACAGACACACATACGCACACAGACACACACACACACACACACACACACACACACACACTAAACTTTGGAACTGTAGCCATGTGTGTCATCTTTTCACTTCCTGGTGTTTTATTACGGTCACAGCATATCTGATACATGAACTTAGATAACAGGAATGATAGTTAGATAACAATAATTATAAACACATGGGGAAAACACACACACACCTTTAATAAAAAATTTAATTACAGAAATAACGTACACACTTCATGCACACATATTTTGAAATGTTCATTTTCAGTTTGAACAGTTTGAACAAAGTCATATCAGTTTGAACGTTTAAATTAAAAATTCCTAAAAAAAAAACGTAAAAAATAAAAAAAGCGTTTATTCCCTAAAATGAATTGGTCATTTAAAGGGCCTAGAAACCATTAAAGAATCAATATGTTTTGAAAGGATGAAACCCGTTGGGTGGCTTTTGTCAGTGGCAGGAGAATGTCTGTTATTTCAACATTCACTGGCCTGAAACTTTCCTGTTTTCCTGAACAACAACAGCAGATCAAACCAAGTTTCCATTGAAAAAGATGGAGTTCCTTGTTTTACGCGTGACAGCATCATGCTGTTAAAATCAGTTTAAAACACCCGCACATCACACTAAATAAAACATGGTGTCAATCCAACCAAATATAATCCAATCAGTGACTTATACAGTGCATGGTCTGTGTATATACAGTGTCAAATCTGTTCATTGCATCTGTAAATATGATTTATATCTATTCCTGTATAGATGACTCATAGTATCTGGAAATGTAGCTTCTGTTCATAGCATTTGATTCACATCTGTGCACATGTACATTCTGTATATTTTAGCTTATAAAATATACACTTACTGCTTTAGCACTTCTGGTTAGACATAAACTGCATTTTGTTGTCTTGTACCAGTACATGTGTAATAACAATACAGTTGAATCTAATCTAATCTAATAATGTTAATTCTAGCCCAATCAATACTAATCTACGTACTAATCTGATCAATGACAATCAAATTGCTAATCAATCCACACTTAATGGCCTGTCATGGGCAGTTGTGGCCCATAATGCCCATGATTAGCCGTTAAAACGTCTTGCACTTTTCATCGCACCTTCTGCATATATTGTTCTTCATTGTTGCACACCCTGCACATTATTCTTCTGTATCTGTTTCTATATATATATTGTTTTTTTAATCTTATATTTATTTCATAACTGTAAATATACCTCATATACACTTGTGGTTTCATGTTAACTGCTTTTCATTGTCACTGTAAACATACCTCGCACAATGACAATAACGTTGAATCTAATCAAATCTAATAACATTATTGCTGAATTTGCTACCAACACATTCCACGTTCGAGTCCTTGAAGCTGCCCACTGCTCCGGGCTTGTGTAACACAACTTCCCAGTGTGAATCTGATCATGAGAAGACTATGTTCTGGTTCCCACTTGTAAATAAAACTGTGCATGTTCAGTGTGAAGGCCAGACAGTTTCTTCCTCTCATGAGCAGTTAATATGCTTTGTATTTGCAAAGTAAAAAGTATAAGTAAAGCCTAGCTGTACATGCGTTTTCCCCCACTGTTACTATTTATACTAACTTCAGGGAACTTTTTATAATAGTGGAAACTTCTGTCACAAAGAAAATTCCAAAATCAAACACATTCTTGGCAATGCTAATCCAATCAATGCTAATATGCGGTAACAGAAACGGTTGACCTATATTTCATTAAAAAAAAAGAATGATGCACTGTTTTGTACAACGTTTTGCAACAGAGTGCAAAGTGCAAACGACAAAAAACATCACAATCATTAGAATTTTGTCATTCTCAATATTATCAACTATAACCACAAAAACAATTCCAAAATCAAACACATTCTTGGCAAGGCTAATCCAATCAATGCTAATATGCGGTAACAGAAACGGTTGACCTATATTTCATTAAAAAAAGAATGATGCACTTTTGTGTTTTGTACAACGTTTTGCAACAAAGTGCAAACGACAAAAAACATCACAATCATTAGAATTTTGTCATTCTCAATATTATCAACTATAACCACTATTAAATAATAATAAAGATAAAACCTTGGTACACTTTCTCAGCTTTAAAAAAGTATCATCATATACATATAAATTGATGGCTCCCCCTGGTGGTCACTTAAAAATACTCCACAAAATGTGAAACACGACTTTATTGTTGAGAACATAAAGTGTCAAGCCTGAAATAAACAAAATAAAAACATAATAAATAAAAAACAAGAATACAAAGATCCAGTCTTTGCAGATTTTCCTTTACAAGTCGATAGTTCCTTTCACTTTAAACTTCTTTGCCGATCGCTCGCTGGAGCGCAGTTCAAACTTGTTGCCGTAGATGTGAGTGACGAAATCACCGACTTCCACGCTGAAAACACTGTTTTTCTTGGGTACAACTAGACAGACAGGCAGCGAGACGTCAAAGGAATCATCATACAGGTCAATACAAACTAACACAACTAATTATTTGTAAATTGTTATTTAAATTATTAAGTTGTTATATTTTGTGGCAAAATATTTATGCTAACACACACAATAAAGTATACATATTTTGTACAATGTCTAATAAATTATAGATGTATTGATTCATAAAATAAATAAACAACAAAAATACAAATGTTAACCAGAATAATACATATACGATGTTAAATAGAATTCAGATTTAAGTTGAAATCAAATTGTCCCCACCAACCTTTGAGCTTGTCCTCCTTTGTAATGAGTTTGAAAATGTGCTTGAGTTCTTGCACCAATATGCCAGTTAGACCCACATAAGAGGGACATTTTGATCGAACAACTAACAGAAACAAAAGAATGCACTAAAATATTACAATAAAAAAACACATCTATCTTCTTTTACATGCAACACTATTTGCTTTGATAGTATATTAAATCTCATAAGCAGTATAGATATACACATATTACTTTCTTTTCATATATTTAATACATTTAATTACTGCTTAACATTAAGCATATACTGTACATTCAAAATGCAAACACATGAAAAAAAAGAAATGCTCTATTCTTCAATTTTGGATTACCTGTTAACACGGCCCCGTGAAAATCCGCTTTCAAAAGTCTCTGTTGGACGGATTGTGGGTTGCTGCATGATAAATGAATCAATCAGATGAATGAATGAACAAACAAGCAAAAAAAAAAACTGAATGAACTGCATACCTGTCTGGTTTTAAACCATTGCATAAATCCAAGATGTACTGTTTCCACAGATTATGCAGCGGTAAGAAAAGCTCGTATCTGCAAACACACATCAACACTTTTCATTACAGTCGGATCTCTGAAATTCTGCAATCGCATGATGCAACAGAAGATAATAGTTGACACACACACACACACACACACACACACACACACACACACACACACACACACTTTTGATGCTCTGGCTTCAGCTGGAACACTTTGAGTTGTCTTCTTTCTCTGGCATTCAATCCCTTTGCCTTTTTTGTCTTCCCTTTCCTCTTGATGGGGTGTTTATATTCCAGCATCACAGCCTTGCGCTGCAGCTCTCCATCGATGGTCGTCTCCTTCATCTGCGGCAGACTGTTCCTCAGGAAAGCTTGGGTGAAAGCTTCGGCTGTCGAGCCAAGATCCGACTGAAAAGCAACAACTAACGATTACAATGGTGGATCAGCATCGTTTCCCACGGTGACTGATCTCAACCAACAAACAATCAACTAGCGCAATAATTCAATATGTGCAACATCTTTGTGACATACTATGTGTAAAAACTTAAAAAAAAAAACGTGTCTGCAGAATACAAAATAGAAGATTAAGACTAAACGTACGGTAATTGCTTGTTTGGCTTGTTGTAATCTGGGTAAATAAAGTCGATTCTGACAACAAACCAATGCATTTGTAGCCCGATTGTGGTTCTTTTTAAACATATTTGAAAAAAAAAAAAAACACAGACCATCACATACCTTAATAGCCATCAAAGACATTTCGCTTTTTGGGATTGGAGCTTGTACAACATCTATACAAAAAGCAAAAAAATACATTTGTTTACTATTTTTCAACGAAGGGTGAATGCGCTAACTTCATGTTTATTTTGACTAAAACGCGTTAACGGATCTAACGCTAAGCAACGTAAAGGAAATGTACACGATATGTTAAGTTAAAGTTACACTTACAGTCCATGTTCGAAACCCAACAATCGTAAACAAAAAGTACTAGAAACCGTGGACTGTCTTTCCATGTGCAAACAAGGCCAAGAACTAAACGATCACCGGACACATCGATTGAGACACGAACAATCGATCATTCCGTAATCCGCCCAAAATATAGAACAAATTGTCAACGTATTAAGAACGATTGGCGATTGTTACAAGCACGTTACGGAAATGGAGGACAAACGTATTTTGCACATATTAGCCTTCTGAATATGTAAATGTGCATGACTCCTGCTTCAACATCAGCACTGTCCCTTTAAGACTCTCTCGCTTTGCCCCGCCCCCTCAATCTATTGGGTTCTTCTGCTCCACCCGGGCAGCGTTTGAAAATACAATTGACTGTAGGAAACCGACGGATGTGGTAACTGTCAGTGCAAAGTAAAAAGTTGGTTTTAAACGTTCCTTTTGCTTTGGGTCGATTCCAGTGAGCTTCAGTGATGTCAGAGGAGCGGTTAGATCTCAAATCAAGGCGCCGAAGAGACTGCGAGACTGAAAATGGCGAGGAAATCATCAGGAAAATGAGCCGCGACGAGGCAGCAAACGACGAAAGTGACGGAACCGTGAATCAGACGGACAAACTCACGGTGTCCGAACCCAGCGAGATCGGATTCAACCTCTGTCCGCTTCCTACAGGTGATGTTATACGATCTAAATTCTAAAACTTTGCGTTTGGAATCCCTAGAGGCCTGAACTCTCATTTTCTAAAAACAGTAACATGATATACGCCCATTAAGACACCTAAACTCAAAATATCAGTGGACCGTATTAACCTTCTTCTTACCGTAAAACCTTTAATTTGGAATGTTAATTAATAGAGTGCATCTTGTAATAAAAAAACATAAAAGTGACTACGTAAAGAGTCCAGTTTACAACATAAATATCAACTTTAAAAAGTGAAATTTAAAACGGCAAAAATAATTTTATTTTAAAATGACATAACTTAATAAGAATGTACTACTTTTGCAAAAACGTATGTTATTTGCTGATGTAAATACATGTAAATATATGAGTAAAACTTTAAAAATCGAATAGTAAGATGCACTGTGCTTGCGTGTGATTGCATCATTCCTCTACTCGTATACAATTTAATGTAATTAGTTTTGCTATCAAGCATATATGGTCAGTATTGATTGGTTCATATTCATACACCGACATCAGCATCGATCGTTTTGTCCCAACTGTTGTAATAGATCAGACTTTTCTAATCTTGCTTTCAGAGTTGACAGAAGAGAAAGGTGATGATGGTGATGATGACAGCAGTGGTGATGAAGACAGCGGCACCCATTATCTGAATATCGATGACACGCCTTGTCCTCGCCTTCAGCGGGCGGAAAGGCCCGGTAACGGATGCCTCCCGGACACCTTTCAGACGGACCACCTCCTGTATTACGAGAGATTTAAAGCTTACCAAGACTATATGCTGGGCAAGTGTTGCACATTTTATAAGCCAAAAATCCAAGAGGAACGTTCTTACGTAGACTCTGTTGCAGGTGACTGTAAAACATCTGAAGTGAAGAGCTTCACCGAGGAGTATCTGGAGAAGATCGTGGAGTCATGTGACTGGCAAGCCATTTGGCACACTGATGTGTTTGACGTCCTGGTGGAGGTTCGTATGTGAAGGTCTACGGTGGTCCACTGATTGATGGAATCTATATATCTGCTCGTGTGTTGCTGTAGGTGGTGGATGTGGACTACAAGGAGTTGAAAGCCAAGGTCGAGCTGGTCTCACCAATGGAGTGTGATGCAAGAGGTTGCGAGCTTAACGAAGACTCCATGAAGACGCTGCTGGAGGCGACGCTTCACCAAGTGCCTTTAATGGAGCTCCAGGTTGTCTACAACGAGTCTGGGGAGTTTGATCAGACTGCTTTGGCGTTGGAACATCTCAGGTTTGAAAGCTTCTTCAGAGCTGAATTGTGATGCGGGGGACGAGTGAATCTATAACTATCGCCGTATCTTTCCACTTGATTTTGATTTTGTTTTATTCTAATCCCCAGGTTTTTCAATAAACATATCTGGAGGAAATGGGACGAGGAAGACGAGGATGATGACTTTGATTACTTTGTTAGATGCGTGGAGCCTCGCCTCAGGCTGTGAGTGTCCTTTTATGAATGTGTTGTTCATTTCTAAAGCAGCCAAATCTGTGCTGTGATATAAAACGTCAATACAACTCTAGTCGATAAAAGTCACAGTTAGAAAACACGACTAAAATTGGAAACGTCAAGAAGCGGCATGATTTTTTTATTTTTTTTTATTTATTTATTTTTTTTCTTCTCCCCCATGTAAACTACCACCACGCACACACGCACGCACGCTCGCTCGCTCACTCACTCACTCACTCACTCACTCACTCACTCACTCACGTAGTCAAGTCAAAACGTTTATTGTCATGAAATTCTTTCTGTTCTTGCATTGAGTGCCAGTGGTAAGAAAACTACAGTGTATACATGAAATAGTACAGTATATACACGGATGAGTTCAATTTATGAATGAGATAATAAATTCAGTGCAAAAACAGAAAATGTAGTTAAGTACAGTTTGTTGTGCAAATGGGGCAATGATAAGTTATAAAGTGACAAGTAAAAAAATGAAGTATAGCATAAAGTATTACTTACAGTAAAGTTTAGCTCTCTGATTTATTGTTTTTTTTTTTATAGAACCAACATTAATATGATGCAGCATTTGTTTACACATTTTGATTTAAAAAAACTTCTACATACAATTACTATAAATATAGCTTTAACTCCCGGACTGTCAGGATGCTAAACACTTAAGCATTTAAATTGTACACATAGTATTAATATTTATCTCACTGCCTCATCTGTATTTTGTACTTGCACTGGACAATTGCACCTAAGCTTTTCACCCACCACAGCTCAAGAGATATGGTGGTGTGACAATAAAAAATTCTATTCTATTCTATTCTATTCTACTAATTATATATGTTAATATTAACATTTACAATTCGTCTCTCCAACACAGGTCCCTACATATGAGTGTAAAATGTATTGACCACCAGGGGGCAGTGTTGACTGAGAATCAATTTATTGCAGCCATTAAATGTGATTATACTCTTTGACAAGCTAGGTTGCAGAAGCTGATGTTCCTCATTTCTCATCCTGTTTCTCAGGTACTATGATATTTTGGAGGATCGTGTGCCTGCTGGTCTGGTAGCGGAGTATTACTCTGTGCTGTCGCTCTGCTCCAGGAAGTATCAGGAGTTCTCCAACCTAAGGAGCGATCTGAACAGTGACTCTGAGTCCGAGCTGGACAACGTGTCCATGGTGGAAGGGCTTCGCATGTATGAGCAGCTGGAGGCACTAAAGCGCAAACTGCACATAATTGAAAACCCGCTCCTCAGGTTATTGTCCTTGCACATGCTTCAGATACAAAAGGTCACAGGTCACACGCAGCATCAAAATGGACTTGAAATTGAACTTAAAAATGTCATTTAGCAGCTAGAAAATGAACCACCCTACTACATGCTTACAAATCTTGAATTTAAACATCAAGGTTTGAGGGGCGGGCGGGCTGAATTTGAGAAAGGATAAGCGAGCAAAGAAATGCAATACAAATTAAGATAAAAATACGGTAACAAATATGACGATGAAGGAAAAAAATACAATAAAAATACAGTAAAATGATAAAATATGAATAAATACATAAAAGTGAGTCTAGGTAAAGAGTCCAGTTTACAACATAAATATGAACTAAATGCTTTTCAGCAAAAAATAATAATATATTTTTTAAATTGCGTAACATTTGAATTGACTTCACATTATTAATGTGTTTGTACTTGTAATTTTAAGTGTGATCATTTCGTTCAATTTAAGTAGCCAAAAGTAGTGTAAACAGAATAAATTTTTTTCCAATAAATTGTGATGCAATTTTCAACAGAATAAGGATGTACTACATTTGCAAAAACATAAGTTATTTGCTGATGTAAATAAATGTAAATATATGAGTGAAACTTGAAAAATCGAATAGTAAGATGCACGTTGCTTGTGCTTGTGTGTGATTGCATCATTCCTCTACTCGTGTACAATTTAATGTGATTAGTTTTGCTATCAAGCATATATGGTCAGTATTGATTGGTTCATATTTGACCGACATCAGCATCGATCCGTTTTGTCCCAACTGTTGTAATAGATCAGACTTTTCTAATCTGCCAAGCTTGATGGGATTGAAGACGTGTGTGTGTGTGTGTTTGAACTGCGTCTCTTACAGAATAAACCCATTCACTGTGCAGTTTGTTGAGCTGTATTGTTTTTTTCTATGTGATATAGGTATGTTCTAAGCTATAAGGCAAACTCTGGTCAGCTGTCGTGCCGGGCGAAGGGGCCGCGACCCGGTGGTGGGCGAGTGGTTCACTTGGTGTCGGCATCGGCCACGGTTCACCAGCTTCAAAGCTTGATCACTGACAAGCTGATGCCCCTCTACTCCAGTGAAGAGTTTGAAATCCAGGTATGTGTTATCTGTTGCTGTACCTGCCAAAAGAAAAGACTGGTTTATTTACAGCGAATCCAAAAAAGATGGACAAATCGAATCTACACTTGAAAAGAACAGGGCTTCACAAATAAAAGCAGATATACAAAATACTACTTTGAATAAATGATGATGACTTTGGGTGAGACGTGGGTGAAATATTTGATTAGAGTAATATCATTTCTGTTACTCTAAGTAAAAGAAAAAAAAAACCTTTTATTTTAAATTGTTGGAGCAAAAATAAAGACAGTTTCTTATATTTGATTTCACATTTCTTGATGTTGCCTTTACAGCTGGTCATACATCTTAAATGTTTATACGTATTTCCTATGTTGAATATGCCAATGATATAAATAAGGGGTGGGCATTTATTTATTTTTTTCCGGGGGACCTACATATTAAAAAGAAAATAAGGAGGACTGAACTAAGATCTGCACAATATTCATATATATATATATATATATATATATATATATATTATATATATAATTTTTATTTTTATTTTATTTTATTTTAATTTTTTTTCTTTCTTTTTTTTTAAAATGCAGAGGCTAGAAATGTCACTTTGATATTTAAACGATAGTTGTACTGTGTAATTAAATATGTGGAAAAAAAAGCTGGTTTAAAAAACTTTAGCTTTTGCAAAGGGAAACATTTATCTATGTCGGACTGTAAGGTGTGCTTAAAACACTAAAAAGTTTTTTAAATTGACTGTACGCATCGTGTGAGGATAAAGAGAACTTTCTGTTTATAGATTTCAGACCTTTTAAAGTCAAAGAAAGGGCCGCTTGTGGCCCTGGAGCCGGATAATCGGCCGTCTGTGAAAACACTCTGAGATAAGTCTACATAAAGTCAAACTGTTGGTTTGTCTTTTACTCTGGGTCTTTATTACTAGCACAACTAGTTGAATATTAACACTAGTGCGCTCTCGCTGGCCCATCTTCTCGTGTGATGGCGAGATTAAAGGAATGGTTTTCTTGCAGTTGTTAGGACTCCGTGATCTCTGATGTGTCAAGGCGATGTAATGTGTGATCTGTAAAGTTTGGTTAAAGCCGCGTGTTCTTGTAGTTTGCGTCTGATCTCTGTTATTGTACGGGCTTCTTTATCCACAAGAACTAGTTGAAACGGCGTAGACGTGTGCTCTGATGCTTCTGCTGGTGTCCACTGGGAGGCTTTTACTTACTTTTCTCTTTCACAGTTTTGCAGTGATCCAGTGGTTGCGGTTAACGCCTGTTATGAGGGGGATGTGGTGATCATCTGCCCAGGACTCTACAGCATCACCAGCTCCATCAGCATCGTTGACTCTATTGAGATTGAAGGTAATTATGTGATTCTTATACAAATCTATTTATTTTATTTTATCGGGTTTTCTCCGTTCTTTTTTTTTTTTTTTTTTATACGTTTTTATTCACATTTTTATTCGTTTCAGCTAAACTCAAATTAAAATTTTTATTTTAGAAATGTCATGCATTACCTGAGAATTGAACTCGCTACCATCTTTACATATTGAGCTTCAGCCATTTAATTCTCAAGCAATTTAATACAACTTTTTTTTTTTTTTTTTTTTTTTTTTTTTTTTACACAGTCCGAGCATTCATTCTGGGAGTTGAAGATTTAATCAGTGTTAAAATGGAAAAGGGAAATGTGTCATTCAAAAAAAGATGTAGAATTCTGCAAAATGTTAGTATTACATCCAATCGAATGCAGGAATTTCAGACAAGGGAAAATGATGAAGGTCTTCTGAAAGTACATGAGTGTCCTTTCTAACGAAAATTCAGAGAAATGCATCGGCAAAAAAAAATGTGTCCGAATTCAAAGTCTTTAATCTGTGCCATGAGTTCGGACTTCGGACAGACAAATTACATGTAAAATGCGGCTCAGGTAACAAAATTCCCGCCTAACGAAACGGCCGTCGGGACGATTTAATTTTTTAAGTCGGAGTACCACTGTTTGTAAGATTACTCCAATCGTCTTGTTGATCATCTTCAAACAAAAGCTTTCCCAGTTAATTGCTGTTTTTCTTTTACGATATGCACCATTGCTTCCTTAAAGCTTTGTAAAACCACACCCATCACACTAAGTCAATGGCACAAGGCTTTGCGTTTTTCCTTCTCCCACTGAATATAAAGCACAAGGTTTAACCAGACAGAGCCTGACTTCAGGAAGCCTGCCGAGGTAAATGAGCTTGATGGCACAATTATCGCTTTAGATGATGGCAGGTGGAAACTAAAGGATGAGCATCGAGGAGGAAGAAAGAGCCTCAGGTCAGGGTCAAGGCCATTTGCATAAAACGCCGACCTGGATTATCCGATAGTGGTGAAGTTAAATGAAGAAATGGAAATGGCGGACACTGGTTGGAATGGAAGGTTGGCAGTGTCTCAGGGAAGCCCTGGACGAGGAGATAACACCCAGACGCTTGCTGGTTCCACCACAGCTCAATTAGACCCGTGCCAGATTAGCATAATAGAACCCGACTGCGTCTGCTAAACCGCTTTTTGATGTTTCGCAAGAAGCCTCAGCTTCATACTAGAAGATCACTGTAGAGAATATTCGGGATTTTTGTGTAAACCAGACATGCCAGGTTAGATTTTCTGCTGGTATTGGGTTTCTTCATCTCAGAGGATTCCATTCCGGTCAATTACATTGAGATGTCGGAGGAAACCCTTCGCTGGTATCTTCGGATGCAGGAGGTGGCGTGACCTTCTCGCTCTCCGTCCAGCCCGTGGCTTTTAAAAAGGAGTCTGAGCGCTGTCCAGGGTGCTGAAGTTTGTCTGAGGATTGTTAGAAATCTAGAAGTGAAACCTGCCGCAGGAGCATCTGTCAAAGAGCAGTGTATAATGAATCCAGCCTGTCAAACTCTGGCACTTTGAAGCGCTGATCCCGCTGGTTTGCCACTAACTCCGAGAGTGAGCTGATGGCGAGATGACCTCGCTCTGTGCTGTGCAGAAGGCTCCATATGCTTCCTGGCACATTGGTGCTTAGATGGAGAGCGTTCGCCATTTCCATAGGTAATTAGGCCTCGTGTGCAAGGATTTCGCTTTCGTTAAGGGTGTTTGGATGGAGGTTTGCTAATTGTCTCGTGATTATCATAATCTATCTGTGTAGATGGCTGGTCATTATGGTGTAGGGTTTTCAGTGTGAAATGTAATGAATTGTATTCGAATGAAAGGAGTTGTATTGTAATATGGAAATGGCCAAGTGGTGAATCACTTTACATATTTAGAAATGATGAAATCATTATTCTGTTTAAGGAAGCATTTTCTTTCTTTTAGGATTTTTGTGATTTCTTTAAGGACGCTTGCATTTTTATATGCGTTTTGAAACAGTAAATCATAATATTCATGATTCTTTTTTTTTTTGTCATTTTAGTAGTTATAAATGATATAATCCAGTTTAATGCAACAGAAACGATAAAAGGCTGGAATTTTTAAGAGAGACTAAAAGTTAAAGTTTTGCTTGTAACTTGTTATCATCCTCATCTCAACCATTCGTCTGTTTTTCATTAGATTGGCCGATAATTGGACTGATTGAACACGAGTTCATGCACTAAATTGTTTCCTAAATGCGTAATATTTGGATCAAAAAGGCGTTTTAATCCTGTACATTGTCTTTGTCCCTGCTCAGGATACGGTCTGTCAGACGAGGTGGTGATCGAGAAGCGGAACAAAGGTGACGCCTTTGTGGAGTCAACTGGAGCCAACGTCAGGCTGGCGAATATTAAATTTATTCAGCGTGACACCATTGAAGGCATCTTGTGTGAGTTTTTATGGACTTTCTCCGTCTCTTAAGTTGGCGTCTGAAAGTTTGTCGGCTTTTAAAAGCGTTTTCACGGCCTGCTGTTGTTTAATGGGTTGACATGCACTGAGTCTTTACTTAGAAGTTGTTCCTGTAAAGTTGATTGTGTTTTATGATTTATAAAGTTTTAGATGTTTATCTAAATCACATCTAATGAATATCCAGAATCTAATGAATATCCAGAATTAAGGAAGAATTAAACTGCAGTTTTAGAAACTTTGTCTGTTCAAGTGGTACTGTGTGTGGTTTTTGTTTTTTATCTAATAAAAATATATGAAAATATATTATTTTGAAAAATATGAAAAAAATCTAATTATAACATGAATTATAGTTTACAAAACATAAAAATATCAAACAAAAAAAAACACATTTTAGGTTTAAATAAACAAAAAAAGAACTGGCCCTGAAAGTTAGCAAAATGTGAGCAACAAACGCATATTTTTTTTATAATAAGACATTTATTTATTGGAAATTGTACATTTATTTGATTATAAATGTACAATTTTCAATAAATAAAGTGACATTATTCGGCACCTTTGTATTCACTTGTGAGCTGCACTACACAAAAACGACATGAGGGATTTAAGTGCTTTTTATAGTTTTTTTTTTAATCATTTATTTTTGTCATTTCCAAACAGATTTCTGTTGGAATTTTACATTTACAGGAAGAAAATGTGTTTTTAGTCCTACAAATTGATAGTGAACTGTCTTATTTAAATAGATTAATTGGCCTCGGACCTTCACAACATGCTGTTTTTCCTTCTCGTTTTCTTTACACTTTAATACTTGTATCATTGTGTTGATGAATTATTACTGTGTCCTGAATTCTGCTGTTTCGTAGTGTAAAAAAAAAAAAAAAAAGATGTGAACTCAGTCAACACTTTTCCCAAAGCGTGTGAATGTGTGAACGTCACTGCGGCTCCCATCCGCTTCCTCTTCATTTCCTCCTCCCTTCACCTTTTGTCTTGCCTCAGGTGTTCGCCAGGGGAAGCTGGAAATGGAAAATTGCGTGATGCAGTGCGAGACCACAGGTGTGATTGTGCGCTCGGCCGCCCAGCTCTCCATGAACATGTGCGACCTCTACGGCTCAAAGGTAAGACGGGCCTCGGTCTCACCCCCAAATCACATTTACATCCCAGGAATTGGCGTGATAAATTCCAAACCGGTAAATTCAGCCCGAGTTTGTCCAATTCATATGTGGAGTGCTAATGAGTTATTGCTAGCCTTTAGCTAAGCAGCGCTCTCTGTGCGGAAGAACACCATTATCTGCTGGTTCCTTCAGGGGGCTGGAGTGGAGATCTACCCCGGGAGTGTGTGCAGTCTGGTGGGCAACGGCATTCATCACTGTAAGGAGGGCATCTTGATTAAGGTGAGGGAGACGGATGAGTTTTGGCTCCGGCAAACTCTTTAAGATGAACTTTCTCCACTCCGGCTTTCTGCTAATTGTTACCCAGCGGCGGGAAGTGTCTACAAGACCCCGGCAGCTCCAGAACGCAGAGGCATCTCGGAAATTGGATTAATGCGTGTTTTAAAAGAACTTCCAGGGACGTTTAGCCTTTGATTGTGTTTGTGGAATGGACTTGCTCGGCCTTGGCGAAGCATCTTTGATGGTAATAGCTGTAAGCCGTGTCACGGAGGCCGTTCCTGAAGGAAAATCTTCCCAAACGCCCCCGCTCACACAGATTATTATTTTTTTTGGGGGGAAAGTTTGAGAAGTGAGTTTATTTTAAAAAGGCTATAATTGTAGGGCTGCACGATATTTAAAAAATGTGTGATATGTAGGGGTGGGACGAGACACTTTTCCCACGAGACGAGACACTAGGCTCACGAGATCGAGACGAGATTTAGATTTTTTTTAAATAAAAATAAATCTTTGACAAATAATATAAAGTGAGCAAGATTTTATTTGTATTTTATTTAACTAAAATGTTCAAAACTGTTGATGCATTTCACTTTCTATTTTCATCAATTGCATGCAGTGATAGCCAAATAACCAAAATAATATTGATCATACAAAATATGATGCCATAAATTGCCAGTCAAGTAATTTCACAAAAAATGTTTAACTGTCAATAGTATAAAAAAACCCATTAAGCGCAGACGTTAAACACACTATTTATAGACAAATACAAGTCTTCCAGTAACTTGCAAAGAATGCTAGAATCATTTTGGCATCAAGTTCAACTCAACATCAATGTACTTTATTATGATTAAATTCACTGTGTTCATTTTAGCTCGAAAAACCGCACATATTGTATTACATGTTGCAATGCAGCATATTATACAATGCATAACATAACATGTAGAATAAAACCATATTTATTGAAAGTGATCCGCGCTCTCTCAGCGGGAGGAGTTACTCAGTTACTCAGTCCGTGGTTTTTTGAGCCACAGTATATTGAAACGCGAGCGCAAGGATCCGCGCATGCCGACGCGAACATCGGGACGCTCGTGCACCAATCCTTTAAAAATGTTTGATTCCACATGTGGAAAAAAAAAGATGGCGGCAAATTCTCGCGATATCACGAGATCTCGTCACACCCCTAGCGATATGCGATATTGCTGTTGAAAATTTTGCGATAATGATATTGCTTGCGATATAACATATTCCCAAATTAAAAAAAATTATCTAAAAAGTAAAACTACTGATGACTAAAATGATATTAAAATGAACAGGCTATATGTTTTTAATCAAATTTAACTTAATGTTTGCCTCCTACTAGACAATTATATAGCCCAAATTAAGACTAAAAACCTCAGCAGATATATTGATTTATGATTATTACATTACAAAATTATAATGGTATATATTATACCAAAGATAAAATGCATTGATCTCAAACATTAAATTTTATTCACATACAGTATAAACATACGATCATCAAGATCAACATGAGCATCTTTTAAACAAACGGTGTCCTTGCCTTTCCTGCTTTTAAATACTAATAAATAATGCAAAATATTAAATGTATTAAAAGTGTTCATTCCTTACAACAGTACAATCACCAAGACTGTCTTAAAATTTGCATCTTTTAAAAGAAATATGTTTTTTGCCTTGTCTTTTTTTATTTATTATTTTTTTTTTTTTTATAAAATAAATAAAACGAAATAGTTTTATGTCGGATATTTTTTAAACATATCCAGCCATGTTTGTTTATTGCAAATAAACCACTTTTGCATTAACTTTGCGGCATTTTTAACTGTTTCCAATATTGCGCATCCTACAGTATTATCGCGATAACGGTATTTTTTCGATATATAGTGTAGCCCTACTACATTGTTTCATGAACGTCCGTTTGCTGCGACACTTTCAAGGCTCTTTGTATAAACGGGAATTTTTTTTTTTGGCGAGCATCCAAATTTGCACAGCAGCAGTTGTGGACTGTGTGTGTGTCTATATGTTTTGCTCAAACGGTTCCATGTTTGTCATCCCATGCTTCTCTTTGACAGGATTTTGCAGATGAACTGGATGTCATGCCTAAAATAACCATGGTGAACAACGTGATCCATAATAATCAGGGCTACGGCGTTATCTTGGTCAAGCCAGGTGGCAGTGCGGTGGAGCGTCTGCCCAGCCAGACCAATGCCACAGGTGCCTTCTTTATTCCTTCCTTTTTATTTGGTCTTATATGATCCAGCCAGTCTATAAAAAGTGTTTAATGCTCAAACGCTTCTAGAATAAGACTGGGAAACACCAACTTATACTGACATGTTCCTCCATCCTAGAGTCTACCAATAATTATTAATTTCATGGGAATTATGGACATGAACTTTACTAAATGTTTCACATCTTTCTTATTTTTCTTATTTCATACTGTTTACATTTTTTTTTTTGCTTTAAGTAACTTTAGTTTTTATACTTGATTCACATTTGTTACATTTGTGTTTGAGGACTTTAATTATGCACTTAATGTTCTGTACAAATGTTTAATTTTTTTGATAACTTAATTTATCAATTATATTTTTTTCATATGTGGTCAAATACGTATACTGCATGATGTCTTTAAAGAAATTTATGTACATATGTTTTTTAAATAGTTAAAGAAAATTGCATCGATGCCAATAAATAGGCAATGTGCAATGCAAAATGCAATGCAAAAAATAGCTAAGATCATTAGAAAGCATGTGCTTCACTTACTATAATATTATTGTCTATTCATTATTTGAGTTCTCGCTCCATGCTAATTTCAGTCATTTATTCTTTGGTCTGATTGGTCAATCTTAACAAAACGATGTCATTTTTCATAAATTGTCAAGAGCATCGTTTCATATTCAAGTTAATGGTTATATTACCAATTGTGTTCATGATGTTTTGTGCAAGTACGCTAAAATTCAAAGTCTTGCGCAAAAACTGTACATTTGTCAGTTTGCTTGAATGCACAGAAACGAGCAAAAAGCAAATTCAGAAGCGAGCTCATATGGCACTGTCACAAATCCTGCCAATCAACGTAGGAGGGAGGGGCAAGCACCCGCTGGGCGGAGACTGAATGGACATTGACAGACAGTGGCTCCTCCCCCTGACCTTGCGAAACAACTTGTTTGAGTTTTGTTTGTTTCACTAGCAAACACAGACATTTAAAATTTCAGAATAAAAAAAAAAATAAAAATTTCCGCACCAACCACATCCAGCTCTTCGCCCAGAATATCGCTCCGTACTTAAGACTATGATTATCTTTGTCTAATGCGATGCTATAACCTCAACATTCTCCACCATTTTTTTTTTCTGAAGCATCTCTTTGCATCAGCTGGGAGAAAATAGGCCAAAACATGTCTGACAGGTCCTGTAAATCTTTTTCTGCGCACACCTGCAGTCGCCACATGCCTATATAGCACATAAAGAAACCCGTAGGACTCTCTCTATGTGGGAAATTGGTCTACTTTCTCTGTGACATCTGTAAAAATATATTCGTTTGCATATTTTTTTTTCTCTCTCTCTCTCCCGTGGGGCTGTTTGAAGGCTTGTCCGTAATGACTGCCATCCCCATGGTACTTTAGGATTGACTTTTTCTTTCTTCCCTCGCAGCGGCTCTGTTCGGGAGAAAAGGGAAGAACTGAATTTGGCTTGACATTCAGTGAAGGGCGGCTGTGAACGTGCAGCATGCCTAATTTTTCTGTTATGCTTCGCGGAAGCTTCTCTGGCTTTAAAGCCACATTAAAACTCACACTCCGTTTGTTTCCTTTATGTTTCCCTCTTCTGGCCGTATGCTTAGTGTAATGGATACTTTGGCTTAAATGTCCGCTGTATGAACAAGGTATTATTTGATTTGGCTACATTTTTTTCATTTACACCTTATTTATTTTTTACATTCACGCTATTCATTTCTGAAAGTTTAGCAGTCATGTTACAGTATGACAAAAATACAGTATATACAGACATTTTTTTTTTATTCTTTATAATTATTATTTATACATGTATTCTATATTGTATAGAAACTGGACAAGAAATTCGTATTAGCTTTAGCTCTAGCCCTACTTCAATCAAGCTTTTGATACATGACCTAGCGGTTTTGTCCGACTTAATTTAAATCTTAATGGATGTAAAGTCGGCTCTTTAACTACAATTTGCTTGCTGACTAGCCATTTGTTGCTTGCCTACAAACCGCTAGAATCTGAATGGATGACTGCTGTGTTTCAGATGAAAAGGCAGATGACCCTGAGGAGATCGAGATCAAATCGGAGGTTGATCTGGACAATGATGATGATGATGATGATGATGATGTCCCCGGTGTGACGGCAGATGAAGAATGTCCGACTATCAGGAGTCACTGTGTTCCACCAGACGTCACGGAGGAGAACGACGCCATTAGGAAGCGGCGTCTTCAGAAGGGCCGGATGAAAGCACCAGGGGCCGTGCAGGCTGATGAGAACCTGCTCTCCCAGGAAATGTTCCTTTGCTTTCAGGGAAACCAGTTCAAGCACAATGGAACCGGAAGTTTTGGTACTTTTCTGTGCTGACGCTTCCAGCACAGACTCACTTTTCTTGGCTTCCATCTATTTATGTTTTATTCTCTGCAGGTTTGCTTTGAGAAATTGCTGTGTGACGTGCTAAAATTAAGCTAAGATTTAATGGTTTTTTAACGGGGTTTTTTTTTACGCAACTGTGGACTAAACTGATTAAAACCAGAGTTTTAAATATTTTAATGCACATCCCAGCAGCTTCGTTTTTGACGAGCACATTGAAAGAAGTCACTTTTAAAAAGTCAGTTTTGTATTTTTGTTCATTTTTTTTTTTAAATGTTAGATTTCTTTGGTTTGGTAATGTATGTTCGGTTGTTCACACTGACGTATTCTTGCTCACTAATTTGCACTAAATGTTCTCTAAAACATGGTAAGTTCTTTGTTATTTTGTGATATTTGCGTCCTAATGTTTTGGTGGAATAAAGGGGTAGTTCAATTAAATCTGTAAATCTTTTGTAAATCGTAAGCAAAGCCAGTCGCAAACCAGTTGCCTTTATTTCTAAAACAATATAATAAAAAAAAAAACATTTAAAATGAAAAAAGTCCTGCAAAAAGAAACTTCTTTATAATCTGTATAATCTGTTTTACAACTTTTACATTTTGATACATTAGTTGTAATATACAGTACACACACACACACGCACGCACACATCAATAATCAATATCAATAATACTAAAAATCATAGATTTCTTTTTTTTTTTTAATTAATTTAGAACACCAACATCAAATGAACTAAGACAAATGGATCAGACGTTTCCTTTCACCAAATCTTTCAATTAAAAGCCCAAAAAAGTGAAACTGAGTTTTGAATGTTCTCCAAATGAGAAAAGCAGCAGCACTTTCCAAAAAACACAACTGATTCTTCGTATCTGAATATAAAGCATTTGCAGATTTAACGCAGAGCTGTAGTGATAAATCGATTCCTGGTGTGATCACGCTCTTCCGTTCTCGGCTTCGGTGGTCCAGAGATGAGGTGACTCATTCCCAAAGCTCCTCGGCTCCGATCAATGAGCTCCGTGCGGCTCCAAAGATCATTTCACTGGAGTTTCCGAGCTTTAATGGCTGCTATATCTCACACCGGCCGTCACTCGCCACTGGATGATGAGAGTCTTGATCTGCTCCAGGTCTCAGTGACTCATGCTGAGCTCATGCTTTTCTTCTCTTCCAGTGTCCTGGATCCCGACTACATTTACACCCGCAATCATCGCCATGTCCGGCCTTCATCATCATCATCATCATCATCTAGAAGAGTCGTAAGCATGTGCTTCAGCTGTGAACTTCAATCTGTACTCTACACTTCCTGTCTTCATCGGTGTGTAGTAGTTGAGATATTTTGTGAAAATGTAGTAAAATGTAGATATTTTTGTGTTCTTGGGTAATGAATTAGAAATTTCGATCCATATAAATCTGCCGTTTGCAGATAATTACCAATTGATTGCTATTATTATTTGCTTTTATTATATTTTAATCTACCTGCTCCACGACAACGATTTTTTATCTACGTTTTTCTCTTCTCTCATTTCTCAAGCACCAAAATATGACTTCAAAAAGCTAAATTCAATGTTGTTTTCAGATCTTTTTGAGGACTTTGAAGCTACTCACACACTGTTCAATGCATTATATCATAGTGGGTTCCCACCATTGACTCATACAAAACAATACCAGAGGTGTACCTGAAATACATGACAATACATGAGTAAAAGTACAGATACCTTATTGTAGAAATTACTCCATTACAAGTTACAAGTCACCAATTACAAAAACTCGAGTAAAAGTCATACAGTATTCAATTTTGAATAAACTTAAGCATTTCACTCGTACTGAATTTAGGCTTAAAACACACCAAGCAATTCCATGTAATAAAACAAGAAACCCATTATTTAAGGTTTTATTTCCTAATATAGAAATTAAATGTAGCACATCAATGTTACAAAAAGGCAGAAAACAAAAAAGTCAGTCTCAGTCAAACTCAAGTGTGAAAACTTTTAACCACTAATTCATGTATCTCATAACTTGCTCATAACTAGCATCCAGTACCTTCAGCATCCTGCAGATGGCGATATTGCCTCTAAGAAAACCGCAGTAGAAAAAGATTCTAACTTGTCACAATGTAACAATAAGTGTCCATTCAAATTTAGTGGAGTAAAGAGTACAGATACTTGTTCACAAATTTAGTCAAGCAGAGAGTAAAAGTTGCTTATGACTTAAGCCTTAATAAAAAGTTGCTTATAACTCTAACCTAATAAAAAGTTAATTGTGACCATAGCCATAAAATCCAATTTTGAGGCTCAAACAGGCAAAGGTCTTTACACTTTACCTAGCATTAAGGGCCCCACTCTGACCTAAATGCCTGTACACACTCACAAACACACTTTTGTTTTCTCTCCACTGAACACGATGCGAAAGAAAGCGAGAAACCTGAGACCACTGTGACACTCTTATTCCAGACTCCTTAGTTCTGATTTTTGCAGATTGTGTCCTGGCAGGGCTTCCTGTTCCCACTGATATTCCCTTCCATTTGGCCTCATTAAAGTGTCAGCACCCAGAGTCCTTCACCATCTGCTGGACTCGGACTCCAAAGGCTGGTGGTGGCGGCCGGTCGCAGTCATTTCTGGGGTCAGGAAAGCATCACCTTCTGTTAGGACATGGCTGCCCTCAGAGGTAACTAACACCTGCACCATCAACAATCCAAACCAGACCACTCTGTCTTTCACAATTGGCCATAAAAGGTCCTCTAACCTCTTGAGATCCGAGCTCTCAAATCATATTCTTTTGAAAATTTGCTTTGCTAGCTGGACTTATTTTAGGAGCGCAATACGTGTAAAAATGAAACCTCTACAATTCTACATATGCTATTACTAAATATTTAATTATTTTCATTGATCTTCTTGTTTTAGCAAAAGGGACACGTCTAACCTAAACATCATGCTCAAAATTTTCCGTAAACAAAACATTGAAATACTTACTTTGTGTAAAAACTTGCGTCTGCAGCCAACAGAACTTTTTTCCTATTGAAAAAAAAATCCTTTTCAATTTTTCTACATTTCGAGATTCTGAGGGTTATCTAAAGACCATAACAACATGGTAGATCGGTTTTAGTGCTTCAGCGGTATATTTTTGGTATTAAATGGCTCATTATTGGATAAATGTTACTGTAGTCCATTATACTAGTCCATATACGAATAGATAAATCCACCTGTTTATGCTTCAGAATTGTAAGATTTGAAAAAATCCCCTGGACGTTCCTGTAATTAACGCAGTTCCCATGATTCATGAGTTACAAACTTGAGTTAATTATTCAACAAAGGCATAGCCACTGCTAAAACTACTGTAAATTTAGCCAATCACGCCTTTGGATTGAACAGAATAGAAATTTAGTCTTGTTTTAGTCTTAGAGGTATGTTTTAATTTACAGAAGAATGTTTAACACATTTCCTGAATTGTTCGCGTTCTTCTTCTGTCCTCAATTTTGCTTTCATTAGAGCTTTACAAGGGGGTTAGCAGCGCTATGCTAAGCGCTAACACAAAGCTAACGTGGGTTAGCATCACAACATCAAGCCAGCAAGAAAGTGAAAGTTATGACTTTGTTAATATAAAAATTTTTTTTAATTATTATTTTTTAAATGTTAACATTATTAGCAGGGCCAAAATTCTAAATTTTCACCAGGCTTCAAACTGCTAGCAACGCCCCTGTGTTTGCTAATTAGCCACAGTCTTCTGCTGTCGGCCATTTTTTGACGTGGTGGTCTCACACTAGTCGTCTTGTTTCTTACCATGACCCAAAACAACCAGATTGACAAGGACACGATTCCGAATGACAGAAGGGAACAAGAACAATGACTTGGCAATAGTATTAGCCACATGCTAATCTGATTAGTGTAGTTAGCAATAATAGCAACTGCCCATTTTTTTTTTTTTTTTTTTTTTTTTTTGACATTTGGTCAGCATTGGTTCAACATTGGTTTGCGTGTTTCCTGCTGCTGGTGAAACTCTATTTTTCAGGTGAGATTTTTGAGTTTGGAATGAAACTAGTTCTTCGCTCTGCCAGCTAGAGTGTCTTCTCGACAAACGTATGTTGACAGGTCTAAGTATAACTCGACACATGTCATGAAGATCAGTGTAGAAGCGCTTTCTCCACTTGACGTAAAACCGTTTACATCATAAAGCGAGGGATGATGGCGCTCAGAACTTTAGACGGGTAATTGCGTCATGATTTCCAGAGGTTTTCTGTTGGTCTTGAATTAAGGTTTATGTTTTATATAAAATATTTTGAACTTTCAAAAAAGTTTGTTTTAATGTCATAAATATCACAAGTGTTAAATGGTTTATACTCACTCACTCACTCACTCTGTCAGTTTGTCTCTCTCTCTCTCTCTCTCTCTCTCTCACTCACTCACTCTCTCTGTCTCTCTCACTCACTCACACTTTCTCAATGTCTCTTTCTTTCTCAATTTTTTTCTGTCTCTTGTTTTGATTTTTTTTCTTTATCAATTTTACTCTTCTCTTTTCTCTCCAGACACACACATACACCATACACATTCATAGTTTCTTTAGTCTCTCTTTCTTCATCACACTTTCTCTGTGTCTTTCTTTTTTCTCTCTCTCTCTGTTTCACCTCTCTCTCCCTCTTTCCCTTTCTTGATACACAAATCCACACACAGTATATACTTTTTAGTCTCTCTTTTGCATTGCTATCAAACTAGTTTCTTTCGTTTTTCTCTACCTATATGCTTCACACTCTTTCTTCCATTTTCCTCTTCTATCTATATTCTCTCTCTCTGAAGCCTGTGGTGCTGTTTGCCATTTGATGTGCGTCCGGTATGTTGGGGAAGTGAAAGGGACATTTCTCTGTCCCTGCAGGAGCATCAGACTCTGTAGTTGTGCAGGAAAACTCCAACTGAGATGAAACTTTGGTTTAAAGAAGCTGGAAAACAAACATAAAAGGAAGAGAGAAAGAGGTTTTTCCACATAGAAAAGTAACCAAACAAAGGCCTTGTGTGTGTGTGTGTGTGTGTGTGTGTGTGTGTGTGTGTGTGTGTGTGTGTGTGTGTGAGTGAGAAAGTCAGAGAGGAAATTAACACAATGATAAAAGGGTCAATATTTGTTTCTGTCTGTCTTCCTGTCTTCTTGCGTCTGTCTTTCTGTCTGTCTGTTTTTGTAGGCCTATCCATCAATCTGTCTGTCTGTCTGTCTGTCTGTCTGCTTGCGTGGGTCTGTCTATCCATCTGTCTGTCTTTTTGTCTGTCTACTTACCTGGCTCTGTTTGTCTATCAATCTGTCTGTATTTATGTCTCTCTACTTGCTTGGGTCTGTTTATCAATCTGTCTGTCTGTCTGTCTGTCTGTTTACTTCCTTGGGTCTGTCTATCAATCTGTCTGTCTTTATTTCTGTCTGTCTGTCTTACTTGGGTCTGTCTGTCTGTCTATCAATCTGTCTGTCTTTATTTCTGTCTGTCTGTGAGTCTGTCTATCAATGTGTATGTCTTTATGTCTGTCTACTTGCTTGGGTCTGTCTATCAATCTGTCTGTCTTTACGTCTGTCTGTCTGTCTGTCTGTTTACTTCCTTGGGTCTGTCTATCAATCTGTCTGTCTTACGTGGGTCTGTCTGTCTATCAATCTGTCTGTCTTTATTTCTGTCTGTCTGTGGGTTTGTCTATCAATGTGTCTGTCTGTCTATCAATCTGTCTGTCTTTATTTCCGTCTGTCTGTGGGTCTGTCTATCAATGTGTCTGTTTTTACGTCTGTCTGTCTTCTGACGTGGGTATGTCTGTCTGTCTGTCTACTTCATTGGGTCTGTCTATCAATCTGTCTGTCTTTATTTCTGTCTGTCTGTGGGTCTGTCTATCAATGTGTCTGTCTACTTGCGTGGGTGTGTCTATCAAATCAATTTGTCTGCTTCTATCTGTCTGTCTGCTTGCGTGGATCTATCTGTCAATCTGTCCGTCGACTGGTCGCTCTGTCTTTGTTTGTACAGTAGAAATACTTGCTAGGAAAGTCCTTGTATGGGCTTCAGTTGAGCGTTCGTTTTTTTTTTTTTTAATCTCAAAAAGTATATTGCTATTCAAGTGTAGGCATCTCAGTATGCTTTACTCTTTACCCGTCGAGTCCTATCTCCTAATGAATTCATTAGAGCCGATCCGTCTGAAGTCTCCGGTCATCACATCCCTGAAGACTCCTGGTAACGTACATCCAGAGGAAATTTGCCCTCAATTTATGCCAGTTGGCGTGACTGCAGAAGTGCGCATGGGCTTATTTGTTTTCTTGTCTCCGCTGAAGATAAGATATCACTGTAGTGCACAGATAATTACTCTTCTGTGAGTGAGGGGGATAAAGATGTTTGATCTTCTGAGACTGGATGCTCGCCGCAATGCTAATGGGAATTACAGAGAAGAACGGCACGGAAGCAAGAGGACTTCAAAGGTCAGCCGAGGCGTGTGGAGAGCAAATCTGGCTTGGGTGTTTTTGTGTAGCTTGGGTTTTTTTTTTTTTTTTTCATCTTTTATATTTTTTTAGCTTATAATCCACTGCATTTTCCATTTTTGAGAATTTAATACTCATGGTAGTGAAGAGTGTCTTCTTGTGGCAAGAAAGAGCCAATGAGATTCATGGTTGAGTCTCTGTCAAGATCTTCTCATGCTTTTGTGGGTTTCCTCTGGTT
This sequence comes from Paedocypris micromegethes, assembly GCA_028031935.1. Taxonomy (NCBI): domain Eukaryota; kingdom Metazoa; phylum Chordata; class Actinopteri; order Cypriniformes; genus Paedocypris; species Paedocypris micromegethes. Next base: position 6,778,814 of record CM051504.1, read on the forward strand.
CTCTGGTTTACCACAGTCTGAAAATGTCCAGGAGAATTGGAGTTTGGAAAATTGTCCAAGAGTGTGAATGTGTCTGTGTGTCCCGCCTTCAGGCCCAGAACTGCTAGGATTGGTTGAAGATCTTTTTAAAAAAAAAAAAAAAAAAAAAAA
>CM051504.1:6788727-6811206 GCA_028031935.1 Paedocypris micromegethes
AAAAAAAAAAACATTTGTTTTACGTATATCACGTGTTCAATGTTTTCCGTTTTTTTTTTATCACAAAAATAATTATTTTCAAACTTAAATTTTTGGGATAGAAGAAAATAAGTTACTCTAAATAAATTTTTCTAAAAGAGATAATTTTTCTTACTTTCGCTTTGAATTCAACACTTGCAGGATCACAAATATCTGCAGTGTGTGATTTACATCTCTGACATCATGTGGCCGTCTGCGTCAGAGTGTGTTTGTGTGAAGCGATGGAGCCGAGGAAGCGCTGATGTTCCACAAAACCTTGAAGGCATTTTTATTATGACTAATGTTGCCTCAGACCTAAAAAATCGTGAAAAGTGCCAATCGAATTGTCTATTTTCGACAGGCCAAATTGTTCATTGCATTTTAACGAAGACTTTTCTAACGTCTTCGTTCTTTGTCTCTCATAATCCATCTGTTCCACCCAAAAATACATTTCAGTTGGATTTCATGCGCTCGCACTTCCCAGTTTTTTTTCAAAGGGTTGTGGGTTCAAATCCCAAGAATCTTTGCTGATGTTCCACAAAACCCTGAAGGCATTTTTATTATGACTAATGTTGCCTCAGACCTAAAAAAATAATGAAAAGTTCCAATCGAATTGTCTTTTTTTCGAGGAGACAAATTGTTCATTGTATTTGCGCAACCGTTACATCACCGTAATTCAAGAACAATAGATTTAATGCAACTCTTTTCTAACGTCTTCATTCTTTGTCTCTCATAATCCATCCGTTCCACCCAAAAATCCATTTGAGTTGGATTTCAAGCGCTCGCACTTCCCAGTTTTTTTTCAAAGGGTTGTGGGTTCAAATCCCAAGAATCTTTGCTGATGTTCCACAAAACCTTGAAGACCTAAAAAATCGTGAAAAGTGCCAATCGAATTGTCTTTTTCGATGAGCCAAATTGTTCATTGTATTTGCGCAACCGTTACATCACCGTGGTTGATGCGCCAGGGCTATCAGCAGGGCACAGTGTCTTACGTACTGTATGTTTTGGCAGACCATCTTCCTCCCTCTCCGAGTTGAGCTTTTTTCCCGCGCAGGAGACATGTTTGTCTTGCCCTGCTGCATCGCTCATGGCTTATTCATGAGCTGGTGTTGTGCTGATGGTGAGCTGTGTGAGTTCAGAGCGATCCACGCTCCTGCCGCACTCAACAATGCCCGAGACCTCGCCATGTTTATTTATCAGAGTCGTGGTGCCCGGTGTTTCGGCTCTGGCGTCATTTATCTCACCGATCAGTTTGCTTTCTATCGTTTGGCCCGTCTTCTGAGGGAACTCTTCAAAGGCACCTTGCCACTGCTTAATGAGTCTCCGGATCATTCCGCTTGGCTTCTTAATTGGCATGTCCGAGGAGCTTGGTCTGAGTCGGACTCTAGGACTGGAGCTCTTGACGGAGACACAAGACACGACTGATTCTGGTGATGGATCTGTGCATTACAACGTGTGGTTGAAGGATTCATCATGTACGAATGATAGTATTGAAAGATTCTTATGCATACGTGGCTGGAATTTTGCTTACAGGGCAGAACTTTGGATATGAAACGGATGGTTTTTCCACCTTTCTGTAGTTCATGAACATGGAATTGAAAATGTTTGTCATGTAATTCTGTTAATCATTGTATCAGGGTACAAAGCTAAGAGTAAGTGAAGAGTTGGGGATGGCTCGCTTTCTCTTGCGGGCTTTCACTCTCCAGATCTGGGAGAACTGCAGCCAAAACCTTTTTTTTTTTTCTTCACCTTTTCGTACCTTTTAGTTTACAGCAATTTGGCAGACGCTTTTATCCAAAGCAAATTTTTATCTATTTTCAGTAGAATCGTTAATAAACTCCTAGGTGTTGACTTCATTACCGACTCAGTCGTTCTATTTTAAATAGTTGTTTATTCTAAGCAACAGACTCATTGGAAAGTGTAGCATCACCTTGAACACTAGGTGGCACTATTGAAATTTTGAAAGGCGTTTGGAGGAAACAACACTGTTACAGGAAATGCCATTCTGGGTTAAAATAAACAGCGGGAAATGAAAGAAACGGAGCAGAGTAAGGGCTGTGGAAAAGAACATTATACCTCGGGTTGTTGGCTTATAGATAAGGACTCTCGGCTGATTGGAATTTACTGTTCTGTACAATCCGGGCGGCTCTAGAAGCCTCTTAATATGCAGGATGACACTCTGAGTCAAAATCTGAAATAGAGCAAATAATGAAAATGGAGAGCAGGAGCGAAATGTGTGGCATGTGGTGAATAAATGTCTTACTCGTGAATGTACAGAAATTGACAGCGGGAGGAAAGCTCTCTGCTCATTTGACTCGATTAAAGGAAATTGGATAAAAGGAGCGTGCATGACATTTTCCATTTGGTCAAGGTGTCAGAGGCAAAGAAGCGGATTTCCATAATGGGCATGAATGTGGCACGTTTACCAGTCGACAGATTTCCAGTCCGCTTTTGAGAACCGGTGCTGTCAGAATATACTAAACACAGATGACAGAACAGTTAGTGTGTGTGTGTGTGTGTGTGTGTGTGTGTGTGTGTGTGTGAAAGGTGATGCCGCGGCAGCCAAATCGCAAAGACATACACACATCCGTCAGCCAAGCACATCATCAAACATATTATTTTATAATGTCACAATTTTTCTTCCCAAAAATATGAACAAAAACACAAATACATCTGATGTGAGATTTTCTGCTCACGTCAGATACAATCAAAAAACCGTACAGACTTACAAATATCCTACATATGGAAAATCCAAAGTAACAAAATGCATCGCAGCGAAAATGTCCTGAGTTCTGAAATATTTTCGATATGAAAGGATTTTTTTCTCACCGCTAGCATGCATGGAGATGAAAGCCCAGACGTGTATAAAACAGTTAATCTTTGCACATCAAATAAACAAAAAACAACATCCACTAGTTAGTTTCAGAGATCTTGTTTCCAAAATATAAAATAAGATTGTATTCACCCAGAATGGTGATGTTTTTTTTCTTCTCTCCAGTAGTGCCGCCATCTTGAAATGACATCCTGAGATTTCCATAATTTTTACGAGATCGGTGACGTTGTGAGATTACGAGAGTCTCAGGGATTTGCATGACATAATTTCAAGATGGCGGAAATCGTTCATGTGAGATTGTCGGTTTACATTATACACTGTATCTTTATAAACATCTTTATAAAGGGAAAACTAAACAAATGCTACATAATTTTTTTTTTACATTTATAGCCATTATTTTATCACTTGTAAAAAGAAGTCATGAATTAGACGAATTAGATGAATTACATGTAAAACGCGGCTCAGCTAACGAAATTTTCGTTCTCAACACGGATTCAATTGTGTAAGTCGGGCTACCACTGTATAGGAAATCAGTCAAGTTATGTACACTTATATTTTACTGAGCATTACACAAAGAAGTTTCTGGAATGAGTTTGGCTGTGAGAATACAGCTTCTTATACAGAATACACGGGCTATAAAGTGTGACATCATCGTCAGGCTTTCAACCAGTGACTTGAAGTTATAACGCGAGCTAATTGCGCTTATAACTTGCGCTAGATGATCTAATGGCACAGGAATGTCCGGAAGCCTGGAAGAGCTTTTTGTGTGAGATTCTTCAGTGAGCCACATCAGTGTGACAGGCTTTATATTCTGCGGCAACAGCAATGACCGTTTCCACACGGGTCATTTAGAAATTAAATTAAAAAACCCGTCAGTTTGGATGAAGTTAGTAAAGTCAGACTTTGATTATAAGGCATTTTGGACTGAAAAAACAGTGTAGACTTCACTTTCAGTCACCGATTTTTGCACTTTATTAGCTGACATGAGCACTAGAATCAGCGCGACAAACAACAAGGCGGAGAAGTGTAATTTTGTCAAATTCGCCATGGTTACTTTTTTATTTATAATTTTTTTTGCACTTAACTCTGATTGGCCGAAGAATTCTGGCTGACCAATCAAATTAGCTCGTTCGTCACAAGCCAGTATCTGCTGATGTTAGACTGAAACAACAATGACAATTAAAAGAAAAAAAAAACTAATCTCAATTAAGCTCTTGGTCTTTATAATGACACAGGAAAAGAACATTTCATGAGATATGCAACAGTAATGCTTCAAATTCATTTTCAAGAACTGAAAATTTTTGCCGCTTAAAAGGACTTTTTTTTTTTCCCTCCTACTTCGGAAAACAGATAAACATTGGATGTTTTTTTTCTTTTTAAAGACCAAGACTTATATTTTTCCTAATTCGGCATTATGGCTTTGCGTTGGTCAAAAAAAAAAAAAAGCTATATAAATAAACTTGAACTTAAATTTAGTTCCACCTTCTGTCAGAGATTGGAACTGCACGTCACTCGACTATTCTCTACTACTATCATTTAGATGTGGATGACAAAATGCCTTGAATCCCAAGATTTATTCCTTCAGCGTTTCCAGTCTCTCAATATCACAACCGTCTGTGTATCTCTGCACACTTAGAGAAACGAAATTGGCGAACCGTTATAAGTCCCGCCCACTGCGAGTCCTGCCATCAAACTGACCACATCACCAGCGTTATTCTTCCGAACTTCATAAATCTTTTGAGGTCCGCGTTCTGGCTAGACTCGGAGCAGGTGCCTGTTCGGCTCGCTGGTCCGTCAACGCTGACCCCACCGATGAATCACATTACGAGGATAATGAAGCATTTAATGACCGGTGTGTTGATTTATCACGCTCTGAAGAGGGCCATTCAAAGAATATAACGTCGTAAGTCACTCGCCGACATGCCTCGCAAAGCCTCTCGGAGCCTCCGTGGCCTCCCGTGGTCCAGGCCGTAATCAGCATCCATTAAAGAGGTGGTGGAATGGTCAGTTCTCCACACGTCCTCCTTACCGCGCTGACATATTGACTCTCGATGGCGGGGTGAGATGGAGATGTTTCGAGCTCTCCTCAGTTTGAGAGGTTCCTTGTGCTCCTCAGGGCTAAGCTTACTCGATTGTTTCTGCCTGTTGTGCTTGTGGAATAAATTCACGTTCTTGTGGCACGTTCTTCACATCGTGACAGCGTTGTGCGCTGCTTTGAAAGCTTGTTTAGATACCGGCGTTTTGTTGTTGCTTCTTCATACTGTATCCTTGAAGATAAATGCCAACGTATGAAACTGTGCTTTTAGATATGACACGAGTGTTTAATCTCATGCCAGTTATGCGCTTTCATAATATCTAATGATCACCGTGTCCGTTTCTGGACTACAACCGAAATGAAAAAGTGTCTGTTTTTCTTCCACTTACTTTTCTGAAGTTCTGAGCATTTGTAAAGGCGCTTTTCACCGTTTTAACTGTCTCAAAGTGCACAAAGTAGTTTTCTCTACTACAGAATTTTATTAATGTACAATTGTAACTGGATTATTGTTCATTTCTTTTTAATTTACCACCTGACAAAGAGTTTGTGGGAAGTTTTCTGAAGGGACAACTAGTCCTTAACTTTGATTGTGTATACGTAATTATTATTGTTAGCCGGTTGTTTGTTCGTTGTCAGGATCCAGTCACCATCTTTTTGTACTAAGGGGGACTTTTATTTTGACAGTGCTCATGCAACTGTTTTGTTTAGGACTTTTAGCACTTAGCTCTCCTGCACAGTGATATTGTTTTTTCTAACTACAGTATTAGTTCAATTTTTCCCATCTGTATTACTCGTGCCAAATATTCTGCTGTCTAAAAACCTCTGTTTTCTTTGGGTCATCTCAGTTGTTATCTTATGTGGAGGACTGACTGGTTTAGTCTGCTAACGCCTGCAGCTAATGCTAAGCTAAAGCTAAGTCTTTGTTTTCATGCATGCCTTGTTGGTTTTAGTTCAGTGGTTTGATTTAGTTCAATAGAATTGTTAATTTTTATATTGATTCTGGTTTTATTTGGTCATTTTGCTGAAATAAAAGCTCTATTTGTTTGCTATAACCTCAGTCTTACTATGAAACCCAGATCGTTTATTCTCTGTCATTGTGTGTCCTTGAGGAAAAACAAAAAAAAAAAAATCTGTCAAAAATTTTATTTTAATCTTTTCAATTTGTGTCAAATATTTTTGTCTGTTAAATTGCTCCTTAAATTACGTTTAATGACCAATCATTTTTTACAGTTTCCTTTTTTCTTTTTTTTTAAACCATTTTTTTAGATCAAGTTGATTAATACTAGCAGCCATACAACCCGTGTCAGTTTCTAGTTTTCTTGCAAAACCACTTGGAAATAGTCTAATAAAAGCACACCGGCAAGACTCTAACTTGATTGTCCTTTTATTCCACGACTCAGCGTGAATCGTACATCTAATATCGGTTCATACGAGGTTACTGTCTTATCACATTTTTCACTAAAATAGAAATATTCCCAGCTCAGCACTCTGGAATCAAATGTAATGCATTTTGTTCTCCTTGAGATATACGTTTATGGCACGGGGTGTGTCTATTAAGCGGGAAATTAGGCGACGTTTCACATTTTTCTTTTCAGCATAATTCTGTAAGTGTTCCATCTTGAGCTGGAGGACAAACCATCACTCGCCTAAATCGCTTCACAAGGCCACGGTGTATGTGGAAGCTTATGGCTCACTGGTGTCGGCCATTGATGCCCAAAAGAATCTGACTGAGAAATGTGGCTGGTTAAAAATGATCAGCTCTGTTTAGTTTGTGCAGCACTTTTAATCTTATAGATTGACTTGCGCATAAGGCACAGCGGTGTATTGGGTTGTGTGAGAACCAGTTTGGAAGCTCAAGGTCGATTTTTTTCAAACTGTCGTCAAACTGTAATCAACATTGTTAAATATTAAAAATGTTTTGTGCATTTTCTGGCATTCATTGCGGAGAATCAACGTAAAAATGTCATTTGACAAGGAAACTTGTAGAGAGAACAATAAAAGTGCTTTGAACTTAATCCGTTTTTTTCGCTTTATGAACTTTGATTAAACTTGAATTAAGAATTTCAGAAAGTAACAATAACCAAAATAATCTAAATAACTGATACACTGTTATTTTTCTTCAGACATGTGACACTATCATGGAAACTTAGCATCGGTTTTCAATCAGTTTTATTTTTGAAGATACACTAGACGCACTCTACAAGGAATTTTTTGCTATAATTTTATAAATATCTATGATAATAATATGGAAAACAATATAATATTTCATATGTTTGTGTCCACGTTTTACAGAATATTTAGGTCTTTAAGTCGACTCTTTCCGAACGTCTGAACACAGTCAGAAATACTATTCCAGAGACTGAGTGCTAAAGCGTTTTAATGGGGTAATTTATGCTGAATTACTCACCTAATGCGGCGCAACAGCGATGTGTTGAATAATTCTTCAATCGACTGCGAGCGGACCCGCTTTGTGAAAATGATCACAACAGTCAAAACCCAAAGTCGGCCTGGAACGAGCTCGGAGCGTTTGCTTTTTAAACGTGGATCTTTATTCATCTGGTCCTCAGACCTCTCGCATCACGGATCAATGTCCTGAAACATCACCTGAAAATCGATGGACTTTCCTGGAGTGTTCTGACCGTGTTAATGCGCCACAGGCCATTGACCAGAGAGGTAACAACCACGTTGCATACAAACACACACACAGAAGAGTTTGTCTATGTCCTCTGGACCTGTATTTTCTCTAAATCCTTCCATCCATCAATCCATCTCTCTCTATCTTAGATGCATCTATTTATCTCTCTTTCATTGACACATCTGTCTGCCTTTTTGCCTGTCTTTCGATTTTATTTTCATCTGTCCATTTGACTAGGAAAATGTAGATAGACAATCTATCCATACATCCATCAACTTAGATACATCTATTTTATTTTTAGATAGTCCGTCTGTCTATATGTTTGTCTGTCTTTCTATTTGTCTGCACTGTCCATACATCAATCTATTCAACATTTCTTAGATTTTTTTTAGTTTTTGGTCAGTCCGTCTGTCTTTCAGTGAACCTTCTGTCTATCTTTTTTTTTGTCTGTCTTCCTATCTGTTTGCATTTGTTTCTATTTGTTCTTCCTATTTGACTATAGGTCAATGATCAAAATAAATGGTAAATGGATTATCCATCCATCCATCCATCCACATATCTCTCTCTCTCTCTATCTCTCTCCATCCATCCACGGTTGGATGAATGAATGAAAAATTGTTATAAACCAATCAGTCTGTCTGTCTGACTTTCATTGACATTGCTCTCCGTCTAATCATCTATCTTCTGTCTTTCTTTTTCCATTGTCCATCCATCCATCGATTCATCCAGCCAAAAAAAATCCACCTGACGTTAATAAAATCAGAAGTGGTGTTATTTCAGTGATCCATCTTGTGCATCGCAACACACAACATCTGAGCCGGATGGCGTCTTAATACAATGGATGCAAAGGCCAGAGAGTCATTAAAATGTAATGTGAAGATGTAGGCTGGAGTTCAGGAGGCGCTGCTCGGAATCCTTAAGTACCGTCTCCAGACGGAGAGGAGGCGATGGACTGGATGGGAGACGTGGGGATCACCAGCACTGTAATCACATCTCTGACAGGGTCCGGAGGAGGGAAAGTGTAGAGGGGTCGGATCCTTTGACATTAGATAAGTAAGTACACAGCTCTTGAAGAACTATCGTGGATGTAGTAGACTGCCATTCCAGAATGCTGGGCTGTTTGTGGCCAACACAAAGCATCTAAAGAGCTGCTGTTATAAATAAAGAAATCAGTAAACAGACTTGGCTGTAATAGATCTGTTACATTAATGCATCTATCGATCGATTGATCTGTCTGTCTATCTAATAGTACAAGAAATATTACATGTCTTTACATGTTTTTTATTTATTATTTTTTATTTTTTTATTTTACTCAGGTAGCCCCACAAGAGCGATAGAATACAGATATTGTCACACTACCACTGCCCCCCCACAATCACCTCCACACCCTCACTTACCCCAATAGATACTTGATACATGGACAAGAGTAAAAAGAGAGGAAAAAAAATCTCTCTCTCTCTCTCTCTCTCTCTCTCTCTCTCTCTCTCTCCACATTCCTCACCTATATGTCTGTCTGTCTGTTTTCTTTCCATATATCAACTGATCTATATATGATGGATGGATGGATGAATGAATGATTAAACTGTTACAAATCAATCTGTCTGTCTGTCTTTCATTGACATTGCTCTCTGTCTAATAATCTATCATCTAATCAATATATTTCATCATTGTCCGTCCGTCCATCCATCCATCGATTGATCCAGCCAAAAAAAAATCATCTGACGTTAAAAAAAAAAGAAGTTTGTTGTTTTAGTGATGCATCTTGTCATATATTAACACTACATACGTTTATAGTATTTAATAAACAAACTAAAACAAATCTAAAATGAAATACACTGTTTAAAAATAAAAAAAAACTATAAAACAAAATAGAAAAAGTATATTGCAGAATCATCCAGTATAAAAATAAACATCAATCATCAAAGAAAGGTACAGACATAGCAAAAGAAAGCACAGTACAATAATGAATTCTTAACCTTCATAAAACAAAGTAGAATCTTTAGCGGAGTATCTGATGTTCTCCAAATTTAGAAAATACATCAAATCTTTTAACCAGGAGAAATTTGAAGGAGAGCCCAATAGTACTTTAGTTCAATTAGACTGCCATATGTTTAGTTTCAGGCCACATGACCTGAGAACAGGAAGCTGATTGGCCAGTACACCTTTATGAGGACCAGGTGTTTGATTAGCAAACAGAAGTGGGCCATAGTAGAAAAAATACACACACAAACAGAGAAAAAGAGCAATATTAGGACTGTGTTTGTTGAAGACAAGTGGGAAAAGCCATATTGCACTGAGCAACTTTGACAGCTTCTGGTAGGAATCTTTAAAGGTTTACGTTTGTGCACTACTTACTTTTGTATTTTTGCAACATTTATTTTTTGCTGTTTCTTTCATTTTTGTTCTTTGATTTTACTCTTGCTTTGTGTTTCTTTAGTTTTTCTAAACAAACTGTGCTTGTTGTACAGTTTAGTGTATCTTTTTGTTTGCTGCTGTTAAACACTGCAAAAAACATTTTCCCCTGTGGGATTAATACTATCTGATCTAATCATTATATTTCATCTTTGACATTCAAATTGAACTTTTTTTTTTGAGCATGACTGATCACACGCGCACACGCACACACGCACACACACTGCATGTATTCATTAAATGGAATGTAATGTTTTTGTCCATGTATAAGTATTCATCAAATTGGCAAAGATAGTATCCATTCATTCATCCATCCATGCTACATCAATAGATATCTTTTTCATTCTACTTTTGAAACATTACAATCTCTTTAAGTTGAGTGACGTTACTGTCTCAGAGCCATTAATTTCGGAATAATGTTCCCATGTTTTCTGTCTGTATGTCCTTATGAACATGTATATGCATTCATAAAGTCTAAAACGGAACTAATTTTAGTCACAAAATGCATCCTTGGTACAATTGTTTCTTGGTAAAAAGGCTTACACTTTAGGCTCAATAAAGCCGTTTGTATTCTGATCAATATAAAAACTGAATTACAAAATGAAGCTACAGCGATGAAATTAGTTTTTTTTTTTATAATTGCTTTAAGAAAAAGAAAATTGTGATGACCGTTTGTCGATAAGAATAAAGAGACAGAAATTGACCTCATCCGTGCAGCCATGGCTGAATATAAATGGACAGTGCGTCCATAGTTCCTCATTACTTTTTATATCCTATTCATGACAGATTTCATTCAGTCTCAGAATTGGATGGCGTTTAAAAGCTCAATTTGCCACTAATAAATCAGAACGTCTGTTTTCTTGCTGATATAATGGCGCAAATAAAGTTTTACAAGCAGGTGCAACAGTTTTTCTGTCCATGTAGTTTCTGTTTTCCTCTTCAATCTGCACAATAAAAAAAAGATTAAACGGTTAGAAAAAGCTTCTCTCTTCTTGCTAAATAACTTCTAGTCTTATACACATTCTAATCAGGACATTTCTAGCAAATTGTAGTCTTTTTACTTGATTTCCTATTTACATAAAGCTGATTTACAATTTATTACTGATTTAACAAGGTTAATGGGTGCCAAACGTTTAAGTGTATGAACTGTATATTTCATAAAAAAAAGCAACTTGAAAAAACTTGTATGTGAGATAAACAAATTACTTGCCTTCCGTTAAATAACATGTAAGTCGTTATTTATTATAATTATGCAGGTTATCAAAAATGTACGTATAATAAAAAGCCATTACTTCATTCAAATTGAAATATACTTTGTCACAACAAAAACACACAGTGAAACACTTATAAATACAATAAATACATATTTATACTTAAGATACAATACATTTTGTAGATAAATGAGGGCAAATAAACAATAAAAAATATATGGTTTTACTGATGCAATGCAGAAACGACAAAAATACGTTCAATAAATAAAGGCAAACATATTTTGAAAGGCAAACTTACAATTTTCAGTAATGTTTTAAAATGTAATGGGTTTTTTAAATGTTACTATTGTAGTTAAAAACAATGTAATCATCTTTGTGAATTTCAAGCTTGTACATTTGCAAAGTGGCCTGCACAGAAAAGATTTTCACCCACATGATTGAAGATGTTGTCTTTTCTACTCTCATCTGAATCCCAGAATTAAGGGAATGATTTGCAGCTTTTTTTTTTTTTTTTTTTTTTTTTTTTAAACAGGAATTGCCTGTGGAATCGGCCTGTCTGAAAAGGATTCCTCTCAATTTGAAGCTTGACATTTACGGGGGATTGTTAAAAGGTGAGTAGTCAGTCTTGATGGCCTGGGAAGTAATGAAGACCTCGTCCACCGCACGGAAGAAAATGAAAAGAGGTAAAGCAGCTTCTTCTTTCTCACAAGGTAGCAGAAAAGCTTTATGTTCCTCGCTTTTAATCAGGAGCCTGACATTCATTGCTGCTCCCAGAAGTGGTGCAAAGTTAATCATATTTAGATAAGACGTTCACCGGGAACATACCAATGCTTTTATTTTATTAGCCAGGAGTATTTTCCACTGTTGTGAATCTTCCATCCGGCTGTTTGAAGATGGAAAAAAAAAACTGGATGTGACCCTGAGTTATGTGGCCTTCTGTTCATGAAGAAATCTATTAAACTGCACGCACAGCCATTCTGCATCCATAATAAAGCACGGTTGTTGTAGGTCTATAATCTCCAACACGTCGCTTTAAACCTTTGTGTCACATACGATTGGATAATATATATTGTTTTGTAACGAAACTGGTCTCAGAAATAAGAAAATGTTCAATAATGGAATATAGTTGAATAAAACTTTTCATTGGATAAAATTGAATATAGATAATATAATTTATCTAGTATTATATGAAGGCAGAAGTACAACTAATGTTTTAATAGAAATATGCAAAAAATATGCAACAATATAGAAAAGCAAGATGTGCTTATTGCACAGATGAATAAAATGGTGGGTGCCAGTGAATTGTTTTGAAGTTATTTTTTAAATATTTTTGTTTAATTATTTTTATTATATATTTATATAAATGTATATTATGTATATAATTATTTAAATATTTTAAAAATATATTATTAAAATATAATTACTGATTCTTATTAATTGTCGTAGTATCACAGGTTTACAATGAAATTAGCATTGCTACTCCGTTTGGTGCAGAAGAAAGACGAGATAATGGTAAAATATATTAATATATGGTCCAAAATAAAGAAGGCAAGAAACGTATTGTGTATATATAGAATTATTCTTCTTCTAGTAATAGAATTCCATGTCAGAAACGTCTTTGCATAGCCATGACACCAACACATAAAAATAATGTACTTCATCTTAATGTGACTTTTCTTTTCTTTTTTTATTGATTGGCTTGTCCTTGGAAAAAGAAAAAAACACTCAAACGCTCGAGAAAAAGACATGTTTTCTGTCCAGTGGCATTACAGGGATGTTTTTCTGAAATGGAGTGGTTATCTTAACACGGTTAACACTCTCGTGCCTCCTACACATGGTTCAAAGCCTGGCCACTGGAAACTGAAGCCCCCTGCCATGTTCCCAATGAAAGGGAAAGTTCTAATAGCAGCTGTAATCTGTCGCTTCTCATCCCCAGTGCCGACCCAAAGAAGTTCATGTCCAGGCCAAAGCCGATGGTGATTACCGCAGTGTCCACGCTTATTTTTCCAGCTCCATTTGAAAATTGTATAAGGCGCAGCGGGATTCCCGGGTGAAAGTGTCGAGCAGATTGATGCGTCCGTGTGAGTTTTATATACGGGGTTTTTCAAAAAGAATGAGCCGATTCCATAACTTGATATGTTCTTAAAAGAACCCTAAAACTCTGAAGTTCTACTAACAAACTTTTTTTTTTCCTGTCTGTAGAAGTGTTTGTAGATCAAACAAAAAACGCTTTTTGAAACGAAATGTCAGCAGGCGACTCTCAGCGAATGGTTGTCATGGTGCGATGCTTATGGAAAACTCGACTTTAATGGTGGTTTTGTCAAGTGTCTTTCAAAAAAAAAAAAAAAAAAAACTCTGACCATGAGATTCTTCTGTTTATTTTTTTTTTTTTTTAATGAAAACTCTGGTGGCAAATAGGTAGCGCTGTTCACCTCAAAGCAAGAATGACGCATTTGAAATTGAAATTAAAGGCCCGGTCAATATCCTTCTGTCACATTCATGGACTATATCAGTACATTTTTGGACACACACACACACACACACACACACACACACACACACACACACACACACACACACACACACACACACACACACACACCAACAAAAACACACACCACACACACACACACACACACACACCACACCACACACAGACACACAGACACACAGACACACACCTCAGACACCTCAGACACCTCAGACACCATCATGACTCAAAGAATCGTTCACTTTACTGTTCGAGAGTTAGAGAGTCAGTTAAAAGAATCGAAATGCCCATCCCTATCTGTTTAGCGGCTGGTTTATTTTCAACAACAAGGCTGGTTTATTTTCCAGGGTGTTGAGCATATTTATGCTGGGTAAAAACTTAATTAACCCTTAAAATCCACATGTTCCGTTGGATTTAACGTTTTCATTATGTTTGGAGATGTTCTTCCACTGTTGCTCCCTCCAGTCAGAGTATTAAGCAAGTAAACACAAGCAATATTAGATGCAAACTGTATGGATGCAATAACCTTTTTTAATACATCAGCTTGTGTGAAATGAAATGTAAAATTAAAGGATGTGAATGGGGAGCACGTCCTTTCTCTGACAGGTTAGGTTGGTCACATCTCTCTGATCATGAGTGTGGATTATTTGTCCCTTGAGCCGAAAATGAAAATCAATAATTTATTCACAGGTAATTTCCCTGGTCACGTACGGCAATAAAAGCAGAAGCTATTAAACCGTCTGATAACACAAACATCAACAATCAGCCATTATTCAATTGATGGAGGGAAATTGTGTGCTATAAGTACATGGAGTAAATAAGAGTTTTATATTAATGTTACAGTTTTGTCGTACTTCTGAATGCAAGAAAAAAAGATTTTCATTAAAATAAATTATACGCGACGAAGACATGGGTTGAAAAATGTACACGATATATATATATATATACACAAAAAGTTTCCATTTTATTGTAGAGTTTCTGTTCCTAGGTTTAATTTTATTTTATTATGATATTTTATGTTTTTTATTTAATTTTATTACGATATTGTGGTCAATAAATAGTCCTCAACAGTTTGTCGTAGATGTTTCGTTCAATTTCTAATACGTGTGTCCATGTATTTTCTTCGGTTTATAATTTATTTACGCTTTTATTTCATCATATCTTTCTTTCCACCTCATGGACTTTGACTGGAAGTCATCTTTTCCAGCACCTTTCTTACCGTTCATTGTTCCGCTTCCTTGCTTCATGCTCTCATTTCAAGTGTCTTCTTTTTAATTCACTTTTTTTTGTTTTCATTTATTGTTCAGCTTTCATCATCCATTCTTTTTACAACTCATTGTGAACATTAGAATCAGTTTCGTATTCATATTTCATCCAAAATTGCTTCTGGTGACTTTTAACTATATTCACTAAAATATAAACCTTTGTTACACTTATTTTAGCTCACTTTTCACCACATTTTTCACTTTCTCCATTCGTTTACTTGTATCAACAGTTGGTGTTTCCTTGTTTCTACTGGTGTCAACTTTTATCTTTCATACACACATCAAGCCAAAAAAACTGTCTTTTTTTTGGAAACATGCTTGGAGTTGAGATAAGATCTGCAGTTTTTATAACCATCTTCCCCTCATAACTTTAGAAATTGCATCATCTAGTCGTAGCACTTTTTACTTCAAGCCTCAAAACTCACCGTCCTATCTGCGATGATGTTAATGCCCTCATCATTACACCGGACCAGAACTGGTAAGACCTTCCACACTCCATGTCTGAGCGAATGGGCTGCAATGCTAACAAAAAAAGGCTCTTCATCGATTCTGGTCTTTATCTGAGAACTTTAAATGACGACCTCGGCTGATCTGGGAAAAGATGAATTCTAGTAAGACTGACGGGAAACCTACACACTGACATACATTGGCAGTCAGGAACAAGGGGGCAGACGGATCTCTCAAAGATCAGTGAGGACGCATATCAAAACAAGGCCGATACTTTAAAAAAAAATTTTCTGGTTGTGTTTTACACCGTCACCTGCAAATCTGTTGGGGCTAAGAACGATGCAGAAGGATTGTACAGTAATGTGGAAATGGTCCCAAATAGCAGAATACATTTGTCACGCATCAGAAGTAGAAAAAAGCATTTCGTCCGGCAGGTTCCAATGCATTTCTCAAAATGCCAACGTAGCGTGAAGGGTTGAACCACTATACAGGCGTATTTTAAGAAAAATGAGAAGCCAGTGCCTCGTTCGCTTTTAGTATTGTGTGACTTTGAGATCTTCTGCTGATGCTTTTCATATTAGATGTGTGAACGGCGGCCGTTAGATTTGAGGATGTTGGGTTAAGTTAGGTGAGATGAGCTTCTCGCTCATTGGGAATTGCCGCCGGCGTCCATTAAGGGTGTCAGAAAGCGTCCGATAAAGAAGGGGAAAAGTGGAGCGACGTGAGCCAACATGCGCTGTGGGTGCATCTCAAAAATGTCAGACTTGTAATTTGAGAGATGGCAAGTATCTGGACCTGCTTTATGAAACGTTCCCATCACCAAATTGCATCTGGGTTTGCTGAGCTCTGACCAGAAATTGGTTTCTGCCTACAGGAAGATAGTGTCACTGCAGGAGCTCAACTCTGATGCTCGCGTGATCTCCGCAGAGTGGATTGCTGTGGAGTTTGAGGACTGATGTGGCCGAGGCTTTGTAAATGTTCCAATTTGCTCTTTGGTTTACTGTTGTGTAGAGCTGCACGATTCTGGATAAAATGTGAAATCACAATTCTTTTCATAATTCTAAGCACAACAATTGTGACTTTATTCTACCTGGATATTTTATTATTTGAAATATTTAACCCTGGAATTCAGGTTGCCAAACAGCAATATAATAAAACCTTACTCTTTGCTTTAAATGTAAGTAGATGGAATAAAAAATAAAATGTCATGTAAATGTAATGTTGTATTGACTATTTTGTAATGGGCTAATAATTGTGTATTGTTGTATATGGTTTGCTGAGTTTGAAATTGCAGTAAACACACACACACACACACTTCAAAATAAAATCTTTTTTCAGGTAGTAAAATGTTCGAGTTTGTAGCAGAATTACTTTACTGTTGTTTCCTCGCTCATAAATGCTGGATTAAGATTGCGAGTGGGGGGTAGAATCGAGATCGCAGTCTTTTAACGATTAATTGTGCAGCTCTACTTTGGATGTTGGGAATAGTACGTTGAAAGCAAGAGAAGGCATTTGGTGTCTTGTAATTTCTGCAGCGTGGACATATTGTATGGTTAAGTCTGAAATAAACACAGTGGTGGATGCAAATTGATTTAATCGTATTGATTAAATGCGGACATCATCATTCCACGCGGCTTCTAAAAGGGGCGGAGCCTTGAGATTGGTTCATGAATGATGCGCAACTCATGAATGATGGTCAATCACAGTGAAACCGATATCTAGCAATCATTTTGCATGATTTGTGCGGAGAACAAACGTTCAGTTTGCGTGTTTTGACAGAATACAATGTCGGCAGTGTAATTCATCCATTAGTGGACACAATGAGTTGAACGGCACTTCAGAAGCAGAGGATATTTCTGAAAAACGATTGGAAGATGCTGCAAATTGCTGTGTGTGTGTAGCTTTTTATGAGTGTGATGTTTTTAGAGTGTGTCTGTTTGAGTGTGTGTAAATCTGATTACAGTATTTTAAATACAAAATACTCTCTCTTGCCTTATTTAAATGGTATTTTCATTATTTTTCCAATTATTTCATGTTTTTAACATATCAATGTGTGTTTTATTCTAACCCCCTTTCAAAAAAATGTCTACTATTTGACTGAATATCTTTAAATACATGGATATATATATACCGTAGTTATTGGTCATATGTTTCAATCTTCCTGTTTTCTTTAGGCTTTCATGAAACTGTTAACAATTTATGCATGTATATGTTGAAAACAAATTTAGGAATGCCCCATATATTGGATATATGTACATATTAAAACAATGTTTCACGGATACATTTTTTGTCCGTATATGGAACACTTTATTTATAGTCCTTTCTTATTTTGCTCCTTTTCCTTTTTTTCCTCTCCTTTTTCTAAATTGTGCACCAAATAGCTTTACGGATTCTAATCAACAGATACTTTTTTTAGATAAAAATTATTAAAAAAAAAAGAATGATTTTTTTTTTTTTATTTTATTTTTTTTATTCAAGTGTGAATGTTGTAAGACTCCCACCACAAGCTATCGAGCATCTAATAAATGTGCTCAAGCTTCCTATTCCATTATTGCAGCACTCTTTCATTCCGAGCCTCTACTGTGGGTACAATACAACCTTGTATTGTGTTGGACATTCTGGAATGTCCATTTACATATTTATATTCATTTGAGTTATCAATTATTATGAAAATGTATATGAGACGTCACTCAAATATATCTAATAGATTTAATGTGTATTAACTACCTCTTACATCAGGCCTCTGTGTTTCTTACCATTTACTCCAGATGTAAGGAAGCTCAAAGTCAGGCAGTAAAATCCAGTGTCCTTGGTGAATGTCCTAGATGGAAAATTTCATTATGAATTTAGTAATTCATTTAGCATTTCAGCGGTTATTGGCAAACTTTTGGAGTGTCTCACTACCGTGTGTGGATTTTAAATGGCAAATTATAAAACTTGTGCTGTACACTTACAATCTTCCCGGTGTAGTTTTGCTTTCATCAACAGAGGACAAATATCAGAGTCTTAACATGCCAGTATTTTATATACACGTACTTATATAAAATAACGTATTTCTTCTGAAGACAGTCTTTCTTTGGAGTCTGTGAGCTATTTGCTCATTATTTGCTCTTTATTTCTCAAGACACGTTTGATTAAATTCTTAAAATCCAGAAACTCTGCATACACAGAATCTCTCATCTCACATCACAAATGCTCAACAGAATTGTTAAATACTTGTTTGTTACGCAAACAGACGTCGAGCGATTCAGCGTGAGAATTTGAATGAAGAAAAGTTGTTTGTTAGTGGATAACGGCGTAATACGTTTAAAGATGTTGGTTTGTACATCGACTGCTCAAAAGGTCTTTGGGGTGTAAAAGGAAATGCAGACGTGTTGTTTTTCCCTTTTTGATGTTAAAGATTCACACCATTTTTTTTTTTTTTTTTTTTTTTTTTGGCTGAACACATTCGGGATGCAATCACATCTTTATAAATCTCATTCGCAACTAGGGAAATGGCTTTCGTCGTGCACAGATTGCGGAGGTCAACGACCTTTGGTTTACTGTTCTTGCAGTGGAACTCACAACTTTACAGCTATTTATTACTTTATCTCTGCTTTGCTTGGGCTGGTTTATGAAAGAAAACGTGGGCTGGTGCTAAAACACATTATCAAGGTATAAAATCTGATGGAAGCCGAAATGCACATAAATAAAAACTGGACTGGGTATTTTAAATGCTTTTTAGTTTACTTTTTTTGCACATCTATGTGTAACTTGAATACAAAATCATTTGTTATTTTTTGTTTTTAACATTATTAATAATATTTTTATTACCTTTTATATAATTGTTTAAAACAAGAACATAATTTGGATGCATTGATTTTGAATGAACAATAAAATTATTCATTGATTTTTAATTGTTTTTTTTTTTTTTTGTTACAATGTTTCCGAATAGTGGAAAAATTCAAATAAGTATTTGAATAATAATTTTGATAATTACCTTTTTTAAATAATTTTTTAAAACAAGCACACAATTCAGAAACATTGATTTTTTTTTTTTTTTTTTTTTTTTTTTTTTTTTTTTTTTTTTTTTTTTTTTTTTTTTTTTAATAGTAGTTTTATTAGTTTACAGAACAGGACTGTTGCACTGAAATAAATGTGGAAACCATCAATGCAATACAAAACTCTGTGGTTTTTTTTTCTTTTTATAATCAACATTCCTAATCTCAATGTAATTGACAATCTTCGAAGGAGAACCACTGAGTAAAATTTGTTTATTCGAGTTCTTTAACAAGATTTCACTTCTATAAGAACTCACAGGGCTGTGTTCAGTGTCTTTATTCTAATAAATTCTGTCTTTAAATTATAATAAATTATGACCAACACCGTGTTGAGATCCACTTGAGTCAAAGTTTAGGACTTGGTTTCTAAAGTTGAACTTTTTTCCACCTTTGTTCTGTGGTTTTGTGTATCGGCATCACTCCATTTCTTCCAGCTTGCTGCTTCTGGTCCTTTGACTCAGACGAGTATAGACTTGGACTGAATGGCGGAGGTTTTGTGAGTTTCATCATTGTTCTGTATCTGTAAGTAAAGGATGAGTGGTAGCTGTCGGGGATTTCAGGTTCTTTTCTGGCCGCTGCAGATCAGATGCTTCCAGACGGGCAGTAATGTGTCCGTGAAGAGGAATCTATGCCTTTCACAGCTTTCAGCTTCTAAATCTCACTTTTTCATCCGCCGCTTTGTTCCTTTCAGCCTAAAGTTCTCCGTTCTTTTCTCTCTCCCTCAGTGCTGATGGCCCAAATGATGCATGATGATGTGCTTAATGATGATGCATGGAGTGTATTTAACACAGACTGTTTAAGATCTCCACATTGTCCCAAGATTTGGCGATCACACCTTTTGGAAAAGTCTGACACCCTGGAATGACGAAGCGGAAGCTTGGAACAAAACTCAATTCAAAGTCAAATGAGTGCAGCGGCATGGTGAATGAGATTTCTTTGTCCCATAACTGGCAAAAGATGAGTTTTTTTACCTGCTTATCTTTTTAACTCAAAACCAGTCAGTCTCAGCATCTCACGGCCGAAATGAATATTTACTTATTTCTCACCTTGTCTCCTCTGAAGACTTTTCCCATTATAGTTAAGTAACTTTTTTTTCTCTTCTTTTTAAAAAGTTATTCGTTTTCTTAGCCACCGTTGACTTATTGCTTGCTCAGAGCCATTGAATTATACAGTTTATTTTAGTTTATTTCATAAAATGTCTTTCTGGCTTCTTTGTTAAGCTCTTTGTAAGAAAGTCAAAGGAGATTTTTCATTGTTGGTTATTCATTGATATTTTTGTGTATTGCTCTTTTTGTGCTTCCACCATTCTATTTTTCCTATAATAACGACCTAGCAAGTATTACTGTAGTGATTTATTAAGGTTTTTTTTTTATTATTTTATTAAGGTTATTATTAAGGTTTATTTCATTGCTTTAGTTATTGCGGATGAATACAGAATTGTTTTACTGGATGCTGAATCCAATAGTGGTTTCCGTTGTGTTGTTTTTTTTTTTTTTTTTTTTTTTTTTTAGACTGACTTTTTGTTGTGTATTTAGTTCTGCCATTTTGAAACATTGAGGTGTGAAATTCCATTTCAAAATTAGAAATTATAAACGGCCATAAAGAGATTTTTTTTTTTTTCCCACATTTCTTTTAGCCTAAATTCTTTCGTTCTTGTCGTCCTTCTTTTCATTCTTTCTTTTTGTCCATTTGTTTCTTACATTTTTTTGATTTTCTTTCTATTTGTCCTTGCTTTCTTTCTTTTCATTCATTCTCTTTTCATCATATCTTTTCATCTTTCTTTCTTTCGTTCTACTCTTTCTTAAAACTTGTACTTGTACTTGAAACTTGTTTTCAGGCCTGGCATAACAATCTAAAACTAGTTTTTTTTTTTTTACTCTGACACCTATCCCAAATTTGTTGATTCGACTTCTCAAAGAAAATAAGTGTTGTTTCAGTGTAAATACTAACAATATACAATACTTTTAACAGTAAAAGTAAAATACTTAGGTTCTTCTAAAATTGGATACTTTACGACTTTTACCCAAGTCTTTGTTGGTGAATAGGTGACTTGAAACTTGTAATGGAGTAATTTTAAGAATAAGGTGACTACAGTACATTTTACTCAAGTGTGGTTTTCAGGTACACATTTACACCTTCGAGTATAGTCAATTATGTTTTTGACGGGCGCTTTTTTCACTACTGAAGAAATCTGCCAAACAGAACAACGCTCAAACTTCCTTCATAAAGACCCCGACAACATCTTGGTATCGGTTCCTGGCTGTGTGGTGACCGCACTATCCTCGGTCTCTATGAAAAAGCCATTTATCTCCAGTGACTTGTCTGGTCATTAGCAGGGAACGGAGAGCAGATGTTGATGAGGCTGACTGGGTAAACGTAAAGGAGTTGAAGGCATGAGGTAAAGGGGGCAGCAGCTGGGTGATGAAATGATCTGTCTCCCTTAATGTGGTGTCAGAGGGGTTAAGAAGGAAGCAGCTCCGCTCTGAAAGTGTCAGCAATTCATCCTCGTGCCAAAGCCCGTCTCAATCGTGAGCTTGACGTGCTGCTTGTTGGTCCGAACCAAAGGGAGCGGGTCAAAGGTCACGTGTAAAACGGAACGGTGGGATGGTGTTGCAATTAATTCACCCTGGGAAGTTACTTTCACCAGATGTGGTGAAGCTCCTTATGTGGACTTGGCTGACAGTAGGTGAGATTAGGTTTGTTAGGCGTTTGTTACGTTTATTACCGACAATGTGTGAAATGCAGTCATTCTATAAAATGCTTGTGGTTTTTAGGCAACGTGTGAAAATTCCATCCATTTTTCATACAGTACTTGGCCTAGGCACAAGTGATTTGGCATGGCAGACAAAGTTGACCTGTCTGGCTTGTAATGGTCTTTCAAAATTTCTAAAAACAAGAGAACATGTGATTCTTTAGTTTTGCCAATATGTGCATCGTAAAATACCACAAGCGTCTATGTTCAAGTTCAAGTTCATTTATATAGCGCTTTTCTTACTCCGAGACCAATGCAAAGACGCTATGTGGAAAAAAAAGTCTTTAAAAAGAGAAATGTTGATTCTTTATAAGAGTTTTTTTTTTTTTTTTTTTTTTTT
>CM051504.1:6811218-6865462 GCA_028031935.1 Paedocypris micromegethes
AGTCTAGTTTAGGCTGTCCACTGCTCCGGGTTTGTGTTTGCACAATTTCAGTATCATACTAGTGGCTATATTGACAAACTCACTTTCTTTCTTTTTCTTTTTTTCTTTTTCTCTTTTTTTTTCCTCTTTCTTTCTTTTTAAAAGTAAAGTATATAACAATTAAAGTGTATAAAGACTGTCCGAATTACAGTCTTTTGTCCTAGAGCAGGGGTGTCAAACATTCCGGCCCGCAAGTAGGTTCGATCAGGCCTGCCGAATTGTTTGGAAAAAAATAGAAAAAAAAAAATAATTTTTTTTGCTGCAATTCATTGATTGTCCGCTAAGGGGCGTTTCCATCGGAGTAGAACGCTGCATCACTGAGACGGATGATCTTGTTAAGAACGGAAAACAGGTGTTATCCGCTACCTATCCGCTACAACCTCATTAATCAAAATGTTCCAAACGGAGAAAGATAGATAAATAGTGTAAATGCAAACAGTATTTAAGGCTTAAATACTGTTTGCATTTAAATATTGCTTGTTTCATTTATGAAGTTTACGAATGTGACTTTCTTCATTGCACATTTAATATCACTCTCCTTAGTTTGTAAGGTGTATGCAGGGATTTAATTTATATTTTATATAAGTGGTTTAAAATTCAGTTCTTTAAAAGCCTCAAGTGCAATACTATATTTTTCATTACCAATTTAAGTTGTGTGCCTTTGTACAATCAGTGGGATAAGTTGCAATGCCTAAATGTGAATGATAAAGGTAAATTGCACATTTGTAAGGAATTATGAGGAAATTCTTGGAATGTTTTGTAAAAGCATAGTTCATTAAAATTCAATAGGTTCCTAATGTTCTTGAGCTTCTTTACACCAAAACAAAGAAAATACATGATATTTTTGATATTTAATGCAGAGTATGGTAGAATTTTAATGGTCCGGCCCGCCTGACATCTCCTTAGGTCGTATGTGGCCCGCTATGCGAAATGAGTTTGACACCCCTGTCCTAGAGGCATCTGCATCAGAGACATATGCACATTTCGGTCATCATATGGATTAAGAAATCCAAAATAAAAGTCCTAAGGAAGCAAAACTGGTAAGAACAGCTGTCTTATTGTGCCTGATTCTACCAGAGTGATTATCTATATTATTGGGAAATATTGTATACGTTGTAATATTAAGTGTTCAATTGTTCTGTTTTAGCTTGAGTCCAATACACTGTGACTGATCTTTGTGTGAACGAAGTGACAAACTTGTCAAGTTGACTTAAACTTTTCAAACAGCAAACGACTCTTTCCTGAAACTGAAAATAAGAACAAACATCATTTCAATGAGGTGTGTTCTGCATCATACCGACTGACATTTGAACAGTGACAATACAGAGTTGAGGGAATGTTTTCTTGTTTGTGGTCGTGTTGGTAATGTCTTCTGAGAAGACCTTTCTCATTAGTAGAAGAACCTTACTCTAACAAACAAAGCTTACCTTCTCCAGAACTTCCAGCTCGTAATGGAATGACCATAATTGTGTCAAGCAGACACAGAGACTATTATTTTGCTGTGCTGAAAGCTTATTCAGTCAATTCTAAAAAAAAAAAAAGTGAAAGCATTTTGGTCGAAAGGACACTGAGCCATTTCGTTGTCCCGATTGCAATCATTGAATCTGAAGAAATGGTCATTTGCATTAATGGTTCACAGTAATTGCAATTAAAGTCCGTGTGCACCAGCTTCTCTTTTTATGTACATCTTGAATTGCTCTTAGAAAATTAAAATGTTATATATTTTTTTTTTATTAAGATGAGCACGACAGGGAGTCCGGTTCATTTTAATGGATATTGCTTTCCATCCAAACCTATTTGGCCTAATGAATAATGAGCCTAGGTTTTTCCACTATTGTAGATGCACGTGTATTCGAGGACCTTTAGTAAGACTTGTATTGATGACCTGCTGTATAGTAGATTTACAATGTGATATTTTTATACACAGAGATATACATATCTGAAATCAGTATGGTATTTTTTTTTAATTTATGCTTTTTTCTTGTGATGATTTAGAATAATTAAGACTAAGCCATTAATTGAATAAAAATAAAACTTTGCAATTGAAGCTTGTGTCATTTCTAATGCATTCCAGATGGCAATTGTGTTTTAATATTTGCTGAATACTTCAATTCTTAATACTTTTGTCATACTTTCATCATTATTTCTTGTGCAGATATCAAGAGCACAATCAAATTTGTATTACTTTGTGCCTGGGCTCTGATTGGTTAAGGCCTCAACCAATCAGAGCCCAGGCACAAAGTTTTCATGTACAAAATTATTGCTTTTGACCAATCAGAGCTCACGCAGATGTTGCAAATGTACTGCTCTTTGCTACAATTGCATATTTATTTTGCTGCATCACTATTCGTGCTTAAATGTCCATTGATAAAATTAAAGACTGTGCAAGTGTCATAACTGTGATCAAGAAGTGGCTGGTATTCTATTAAAGTAAGTGTTTAACACTATGAACCACCAATACATTTTTTTTTTTATTTTTTTATTTATCAGCTTAACATTTTTATTGTCTGGAATTTTGACTTTTAATATTTGTGTGTGCCCACATGAAGCAAGAGCATAACTGTCAAGGGGTGGAGTTAGTTGGAGGGGGTGGAGCCAATCCATCAGATTTGCCTTAATTGCCCCACTGCTGTTTTTATAATGAGGGCCCATTAAGTTGTCACCCGGTGATAACACGTCTGACCCTGAAGCCAGGAAACGGATTAAGCTCCTCACTCTCTCATCTGCTGTCATTCTTTCAGTAGAACCTTCCGGAGAGTGATAGAAGAGCTCCGTGACTGCAGAGGACAGGTGTCTTTACACTGAGGAATGGATGTTTAGTGAGGACACCACAAAGGTTGCTCTTCTTTTTTTGACCGTTTTCAAGGACAAGGTAAAAACAGGATTTTAAACGTCATCGTTCATACTAATTCTCTATTTTCATCAACAATTCCATTACCATGACTTCAAATTATTTTCAGTTAATTTCCTTACAATAATTCGGAGTTTTTAATATTTTCCGACACCTTTTAATTGCGCTACTGGTTAATCGGGGCAGTCGCTTTATTGGGCCAAAGTCCCAAAACAAATGGTATCTTAACGCAAATTTGCACCTCTTTATTGGGGCATAAAAGCGGCTTTATTGGGGCTAATTTTGAAGGGGAATGGAAAAAAAACACATAAATCGCCTGCGTTCAGATGTGAAATCTAAAATCAAAGGTAAACGCACAATTACGTTTATAACCCTGTTAATTGGCCAGAGAGGGGAAGACACGCCCACAGGTCTTTCTTTTAGTCTAACGCTTTTTTAGTCTAACGCTGTCACTAAACACAAGGCATTTTTCAGCATCAGTAATGATCTTTGAAGATAAATCAGGGAAAAGGACTCAGAAAACAAGACACCAGGAATACATGGGGAAAAACGGTTCAAGCATTCACGACCAGAGACTGACACGCCCGCCTCACTCGCGTGTTTGTTCGAAGGTTCTTTCAATTCTCAAATTTACGTTGCTCCTCTTTCATTGAACAATTTGCACCATTGTAGAAAACTGTAGTTCTGTGCTGTACTGTATGTATGTTTTGAGAAACATCAATGGTTTAATACTATTTTAATGAAACTTATCGTCTTATTTTGGCTAATGATGGAGTGGTGTGTTGGGGGTGGGGTTTACAAGATTGGGGCAGCCCTTTAATTGGGCCAAATTGTTCTGGTCGTGATGTGGCCTGATTAAGCAGAGTCGACTGCATTTGAATATTCAGCCCCTCCCCAAATCTACTTAATATTTAATGAGAGATTTTTTTTTTTTTTTTAAGAACATTATAATAGTGAGTGGCTTGTAAAGCCGTCATGTAGTGTACAATTACCAATTTGTATTTCATATTTCTGTATATAAAAGTGCCAAGCTAATGAGGAGAAAATGCCAGAAGGGCTATTAACTTTAACTGTCTTATTAAGAGGCTTGTCTGGTAGGTTTCTGTCATGAAGGGTTTCAATGAGCTGTTTATGGACGTTGATACATCCACTAAAATGTATCACAACGAAGGTATTTATTAATCTCTCCATTTAGATAATGAAAGGCAGAGTAAGTTAATCTAAATCCGTAAATGTGGATCTTTATTTGGCACATACGTATATAGGCGCGTCCGGCCCTTGGATGGCAGTTAAGAAGTCACTTTACTACCCTGTAATTAAGTGTTCTCATCTCAAAGATAAACAAAGTAAAAAAAGCTGTTATATCTGCATCTAGTGGATGGATGGAATTTTCTAACAATATTCTTTCCGCAGAATATTTGTGTTTTTATTAGCATGTACTTTGTAACTTCATATTTACGAATTAAATGAACGCACATTGTTCATTTTTAAGTGTGTGTGATTAGGGAACAGGTTATGGCAAATTGGGAAGGGGTGAAATGGATGATGGGAAGTGAAGTTCTTGTGTGTTTTTTGGCTTATATAGAAGTCTTGTTACAACAACCTTGTTTCTACAAACTACACTACATTAGTATTTTTTCCCTTTTTTCTTTTTCCTTCTAACATATTTTTTTTTATCAAATATTTTTTTTTCCATTATACTTGATTTCCTGTTTGTAACAATTTTATATATATATATATATATATATATATATATATATATATATATAACTTGCATATTCTCTATTTTCCACAATTCCTCTGTTTTAGCCAATAAGTCGATTATTTTTATTTTTATGTAGTTTTGTATATTTACACCCATCAAATTAAGCTAGTGTCAATACATTATGTAATAAGCAAACATTTCATTTGATTAGTTTTCCGCATATAATTACAGGTACAGAATTGTTCTAGGCAACAACTGTACAATCAAGAACAGAGCTGGATGCTCTGACAATCTAATTTCAGCTAATTCTAGGAATTAAAATAACAACTGGCATGGATTTGTTCAACCACCATAACCAAAAAAAAATATCAACAGGTTTTGTATTTCTATCTCAAATGAAGTTGATGAATAAAATAAAAATACAATCTCAAACAGGAGATGATTGATATTGAACCGTTTTTGCACTAAACTAAAATTGAACTAAAATTTTGAAGAACTTCAACACTTTTTTTCGTGAAATATGCCTCTTATGCCATGTTGCAATCAAAGAAAGATTTTTTGGGTTTGGTGTAGAAATAATTTAGTTTGAAACACATTTTGTTGGTGAATTCCTCTTTGAATCGAAAAAATGTAGACTACTTGAGCAATTAGATCTTAAAGTAAATCACTATGTATATAAAAAGGCTTCAAACCAATACTTCTCTCCTTTTGGAGTGTTTTTCTTGACCCTATAGTTCATTACAACTTTTCTTCTGCTTCTAATGTCTAAACCTCACATCTTCACATCGGCCGATCATTCGCACGATTTCCCTAATAAACTAGTGAACCGTGTGATTACACAATCCAGGTCACTTTAATTGGCACCCTCGTCGGTTCCTAGTGGTTTGCTGGTCTAGACTGGCAGGCGAATGCCACATGACGTCGTTTGTAAGCTAATGTGGAACTGCTTTCAGCTTCCTGGGCTGCAGGTTCTGACTCGACTCCATTAGAAAAGCACTTTTATGTCAAGCTACAGTTAGCATTAAGCTGGGACGTTTAGTTCCACACAAATGACCCTCTCTAATGATGGCATTAGGCGTAGACTCCGTTTAGGAAATTATTAGAATAAATAGAGATGGCCATGTTTTGAATTTTAACGACGTGACATTGGCTCGTGGCACCGAGGGGTTTTTCGCTCAATCGTGGCGTTGCGTTGCCATAACTGCAGAGATTCACCTAACGACCTGGTGTTGGGAAGATCTCCAGCTATTATCACGTAGCTGTGTTTAGCGTAGTTGCTTTTATTTACTTCTTGGTGAAGTTGGGTCCATTAGGTTAATCTGTCTCATTTCGGGAACCCGGGCTGTGTCATAATCCCCGTTGGCTTGTATTTGTGGATCTCATTTATGCATCTCAGAGGCTTTACGGGCCCGACATGGAGCTTGACAGTCTTGCTTTGAGAAAGTCGAGATCCAGCAGTGCAATTGTTAGTCATTTTCTATTATTTACTCGCGCTGGATTTTCCATGGAGCTGAAAGCCTCCCTGTAATGCTCTCAGAAGCTGGATTTGTAGGTTTTACTATGGACGCTGGAGTTTTCTTTTGTTGGTGATATTTTGTTTTACCAAAATAAAAAAAAAATTGCCGTTGGCTTTAAAAATTTAAGTAATTTTTTTTTTTTTCTAAGTGTCTTACCAATGCTAAAGATTGATTTTATAAACCACTTGTAGGACCGGGCGATACTGCAAAATAGAGTACAGATAGAAATAGTCTGCATGTCTATCTCTAGATAGAATTTTTTTATATTTTAAAATAGAGAATTATATTAAAAAATAGTTTTTTTTGTACCATATCAATATCCACAACTGATGCCATGAATATAAATTTTTATTTTTATCATTTAAAAAAAAATCACTTCAAAATGAAAGTTGTTTAGTTTTTTTATGATCAAGAAATGTTTTATTGGTTTAATGCTAATTATTTTACCTCTCTGCGTAGTGAACTCTACTCTTCGCTATAAGTTGTTGTAGATACGGTAGATACATTTAAAGAATAATTAACAAAGTTGCAGTGCCCGTAGCAACAGTCCAATATAGTACATGTCCTTTATTTCTAGAAATAAGTCACATAAGTCATATTTATTTAATTGCGTTTTTGTCATTATTTGTTTGTGCATGAATAACAAAAAATATTTATGAATATAAATAAAAATAATGATCAAAAGTATAGACAATATAAAAAAGGAAAAAATGTTTTTTAAATCTGTGCTTTAATTTAAAATCTCAGCAGTTGGAAATTAACAATGCAAAAATGTGTTTAGGGCTTTAAACTTTGCTGCAAAACGCTTTGTATTCATACATGGCTTTGTAGCTTTTTAATATATAAGCCGAATAATAATTGAGAACATTAAAACCCGCAAGTCGGACGGCTTTTCAATAAGAGCGTTCCCTCTGTGACCAATCTAATTCCGAACCGAAGGAATATCTATCAGTCTCGTGGCACCAGCGATTGTACGGTCTTCCAGTCGTGATTGGCATGTGGTCCACTGAGTCTGAGTGAAGTTCTATCGATTTCCCTCAATAATTGACCACAATTTAGCTGAGTGTTTGTTGGCGATAAATATGGATTCCAGGCTGACATAGTGATCTGTGAGTTTCCTGAAACGAATTGAGAAACCTCGCCAACGAATCGGTGAAAAGGATGGAAGTCGATCCTAAAGGTCACCACAAGGAGAAGAGTTCAACGTTCTGAAAACGTTCCTGCCTCATGTTAATTGATCATACACACTAGTACAAAGTTGGTTGTCAGTGTTCTATATTAGGAAGGGTTTCTATATTTAGAGGAACCTATTAGGGGAAAATGTGAGTTGTTAAATAAAGATGTGTACGCGTCATGTCGGACTTGTTAATAGTCTGGAAACGCCTCGGCAGAGCAAACTCCTCTTTAATCATCTCCTCCATCAGCACCGCAACAATGAAGGCCCCACTTCATAGCGTTCGCCATCTGACATTGCCGAAAATATTCATTTTTCCTTTTCTTATCACAGCCGTTCTTATGCAAACCGATAAGCTCTTGAAAACGTGCGACTGAGATTAAAGGCGTCGCCTCAATTGCTTATTGTTATTGAGCGAGATGTGTTTGGATGAGCCACTTTTCCCAGGAACTAAATGTCCCTGATCAGATTCTTTTCAGCACAGAATTGAAGCCGTTTTTGCTGTCAAAATAGAATCTGCCTTTTGAAAATTGATTCACTTGATGCAGCTTCTCTTCACAAACCTGTAGTTTTAAAAGAAGTTTAGGCTGTGACGACTTTTCTAAGCAACTTGTCCCCGAAAAAAAAAAACAATTTGTTTTTCTATTGCACGAGCTTTACAAAGAAACACTTGTAAAAAATGAAATGCAGCTTCATTCATGGCAAAAAAAAGCACACTTGGCCAGTTAGCTTTGTAGCTTAGGCTATTAGCATAGCGTGTCACCGTGATAGTCCTTTCACACATTCTGTTTGCTCTAATTCATTATTGGCTCGATTTGAACTTTGCACATGTCTAGAGCGCTTTCTTCACGTAATTTAACATATTGCCCTTTTCATTATCCGCTGACCTTTTCTCTTCCTTTTGCATAATAACACGCTACAAGCAGCGTCGAGCGAGCTAATGGAGCTAATCAAGACGTTCTTAAACCTTGATAAATAAAAGCAAACTCTGTGGCCTTTTCAACGCACAAATGATTTCAAATCAAGCCGACCGCTCAATTACAGTTAGCGTTAGCCGCCGTAGCACGAGCGAAAACGTTTATGACATGTGCGACGATTGTAAAGCGACCTTGGTCACAATGCGACATCTGCTTGTCACAATCTTGCCGCATAACCTGCAGATGCCCTGCAAAGAAACTCAGAAATTCAGCCGTGAGAAGTTCAGCGTGGAAGGGCACACGGGTTTTATTGTGTTGGGAATAGCCTGAGCTTGAGTGGTTTTTACGGCGCATGTGAAGTGAAGGCATTGAATATTGTGGCAGACGTCTCTTAACTAAAGCCGGGTGGAGAGGGACTTGTTGTGGCAGTGAGGTTGTCATACCCGCAGATCGGTTTGCAATGCTCCTGAGAGCCGGGTGCGATTCTCGAATCTTCTGTTCGTTTTTTTTTTTTCGGGTTTCTTTTGGATTTTCGATGGAGCTGAAAGCCTCCCTGTAATGCTCTCAGACGTTGGATTTGTAGGTTTTTACTATGGACGATGGAGTTTGTGGGAGATATTGTTTTTTTTTTTTCTAACTGTCATGTTGGATTTTATAACTCACTTTATGACCGGACGTTATGACAAAATCGAGTATACTGATAGAAGTAGTCTACATTTGTATCTCTAGAACTTAAAATTTTGAATGGGGAATTCTATAAAAAAAATTGTACCATGTCAATCAATATCCCCAACTGTTGCCATGAATATAAATCTTTATTTTTGTCAATTTAAAAATAATTTACTCCTCAATAAGTTATAAAAATCATCAGCTGGTTTTTTAATTTTGTTTTATTTTTTTATTACTGTAGGGACATGACACATTCTTTCTCACATGTTTAATTGGTTTAATGCTAGTTCTTTGTAAACTCTTCTCTATAAATTGTAGATGCATTAAATCTGCATTTGAGTCTTCTGTACGCGTTTTTTTTCTTTTTTCTTTTTTTTTCTTTTTCTTCCTTTTTCTGAACTAATTTATTCTCTTGCACATCTTTCACTCAGCAGTTTGAAGGAAAGCTGGTGAAAAAAACAAAACAAAAGCGGGTGTCCTTGGCTTAGCTAATGCATCTGATCTGTCTCAATTAATGCACTGTAACGTGAATCCGCGAGCGTAAAAACAGAAGCCCCTGAAGGTTTAAGCGACAGTGGCCTATCAATAGGCTCTCAAGCAGAGATCCATTACTGCAGTGCTGTGCTTCTAGTGATGTGGAAGGATGTCCTATTTTTACATCTGCAGCCTAACACGCTGTAACCAAATGGCTTTTATATAAGCCTCGGTTACTGAGATCTGGCCGCTCATGTGAAAAATCTGCACGACTTTTTGTTTCCGCTAAAGATGCAACCTGCATCCTGGACACCATTCGGCTCCTCGGCCTTGCTGTGCTTCAAAACTCCAAGTGATTTGATACTTTGATGAAAGAGTCTTAAGCAGAAGCAACTGGTGTAATGTACTTGAGTAAATTTCGTTCCTCCATTTCGTTGCCTTGTACCTGTACATGTGTAATGACAATAAACTTGAATCTAATCTAATCTAATCTAAATGGACTGGTCAAACTGGCTACTTTGTACTTATATTTTCTGCAACTTTATTTAAAGTTGCTCAGTATAAGCAACTTTTACTCCCTACTTGACTACATTTGTGATTGAGTATCTGTACTCTTTACTCCACTACATTTGGATGGACACTTACCGTTTCTCATTACATTGTGATTGTGTGCGACAAGGTGTTGTTGTTTTTTTATTACCGTGGTTCATTCCTTGGGCAAATAAAACAATATAGCCATCTGCAGGATGCTGAAGGTACTTGATGCTATTTATGAGCTCACGTGAAGTGATTTTGTGAATTTGCACATTTGAGTTTGACTGAGACTGACTTTTTGTTCGTTTTTTTTTTTTTTTACAAATCTATTTTGTCCTGCCATTTTGAAACATTGAGGCGTTTAATTTTTTTTTACAAGGAAATAAAACTTCATAACTAGAGTTTCTAGAATTTCTTAATTTCTTGGTGTTTTGAGCCTAAATTCAGTAAGAGTAAAATACTCAAGTTCTTTTAAAATTGGATCCTTTACAACTTTTATTCGAGTCTTTAAATGGAGTGATTTGCACAGTTAGTTATCCATACTTTTACCCAAGTGTGGTTTTCAGGGACTCTTTACACATCTGACCAGAAGTGATGGCGAATAGTTAAGGGATGACTGAAAAATGACCAGTTGTATCGGCTGTAAATTGCAGAAAATTGAGCCGTTTCGTAAAACACAATCAGAATGGTGACAGGTAATCCTGGAAACCAAACATATGGTCCATCAGCTCCGTCTCCAGCCGCTCGGCTCTTCCTCCTCCCGGTGGAGACGCGGATGCTCGTGCTTCCTTTCAGGCTCCCACACCATCTGGAATGCTAAATGGGAGACTTACTGACAAAAGTGTCATACAGCTCTGCTTTAAGAAGGGCATCTGCTGGAAGAAGGGCAGAGAAAACAATATTCGCATGAGCAACGGCTTATGAAGGAAGCCAGAATAACAGTAACAAATCAGCAGATAATTTCCCTCTGGGATAAGGTTCCACGAGTCTTGACTGGGAGTCCTGCGACTGATTCATTCCCATAACGTCATGAATGGAAATGGGTGAGCGTTCAAGATGGCTGCCAATGTAAATTGTAGTTTTTGTTTGTCATTTTCACGGTTACATAAACGTATCGGTCTGATTTTGTTGGTCCTATGCATCTGATCTTTATACGTGAGAGGTATGTAGCAGATTTCATTTTTGTAGCAAACAACAGGTTTGACTACCCATTTTTACCTCTCTGAATTTAATGTAATCTCAAGGATCTTTACATTTATTTTGACTGAATATTGATAGAGAGATTCCACAAATCCATGGTGGTAAACGTAATGGTCGTCAACAACCAATTTCAAGGACTTTCAAGGGGTTTAAGAGTAATAAGACCCCTTTATTTGTGTAAAAAAATGTTCCCAAGCCCACCAGACTCGATCTTCTAAACACATATTTCTGTGTTCCTGTGGTTTAAATCAGGGGTGCCCATTACATCGCAAAGGCATTGTGGGTATATCGCATAGGCATGGGGAAAAAATGGCAGAAACTCTAGCAAGCTTGCGAGTAAGTAGGGCAATAAAAATGTGTGGAAAAGCTGGATCGAGTAACAAGCAATTCTACCCTCAACGCGATCTTAACCCAACATTAATACGATTCTATTGATATGATTTTAGAACCTGAACAAAATTTTTATTCTGAAGTGTGTGTGTGTGTGTTTGTTTACTACGTTTTCAAACCAGAAGATGACACTCAGCAAACCACCTACAGCAAACATCTACAGTTGAGGACAAAAAGTAACAATTCAGCTGAGTATCAAAAATTATATATATAATCAATAATAATGTGTTTTTATAGCTGGTAGATCACATTGACTAGGTAATTTAATAACTAGATCGCGCACCAAAATGTGTGGGCACCCCTGGTTTAAAAATCCCACTTTTCTGTGACCTCAATGGGAATCCCTTAACATCCGTTGCTGCTCTGTGACTCTGGTTGATATGATAATAACGTACTTCTGAGATTGAAGAATAGTGTTTTTTTTTCTGTCAGTGGTGTGAGAAAAATCGTTTGAAGAGACTTTTTGGCAAGCGCACGCTAATGCAATTTGAATCAAAGCGCCCTCCAACTGTAAAACCATCAACAGGCTAAAGTGTCACCCATTTCTACCAAACAATTCAGTCGTGAAAAACACAGTGAAACACCTTGAAAACGCAGAGGAACTGCATTTTGTCTGTTGATATTTAGTATATTTCAGTATTTCTTTGTCAAACAGATGCTCGGTTTATCTGAACATCATGTTCCAGCATCATTTTTTTTATCACTTTCTTAGAGACTGTAATATTTTTATTTTTGGACTGGGGAAAGAGGATTGGTTTTGTACCGCTAGAAATGGCCACTCTCTGTGTTTTCTGACCAATTAATTTGTCAGTAATTATGCTGGAAAAAAATGTTCAGCCCATTATAATGATCCCTGCTGTCACTTTTTTGACTCCACTTCAAGAATTTTACAAAATCAGGATTTTATAAATGCATTAATTCCGACATGCCATTTAGTGCCCATCCTAACGTTGATTTAATATCTGTTCATCCTCTGAAAACACTTTCCCATTTCTGGGTCACAGGGAGCTGGACCCAATCCCAGCAACTCTGAACCTGAAGACCAGACATTGGATTGAAGACCCCCTGGATTGGTGGCTGACCAATCATAGCGCAGGACACATTCTCACACACCATTCACAAGTTTACAAAGCAAATTCACAATTTTCTATTCGATCCTCTGAATGCAGATACTATTCAACGTTTTTTCTAGACCTATAAAATTTATTTCTCGCCCCAAAGCCAATCAGTAAACACCAGTGTTCCATATATTAAGCTTGAGCCTAATGACCCACATTTAAATTAACCCATTGAATTTTTTTTACATTTGAGCCGCATAATGGTCCAAACAAACATAATGGTCCAGCTGAAATTCTCCCGTGTCGAGACATTACAAAAAATCCCAGCAGAACCCCTCCGAACAGCAGTAAGAGAGCGAGCGAGCCCAGACACACCATCACACAGCAGGAGAAATCAATCACATCATTTTTGATTGTTGTGCCTTTCTGCTCCAGCAGCTTCAACTCGCTTATATTTTTCCCTGTCAAAATGATCCAAAATCAATTTCTTTCCCAGTTAAAGACACATCTCTACATGTCATTCAAGGCAAAGTTTGAGTACCTTTATGTCGGTTAAAAGACTAGGAAGCAAAGGCTGATGGATACTGAAGATGAAACGAACCTCAAGGCCTTGAATGAGTGTGTACAAAGTCTCGTGGTCTCACAAACGCTCTTTGATCAGTCAAGCTAACTAGTCCAATACATCCCATTGTTGGACAACCTAATGATCATTATATACCTTATTTTATTTCGCTGTATTTCGATGGATAAAAAGAAAAACCAGAAAAGCACTGTTTAGTT
This sequence comes from Paedocypris micromegethes, assembly GCA_028031935.1. Classification (NCBI taxonomy): domain Eukaryota; kingdom Metazoa; phylum Chordata; class Actinopteri; order Cypriniformes; genus Paedocypris; species Paedocypris micromegethes. The sequence goes on from CM051504.1 coordinate 6,824,527, forward strand.
TAGCACTGTCCAACTCCATTTCATCCACCCATCCTCTTATCTCTCTCCACATCTCTCTCTTCACCTCTCCCTCTCTCTGTCTCTTGGCTCTCTCTTTCTCTCTTCACCTCTCTCCTTCATCATCTGTCTCTTTTTACCCATCTCTTTCTCAATTCACCACTATCTCTCTCTTTACCTGGCTCACTATTTTCTCTCTTCACTCCTTTGTCTCTCCTCTCTTTCTCTCTCACTTCACTCTCTCTCTCTCTCTTCACCTTTAATTCATCTTTTTTTTTCCAACTCTCTCTTTCTTTCTCTCTTCATCACCATGTCTCTTTTTTCCCATCTCTTTCTCTCTTCACCACTATCTCTCCCTTGACCTGGCTTTCTATTTTTTCCACCTTAGTTTTTTTTCTCTTCACCCCCTTTCCTATATTTCTTTCTCTCTTCACTCTCACATCTCTTTTTTTTTTCTCTTCACCCTCATTCTCATCACCCCTCTTCTCTTCCCCTTATTCTCGTTTTCTTTCTTCACCCATGTCTCTCTTCCAACTGTTTTTCTCTTCACCCACTCTTTCTCCAAGGTCTTTTTCTCTTTACCCACTCTTCTCTGTCTCTTCCCCACTCTCTCTCTTCACCTATCAGTCGTCACCTCTCTTTTTACACATTTTTTGCACCCTTTCTCCTGTCTCATCCCCCATCTCTTGTCTTTTCCTCAATCTCTCTCGCCACCCAACTCCCTCTCTCTCCTTCGCTGTCTTTTTCCACCTATAACTCTTTTTCTCTGCATCTTTCTCCATCTGTATTTCCCCCACATCTTCTGGAGGGTCAGGTATTATATAATCAGAAAGAATTGGGTAAATTCAAAAGGGATGTAATGCACATCTTTCTTACAGCTTACAGAGGTTTATTATACTCCTTTATGTGCAGATAGAAGATGGAGTATCATGGTCATGGACATTACTAGGCCATATTGGTCATTTGGTGCATCTTTGCTGTGTTCTGTGTCTACCAAACCTTTTCTAGGCCTTTGCCTGACAAGTCTGACACAACAAAGATGAGATTTCTTTTCAGCTACGGTATATAGAAATGTAGAGTAACTGAAAAGATGCTCGGCATATGAAAAGAGTCTGCTTGATCTTCCTCTCCATCCCTGTATGGTTGGTCTTCATCACATCGGGTGTTTTCTCCTCCGGTGAAGGATGTCGTCACACACTAAATTTGCCTCGCATGCCGTGTACATGCTGTAAAATTAAAAGGTAGAGCAATCTCCTGCCTCGGCTACTTGGATAATAGTCAGAAACTCATTAGACTTTCACTGTTGTTTGGCCTTGGGGTCTGGCTGGATGCAGCAGAAGGAAATATGATGGAGTTGTATCTGGCTTTCCACACGCTGTACGATTTCTCATTTGTGCGAGAAGCTGTAAACAGCTACAGGCTGTGATGGAGGCTGGGATCTGAGGGCCAGCAGAGGGCAGTGTGACTCCTGACTGCTCCACCAACGCTTTTACGGGAAAATGTGGAACCTACACCAAAGGTTGACGGCTTCCTGCTCGTCCGGATGTTCCGTGTGTGATTGACATTGCAATTACACCGCCTTTTGTGTTTGTGCGGACAGCACTTTGTACAAACGCAACTGCAGGATACGCGCGAATCCCGCGTGTTTGCCGATTTCTCCGCGTTTCCTCGAGGCGCGGCGCTTCCGTTCACTCCGCTTGCTTTCATACTCTCGTAAGACGCAATCAACATTGGGAAATAAAGCAATGCAATTACAATCAATCTGCCACGCTCGGGCTGTAACCTTCACATAGGTTTAAAGACTAAAGCAGATGCGACGTGATTACTTGCGCTGGTGGAATACGGAATGCGGCGTTCCCTGGGCCCCGGGGAGGGGCTGCACTTCTGTAAAGTAGCTGCTGAATTAAAGCCTCCACATCCCCCTCCTCGCCCCAAACAGCGTGGACCTGAGTGTCAGCTCGCTGCCAAGCCCACACGCATCGCCGCTTTTTGGTGACGGACTGCAGTGGTCCCGACAAAGACCCTCGGAGCACAAGTAATACACTTTCAGCTAATTACCCAAGTCGTTTTTTTTTAGCATTTGATATTCTGATATGCTCTTCCTCTCTCTTTCATTCTCTCAACTTGACAAGGATTAAAAAATTGCGCGATTTTCAAGCGCTTATCAGTGTCCAATCAATTGCACTGAATACAGTGCTGTGAAGTACTCAAGTAAATCGACCTGGTTACTTATATTTTTGGATACTCGGCACATGTAAAAAGTAGCTAAAATACTTTTACTCTCTACTTGACTGCATTGGTGATTGAGTATCTGTACTCTTTACTCCACTATATTTGAATGGACACTTACCGTTACTCGCTACATTGTGATTGTGCGCATCTTTTTCTACCTCGGTTAATTTCTTGGGTGTACGAGGTGATATAGCCATCTGCAGGATGCTGAAGGTATTGGATGCTATTATTGAGTTAAATCACGTGATTTAAATTGCACTTGCACTTTTTTTTGGCTGAGACTGACTTTTTTCTTTTTTTAATCTATTTTTGTATTAGGAAACAAAACCTCATTTCAAGTTTCTTGTTTTTCAAATTTCCTGGTGTTCTTTTGAGCCTAAATTCAGTACGAGTAAAATACTTCACGACATTCGCTCAAGTATTCTATTGACGACGTATACGTTGTAATGGAGTACTTTTACAGTAAGGTATCTGTACTTTTTTGTGGTTTTTCAGGTACAGTTTACACCCCTGATTGAAACGCTGTGAGTAATGTGTATGTGACCAAATAAAATCTGAATCAGAGTTCAAACATCACGTGCGACTCTACAAGCTGATGAATGTGCTGCAAGTTTTTATGAGCCGACCAGACCTCAGAGACTGGAAAAACCCAACGGAGATCCGCTATTAACAGAGACTGACTAATCCCAACCACTTCGGCTCCGAGACATTATCAAGGTGACAAACCCCAGCGATCAGAATCTGATTGGGACTGATTGTATTTGCAATTCCTTCTTTTAAAATCGGCAGTGTTTTCTCTCGCCTCTCAGCTGAGCGTTTGTCAAGTCAAGTGCTGCAATTTTCGAGCGTGTGATGTCGAGTAGATTTGGCTTCTGCTCGGTCTCGGTCATAATGCAGACCTAAGCGTGGAGTTAGACAGGCGTAGTCTGACACGTTCCTGCTCAGTGATGTTCAGTAGGTGCGTATGATGTTGCTCGGAGCCTTTCGCTTTAGCATCCCTGCCAATGCACTTCCCCGTCTCAACCACTAGAGGCAGTAAGGACTATTTAGGTGCAATCTGAGATGGTTATGATCAGGGATGCATGAGACTACTTGTGTGGAAAACGAGTACTTTTAAGAGCACTTTAAGTATATTTGAAGTGTATTTTAGGACTTTTATTACACTTTTACTGAAACTTTTATTCTTTTTTTACTCATTCTCATCTTTTTGTAGCACTCTGAGATTTGCATGCAAATGTGTGCTTTATACATAAAATTTATTTTTATTATTGCTGGCATTTCAGTACTCACTGAAACCGTATGCTTTATAAAAACAATTTAAATTTACAGGTAACAGCTTTAGTCATAAAGTTAAAAAAAGGGGCTAGTTTGGAATTAAGAACATTCATTAAAAACTAAAAGAACGCAACGTACTACAGAACATAAAATTGTAGAAAATGTAAAGCAAGTTTTTAAATTTGTTGTAAACTGCCGCTTTGGACAGCACAAGAGACATTAATAAATATGTTTGCTATTTAGTGCACAATATTTGAATAAACTAGTAACATGTGTTGGTTTAGAAACTAACTCTTTGTACTCGTCATCGTGTTGGGATTTTAGATCCTTGATTAAATTACTGCCGTTAAACGCGCTACATTTTGTTCCTGTGATTAACCCTTTTTACGCCTCTGAAACATAGATTTTTATCACTTTTCGATATCGGCGGACTTTTAGCGAGTACAAGTACTTCAGAAAATGTCGCATTGAGGTCGATTTGTTCATTTGATTTGGTTTGGTTTTGTAATCATATCTTTTCAGTCACATTCGCGAGATGATTTTGTTCATTGCAAAATGCACAAGTTTGCATGCACAAGTCTTTCTGTATGCTGTTTGCTGATTGGGTAAAATCGGTCTTCTGCTCAGTACTTTTTCAGTGCAGATTAACATTCGGTTAGTTAGTTTTTTGCAACTAGGAATTGTTCTCATAATCCCATCATAGAAAGAAAATTGTAGAACGTATAACTGTATTATACATCTTAAAAACATCTATTTGCCTAAATGTTTTGTAATGTTCTAGAATTTTCTTTTTTGTTTGTATTTGCGTAAAGTTTTGTAATATTGTGTTTTATGCTTAATAATTTTGAACTTAACAACTAGTTTTTTAATGTCTACATTAAAATGTTTTAAATAATAGTTATAATTATAGTAATACTTAATGCTTTTATTTTTTGTCGGTAACATTTTATCTTTAACTTTCCTCTTTTTTTTTCTCCCTTGTTGCTTGTTGTCATGTTTTATTTTTATTTGTGACAATCCTAAAGACTTGTTCCTTCTAATTGCTTTGTGGCTTTATTTTATTCAATGTGTTTTTTGTGTTTTTGACACATCCCTGTCTAGCATTAATCAAACGGAATGAAATTTGCTATTTAGTCTATATTTCTGAAAGCCATTTACTGATCACGCTTGATCTTCACAGGCCCTTAAACATGAGTAAAAAAAAAAAACGAGCTGACATTTACGTAAATTCTCTATTAACCATTTACAAGATTTTTCATAGACAAGCAATTTAACTTAGTACATTGCTCATAACACGGCCTGTGAGTGAGAACCGCTCGTTGAAGTTTCCACTCCAGTTGCCTCTCCAGATTAACCAGTGGTCTTATACACTGTAGTATCTGTAGGTCTTATACAGTGTAGACTGGACGTATTTTCTTGTAGATTATTATTGTTGTAGATGAAGTGAAGTTTAAGCCACAACTTCATTGTTACGTGAATGCCACACACATTCACAATTTTAAGAGGCCTAATGATAGTGTAGCAGACCGTTTTAGAGATGTCAGCGACTAGATGATACAATATCACTTTAAACGGACTTAAAATGTAATTTTTTCTGTTAACGGTAATAGATATAGATGTCATTGTCAAACTCTTTTGAGGATGTGAGATTGAAGCAAAGGGTGAAGTTCTTAGCGAAAAAGCAAAAAATGGGACCAGCTTTTTGTATTGATCCAACTCTTATTAAACAAGCCAAATTACTGATGAAAAGTTTGATGTATTCTTTCATCTTTAGAAATCTTTTTCTAATAAAAAAATAATCAAAAAGATTACTTTGTAGTCATGAGCTCTTTAGAAAATTGGCCATTTCTTGATCCGTTGTTGCATTTACGTAGCGCTCAGAAACAGACCGTAGCTTCACACTATAGAGTAAACGCACACTTTTTGTAATCGAAATTTGACGTTGCTTGACGTGGTATGTGATAAAACCAACTATGATTAGCCTGCCAATAATAAAAGCACTGACGTCGTCCAGTTTCCAAGGCGACGAGAAAATACACTATCCCGATTGGTACTTGCAAAAATACTCACAAATCAGGAGGCATGTCGAGGTGCAGCGGGAAAGGTGGGATCAAATTATTTATCCTGCCGTCTTTGTGGAACGATTTCAGCTCGGTGGAAAATAAAAATGAAGAGAAAAAAATCAAGGACTCCAGCTGAGTGATGTCAAGAGAAGAAACTGCTATGCGCAGGTCAGGGCACGGCTTCAGAAAGCTTGGCAGATGGCTGTCACGCCAGGGTCGGAGAACAGGCGAAGATGCCAGATCACATCCATGTGATGACTGCGACATGGTCGATAGCTGTCACTTAACCTTATGAAAAACACATTCCGAGAGGAGCTATGGAGATGTTGTGCTCCTGCCGTCNNNGTATGCGTATATTAGTTTAGGCACGTGCGTGTGTTTGTGGGAACGTTAAAGTGTGTGTGTGTGTGTGTGAGTATTTTAAGTGTGTGCAGTTACACTCATGTGATGTTAGTGTGCGTATGCGTATATTAGTTTAGGCACGTGCGTGTGTTTGTGGGAACGTTAAAGTGTGTGTGTGTGCGAGAATTTAAGTGTGTGCAATTACACTCTTAATGATCATGTGACGTTAGTGTAAGTGTGTGTATGTGTATATTAATTTTAGCCAGTTAGTGTTAATGGGAACGTTAAAGTATGTGTGAGTGTATTTCATATAAAATGTTGCTAGTATGTATTTGTGTGTGTATGTGAGAGTATTTTGTGTGCAATTATGGTCATGTGACTTAAGTGTGTGTATGTGTGCATTAATTTTAGCTTGTGCGTGAGTTTCTGTGTATGTATAAAGTTAAGTGTATGAGTGTATTTCAATGTTGCTAGTATGTTTAAGACTATCTTTGTGTGTGTGTGTGTGTGTGTGTGTGTGTGTGCACGTGGATTTTTAATATAAATGTTATTTTGTGTTTGTGCATCTTATTTAGGTCCAAATCAACTCACAGGACAATAAAGAAATAGGTTTTATTCAAGAAATTGAAAAAAAATTTGGAAAATTTGAATCGTTTAAATATTGAAATTTCTCTTTCACGAATGTTGCACAGCCATTTTTTAAAGCATAATACCAACTTGATTATGATATGTACGTCTATAAATAGGCAGACACCCGTGTACATAGCCGTTTTGTGTGTGAATCTTTAAATCTGTTTATTTAGTGTGTGTGTATAATCGAACTATGTTTGTGTGTGTAATAGATCATGTTTCCAGGATTTTTGCAAATAACGTGGTTGTGTAACTACTGTCTGTGAATGGATCAATTGATACTTTTTATACATAATGATTACAAAGCATAATAAAGCAACTCAGACTTTTGGTCTTTTGCTTTAGGCTCCGTTATTTGTAGAATGCTGAGGTATGATCTAATGTCAGAGATCGTGATTTACAGTTAATTTTACACAAGTGGCGTTGTGTCTTTTTGTTCTGGGCAGTGTTCCCGCGTCCTGTCAGGAAAACACACAACATTCCAATAAACATCTTTTGGCGGATGTTGCTCACCAACAGTCGGAGAAGATTGTGAGAGAGATGTGGAAACACACTGCGACTTATTAGTTTGATTTAGTCTCTTTTTCCATCCATCGCTGTTTTTCCATTTCTGGGTCACGCGGAGCCGTAGCCGTAGCCGTGTAACTCTGGATAAACCCCAGAATGCCCATCCAGCCAATCACAGAGCGGCACACACACTCACTCACTCACTCACTCACTCACTCACACTAACTTTACTTTGGAGGAAACCCACACAAGCGTCGTAGAGAACATGCAAACCTGCAGAAAAGAACCATAAAGCAGGAGTCAGTTGTGCTCAATTGTTTTTTAAATGATTGTTTTAATGGGAACTGACATTTAGGGAACGTCACTGGTGCCATTGCCCGATAAACGTTAGATTTTTGATACGAACAAAACAATTACGGATCTCAGACAGAGCGGGACATGCTGGGATTTTTTTTCTCACTCAGAGAAATTGTAGAGAGCTGCTTTAGACAATCCATGTCACACACTAAAGAATCAAAGTCAAACAAATGGACATGCGATTACAAAGATCTTTACAGATTTGACTTTACAATTGTACCATTGTAGAGCGGATGTTGGCAACCTACTGTTATAGGTTTTATTCCCTTTGAAAATCCAGGTTTTTTTTCTTTTCTGGACCACTTTTCCATTTTCTGGTGACTGTGTCAATAAATTGTAGTGAAACAATGGTGGACATTGAAGCTTATTCGTTTCAATTCTCGAAATATCTGATGACATTTTTGCGATTGGGACAATGTTGTGACTGAAACGAAAAATGCCACCGGACTCAGTCATGAATTCTTTTACCCGCCGAGCCAGTTGGAATCCTGAAGTCCCCACAATGCCAGATACTAAGTGACATTTTGAGGACCTGAAGGGACGAGAGCTTGGTAGAAGCCCAGAGATCCTCGACAAATGGGCCCTGATCGGGATAATCTCCCTTCCTTTCTTGACAAATGGGTCGGAAGCTGTCCCAAAGCCCAGTGCATATATATCTCACGCCGGTGGATTTGGTTCTTGGCTTTGTGGAGATGTGAAGACCGAGTTCCGCGTGAAATTCAAATGGCGGACGCATCATCTCAGACGTTTTAGCACGAACTCCAATAAACGAGGTGTTCGCTTCTGCATCCTTGAAATCTCACGCTCTACAGAAATCGTTCTGGTTTTTTAGTTCTAACGTTCTCACTGTTCCTTTCCTGCCGAAAAGTTGGTGTGACATTGCATATGTCTTCTTTTATTTTAATGAGCTCGTTGTCTTTTCCTCCACCGAGCGAATGATTTAATGAGTTCGGATGCAAAGGGCGACGCGGGTGTAAAATTCCCTAGCACCGCCCGAGATTTATCCAATTATTATCGATTTTGTTCCCCTCTGTGTTTGGAGTTTTAGATATTGGCACGTTGTTTTATTCCGTACGTATGATTGGTTGTGAGTAGTCAACTTTTAACGTTTTGTGGCGTCAATCTTTGCTGAAATCTGAGTTTACTGGGGCATCAGAAATGGTCAATTCATAATTTAAACGACTGAATTAAACATGTTCTAAATATTTTTATCAGCTCAGCACACACACACACACACACACACACACACCTGACTTTGTCTGACTTCTTGTAAAAAATCCTGCATTCTGAGGTCAGACGCGTTAACACGTGAAAGATCTATAATTATATAATTATGTTTACAGTACTGACGCTATATGACGTGCATGTGCAATTAAACCTCACATTGAGATTTGATTTTGCAGCTTTTTCTATTTAATTTTACTAGTTTGTGAAGGAGAGCTCATTAACAATTTAAATGTGTTACTCCATGACGTGAGATGCAGTTACAATGTCTTGTTACAATGGACCAATTTACTCTAATCAATTGTACACTTGCAAACATATGATCAATCTAAAATCTAAATTAATCTAAAATTTTATGTACATTTTATTTTGGGTAATTGAATTAAAATAAGCTGAATTGACATCTATATACAATATTGAACTTAAGCAGATACTGTACATGTAAATCTATAATATTGTATTAATCAGTCGGATCCAAAACGATCTTGTTTAGAATAGAATGGAAAAGAATAGAATAGAATGTCTTTATTGTCATTGTATCACAGGTTTACAATGAAATTAGTATTGCTAATCCGTTTGGTGAAAAAAGAAAGATGAGATAACTGTAAAATGTACAAACTGAATAGCCAAAATAAATACTAGCAATATATTAAAATATTTTTAAAGCATTTTAATAATTGGCAGTTATGCTGAGTGTTGATATCTATATTTAGAATATGGAACATTTATGGAAAATTAGATCTTTTCACAAATTCTTTAATTTCTCATTGGAGCAGCAAAGAAAGCAACAATCCACACTTTATTATGCAGAACATTGAATTTGTTCACTCGCCTAAAATAATTTTTTAGGCATTTAATAAAATGGAGAACATGAGCCAACAGTGCGGTTCTGCTGTAGTACCTTTTAGTTTAGCACTGGACGGGCTAAAACATTTCATGGTGACAGTGTGTTGAAGTCCTTGAGATGTTTCTGAGCAGAAGTACAGTAGGTCTGAGATGGAGGCCAAGGCCTTCACTGTGTGGAGCTTGTTCAGGTTTCTTTCTGGCTGTCCACTTTCCTTTGTCCAAAGACATTCCTTCAATTGAGACGGCGACTCTGAATAACCCAAAATGTGTATTTGTATTTCTTCTTTGGATGGTTTAGCTCTAAAAGAAATACAATGAAAAATATGGTAAATAAAACCAATAAATGGATGAATGTTTAAACCAGAGTTACTATTGCTATTGAGTTTTATTTCTATCAAGCTCTCTCTCACTCACTCACTCACTCTCTCTCTATCTCTCTCTCTCTCTCTCTCTCTCTCTCTGTCTCTGTCTCTGTCTCTGTCTCTGTCTCTGTCTCTCACTCCTGTCACTCTCTTTCTCTCTTTCTCACTCCTGTAACTCTCTCTTTCTCTCTCCTGTCACTCTCTCTCTCTGTCTCTCTATCTCTTTCTTTCTTCTTTCTATCTCTCCCCCAGTCTGTCTCTCTCACCTGATCTGTCTTTCTCTCTCTCCTATCTCTCTCTCCCGTCTCTCTTTATCTCTCATGATTTTTAGTTTTTTTTGTTTCCTAAGAAGCATGTAAATCAGCCACATTTAAGTTTACCACCGGACAGAACAACTAAAACCAATGAAACTTAAACTACTCTCATCAAATCATATCCGTTTCACTGATTATACTTGAACCCACAAATCGGTGTAAGTGGGATTAAATCTTCATGAGAGGATTGGCGGAACATTGCAGAAGGTTTTTCATTACCAAAATAAACCCTGTTGTATTGAAACGGTCAGTCTGATTATTGGCCATTGTACATATAGGCATATGTCGGATTGTTTCTAATGGATTAAACGTGGAGTTTAACTCTGTGAAATCTTTCCTAAAGGATGCACGCATCTGTGCATCACCTTAATTCCAGATATAGCATTGCGTTATGAGTTTCATCTGTCTATAATTTCGGCGCTTGATGAAGCTTGATCTGTTTGGCTTGTGCATCGATGCTTTTCTGGTGAGCGGTGAAATTCCCAGCATTTTTCATCTCTTCAGCTGTGGTGGCAATCGATCAGTGAGGAATCACTTATCTCTAACATCAGGCAAGGAAAATCTCAATTTTCCCCAGCAAGCCACTATCTCATATCTCGGCGACGTCTCTTTGATTGGCATGGGAAAATGTCTTTCTCAAAGCTCCACGGCCACTTTACAGACAACTGAGCGTTCTTCTTGATTTATGGCCATGCAATAGTCTGAAGTTGCACAATCGAGGTGTCTGTGTCGTGCTCTGATTGGTTGGCTAATCCAGGCTCCAGTGTCCTGCCTCCAGGCCCAGAGTTCCTGTGATTGGCTCCAACTTCACGTGACCCAGAAATGGAAAAGAGGTTTAGAAATGGAAAGGTTATAACTCATTCAATTTGACCCCCCAACATCACCAAAGGCAAAGAACGTTTGCGCATTTAACGTATATTGCTATAATCTTTATTCCGAAGAGGAAAGATAAGATGTCAGAGAGAAATTGTCATTGTCAGATTTCATTTGTCAGATTTTTCATTTGTCAGATTTTCCTTTGTCAGATTTTCATTGTCAGAGTTCAATTGTCAATGTCATTGTCAGAGAGAAAAGCCGTATAAGGACATGGCATGAGGGCAAAGAGACAGTTACGGGAAGTTTGCGAGACACTTCAAGGTTTTAGTTCCGGAAAAATCTGGTTGAACACACACACACACACACACACACACACACAGTACAGTGTGTTTAACAACTAGAGATGCAAAATATGTTTTAGAGCCACTATTAACGTGTGGAATACACATCTCTGTACTGTACAGTTGCTTTTTTACTACAGTAGAAATGCACAAGTCAAGATCTTCCAATAGAATCCCGTATGAAATGCAGGAGCAGTTTATTTTCAGAATCTAAGCTGTGAGCGGGATTATCGAAGGCTAAAATAATGCTCCACTTTGATTCTCAACACGCTCAAGTGAAAGTGTGAAGCCTCTCATGACGGACACTTAGGAAACGCGATGGGACACGCTGGAAGTGACGCCTTTGATTGTTTGCTTTAGATTTGCGCGTGTTTTTAACCCTCTCCATCCCAGGCCGCTGCTTTTCTTCTCAGCATCTGGCTCCAGATTCCAATTAAGTGATTTGTAATGAATACGGGATGCGGGCAGCGGGAATGCTGTCTTCAGCTTCACTGCACATTTCTCATTTCAATTACGGCCAGAGATGGACGGGCATCAAGGTGAGCAAACCGTGGACCGACGGAGACAATCAGCTGACAGACAGAACAACTAATCAAACAATGACACATGGGCCGCGACCGATTGGCTGGGATTGTTGCTCCTTCTCACAATGGTTAAGTCGATATTTTTGTGCGGAGAAATGTGTTTGCTTCTGACTTATCGTATTGTAATCCTGTCTTACTGTTAAAACACTCACATCTGTCTGTCTATCTGTCTGTTTCTCCATCCATCTATGCATTTATCTGTAGTAAATGCTAAATGAATGAATGGATGGTAAGATGATTGTGTTTGATACATCTGTCTATCTACATGAATTTATGTATCCATCCATCCATCCTTTCTCTTCATCTATCCGTCAGTCTCTCTTTTTCTCTAGGTCTATTCCTCCATCTTTCTTTCTTTACATCTATCCCTCCGACTATCTATTTCTTTCTCTGTCTCTATATAATTATTTAAAACTCTTTCTTTCTCCATCTCTGTCTGTCTGTCTGCTCTCTCTCTCACACACTCTCCTTGCTTATATGTCTCTCTCTATGCGTCTCGTCCTATCTGTATCTCTCTCTTTCTCTCTCCCCCTTTCTCTCTCTCTCTCTCTCTCTCTCTCTCTCTCTCTCTCTCTCTCTCTCTCTCTCTCTCTCTCTCTCTCACTCCATCTGTTTTTCTCTGTGTTTCCCTAATTTAAAACTGATTCTGTAATAATGTGTCTAAAAACTGAGTGTTTTACTGATAATGTGTTAGACTAAATTAGACCATACATAAATCTTGCTCTGAACTAAACGCAAGAAGCATATTTGTGTTAAATTTGCTATATAATCTATATTTATCAATCAGAAAAAATACACATTTAAGGGTGATTTCCCCGGGAAACGAGTTTAATGTCATGCCATTGTCGTCTTGCTTGTTCTAGAACAGGAAATAGAAACACTGTCGTGACCTTCAGCTTGCACAGAAGAGAATATTAAAAATTCCATTTACACCTTTCCTGCACACTTCTGCTTTTCTCAGCTGTGAACTTCTACATAAGAATTCCAGCCTTCCTCCTGACAAAGACGTATTGTGGATTTTTGTACGTTTTTTTTTTTTTTTTTTTTTCTCTAAACAAAAGCTTCTTTCTCTGACTTGAGGATTTCTCCACGTCATGAAGGTCTGTAGCTTCTGAATTGAAGAATACGTAGGTCTGACAGTTTCACATGTGACATCTGTGTCCTAAAGAATCGCTCCTACAAATCCATTCAAACGCCAGTTTTAGTTCTGTCGCCCTTGAGCGCGTTTCTTTAGTATTTTTGTTTTCCTTGTGAACTTCAGTGCTATTTTTGACCAAAGTATCATCTCAGAAAAATAAATTATAATTGGTAGTTTTGTCGTTTATTGAAGTGACTTTCACTTGCTGTATTTTAAATCTTTAATGTTAATTTCAAATAAACCAACAATCTTGCTGCTCAATCACTAGCTCTACTGGTGAGTCAGACTAGATTTTTTCTTCTCTCACTTGCCCTACTCAATCACCCTTACACTCGCCCTACTCACTCACTTACTTACTCACTCACTCACTCACTTACTCACTCACCCACACACTCGCCCAGATACTCACCCATACACTCGCCCTACTGACTCGCTCACCCATACACATGCCCTACTCACTCAATCATTCACTCACCCACCCAACCACTTGCCCTACTTTCTCAATCCACCTTACACTTGCCCTACTCACTCACCTTTATACTAGCCCTACTCACTCACTCCCCCATACACTTGCCCTACTCACTCACCTTTATACTAGCCCTACTCACTCACTCCCCCATACACTCGCCCTACTCACTCTCACCGACTCACTCACTCACTTACTCACTCACCCACACACTCACCCACACACTCGCCCTACTGACTCAATCACCCTTACCCTCGCCCTACACACTCACCCACCCAACCTCTTGCCCTACTCACTCACTCCCCCATACACTCGCCCTACTCGCTCTCTCCCACTCACTCAACTTAAACTGAGTGAGTAGGGCGAGTGAGCGTCTGTCACCCACACACTTGGCCTACTTACTCTCACCCACTCACTCACTCGACCTACTAACTCAGTTACTCGCCCCATTACCCTATTCACTCACTCCTTACTCACGCACTCGCCTCATCACTCTTACACACATACTCTCCAAAGTCACTCACTCTTACCCTACTCACTCACTCTTGCCCTACTCACTCACTCTTGCCCTACTCACTCACTCTTGCCCTATCACTCACTCTGCCCTACTCACTCACTCTTGCCCTACTCACTCACTCTTACCCTACTCACTCACTCTTACCCTACTCACTCACTCTTACCCTACTCACTCACTCCTACCTTACTCACTCACTCTTGCCCTAAAAAAAAACAATATTGAAAAATTCTGCACTGGGAAGTGAAGGTTTACAGTAAAAATGGGTCAGGGAAAAACTAATTAAGAAGTAAGTGGTGACATTAGAAGATTTGAGGCCAACAGGTTAAAGTTCTATCATCTTCATCTGGGAGAGCTGTTTCTGATGCCACTTCAGCGCCTACTCACTCACTCGCGCCCACTCACTCACTGCGCCCTACTCACCCACTCGCGCCCTACTCACTCACTCACTGCGCTACTCCTCTCGCCCCTACTCACTCACTCTCTCTCGCCTACTCACTCACTCCTCTTCCGCCCTACTGCACTACTCTCTCTCGCTTCCTACTCACTCACTCTCTCTCGCCCTACTCACTCACTCTCTCTCGCCCTACTCACTCACTCTCTCTCGCCTTACTCACTCACTCTCTCTCGCCCTACTCACTCACTCTCTCTCGCCCTCTCACTCACTCACTCTCGCCCTTACTCCACTCACTCACTCTCGCCCTACTCACTCACTCACTCACTCGCGCCCTACTCACTCACTCACTCACTCGCGCCCTACTCGCTCGCTCACTCGCCCCTACTCGCTCGCTCACTCGGCGCCCTACTCGCTCGCTCACTCGCTCGCTCACTCGCGCCCTACTCGCTCGCTCACTCGCGCCCTACTCGCTCGCTCACTCGCGCCCTACTCGCTCGCTCACTCGCGCCCCTACTCCCTCACTCTCGCCCTACTCGCTCGCTCACTCTCGCCCTACTCGCTCGCTCACTCTCGCCCTACTCGCTCGCTCACTCTCGCCCTACTCGCTCGCTACTCTCGCCTACTCCCTCACTCTCGCCCTACTCCCTCACTCGCGCCCTACTCACTCACTCGCGCCCTACTCATCACTGCGCCCTACTCACTCACTTGTCATACTCTTTCTCACTAACTCACTTGCTCATAATCCCCACTTGCCCTACTCACTCGCCCACCCTACTCGCTCTCCTTCCCTCACTAAACCACTCACTCTCCCTCACCTTACTCACTTTCTCATTCTATCAACGACTTCTTTTGCGTATTGTTATAACCAGTAGGACAAAATAAAAACAAAAATAGAATGGTCAGTCACATTTCTAACAGCAATAGTAAATAAATTGTAACTAATCTCTGGCAATACTTGTCGTGACTACCAATCTCTCCCGGTTTGTTCCTATAAAGCACAAACACAAACATCGGGTTGCGTAATGTCGGGCAGTGCAGTCGAGCTGATTGATATTCAAACACGTTTTGAGAAAGTAACTTTATGGAGAGAGTTCTTCTAACCTACTAACTCAGTTACTCGCCCCATTACCCTATTCACTCACTCCTTACTCACGCACTCGCCTCATCACTCTTACACATTACTCTCCAAAGTCACTCACTCTTACCCCTCTCACTCACTCTTGCCCTACTCACTCACTCTTACCCTACTCACTCACTCTTACCCTACTCACTCACTCTTACCCTACTCACTCACTTTACCCTACTCACTCACTCTACCTACTCACTCCCTTACCCTACTCACTCACTCTTACCCTTACTCACTCACTTTCCCTACTCACTCACTCTACCTTACTCACTCACTCTTGCCTAAAAAAAAACAATATTGAAAAATTCTGCACTGGGAAGTGAAGGTTTACAGTAAAAAGGGTCAGGAAAAACTATTAATAAGTAACACGGTGACATTAGAAGATTTGAGGCCAACAGGTTAAAGTTCATCATCTTCATCTGGGAGAGCTGTTTTGATGCCACTTTCAGCGCGCCCTACTCACTCACTCGCGCCCTACTCAATCACTCACTCGCGCCCTACTCGACTCACTCGCGCCCTACTCACTCACTGTCATACGTTTTCACTAACTCACTTGCTCATAATCACTTGCCCCTAATCACATCGCCCACCCTACTCGCTCTCCTTCCCTCACTAAACCACTCACTCTCCCTCAACTTACTCACTTTCTCATTCTATCAACGACTTCTTTTGCGTATTGTTATAACCAGTAGGACAAATAAAAACAAAAATAGAATGGTCAGTCACATTTCTAACAGCAATAGTAAATAAATTGTAACTAATCTCTGGCAATACTTGTCGTGACTACAATCTCTCCCGGTTTGTTCCTATAAAGCACAAACACAAACATCGGGTTGCGTAATGTCGGGCAGTGCAGTCGAGCTGATTGATATTCAAACACGTTTTTGAGAAAGTAACTTTATGGAGAGAGTTCTTCTGAGAGACCTGACAACATCAGTTCCGTTAGAATCGCTGTTTGTTCAGCAAGTTTACCGAGAGTGCTGGAGTGTGAAGATCCAATTAAATAAGCCTAACAACTGTAAACACAGAATCCGCTCCGATCGGCGAGAAACCCGTTCGGCTTTCGACTCTTCAAATCAATTTACAGTGAATATTTAGTTGGCTACAGTTTAGTGACGCTTTATTGGAGCTTTATTCATGAGATACAATGAGGGAATGCACACTTAACATATTTAGGCAGGTCTAGTGCAGTTCTGGAATGTTCATAAGCGGAGAACTGTAGGAATAAAAGCCTTTCGAGGGAAAACGATTCACTTCACTTCGCATTTCTATCAGTCTTTTGCATGAGATTTAATATTAAATGTGCCATGGGGGATTAAAAAATACTGTTTCTAGAAATTATTTGTTGGAGTTCAGGTTCATTTTGGTTGGACTCATCCATTGACGAGCCGGAAGTAAAGACACACCCTGGTTTGTTGGCCAACCAATCACAGAGCAGGACATACACACACACACACACACACACACACATATACACACACACACCAACACACAAGTACATAAAATAAATACATCAAGAATACATATATAAAAAATCTATGCAAAAAACATTGAATAACCAAGCTATTTTTTTAAGTTTTTAAAAACTATTTTAAACCTAAAAATGTATAATTTGCATCACAATTGGTCTAATTTGCATAAACATAGAAGTGTATTTTTTCCTAACTTGCATATTGGGGGAAAGGTTGACATATTTTGTAACAATTTGTAATTACTCACCATAAATACTGTGGGGAATCTAAAATTTATTTTTGGATACATCACGTGTGTGCGTGTGTGTGTGTGTGTGTGTGTGTGTGTGTGTATAAAGGTATTCTTCTCCCCTCTGAGAAGAGCGAGATGTCCGCACCTAAAACTAATGAAAAACAAATTCTGTAGCCCAACAGGGAAAGATCTCATTAAAGTGATGAGTATCTAAATCCCCCGTGAACACCAGCAGGGTTTCCAATAAGAGGAGAAACCTTCAAGCCTCGGCAAACAATGCAGTAGTCAATACTCAAGATCTCAATTGGCAAGATCGGAGGAGTTCACAAAACGTGCAATAACAGTACTATTTGCTCAATTTGCTTCTTGGGATTTGTAAAAGATCCTTAAAGTTTTCTTTTTCTTTTTCTTTGTAAAACCCTCAAGCATTTTCCACTTCATCCAAATCCCGATTTAGATAATCTGATAGATTGGTCCGGTGCACTGCAATCTATCTAAACGCTTGGATGATATTAATCTTCTGCATCTCTGATTGGTGGCCTCCATCATGGGCTGTACAAGTTAAAAGTCTCAGAAATGCATAATGAAGTAAAATCAATTCTTTTTTTTTTTTTTTTTCTTTTTTTTTCTTTTCCAAACATTTGCGATAACTTACCCAATAATTCACTCTTTATCTTAAAATTATCTTAATTTTAAATCTGGACTAAACTACAGTAAGACTAAACAAGTCCTCATATGACTAAACATGTCCCCGTAAGCTTTAAATGAACAAAGAGTTTGGTCTTATGAGGACTAGTTAAGTTATTTTGATAGATTAACACACCAGGTTAATATGTGGTTAATCTAGCAAATTTGAATTGATTATTAGCAAACAAATTAATTTTTTTTTCAAAGTAATTTACAAAATGTGAGTTCAATTTCTCTTCAAATTCACAGTGTGAATTCTAAAATATTGGAAGTTTTATCAAGTTTAATCATAAAAACAAAAAACGAAATTTTAAATGTGTTGACTGCGTTCACTCACTGTTCACGTCTTAATCTGTGAGACTAAGATGTTCACCTTTCTCCTTTGTTTCTTTGTTATTTTCTGTAACCATGTATTTCAAACTCTAATAATATTAACATTTTAGAGCTAGTTTGGCCTGATGTCACTCACACGACTCTAGTT
Organism: Paedocypris micromegethes; assembly: GCA_028031935.1. Lineage (NCBI taxonomy): Eukaryota > Metazoa > Chordata > Actinopteri > Cypriniformes > Paedocypris > Paedocypris micromegethes. The sequence continues at coordinate 6,842,930 of CM051504.1, forward strand.
TGAGTCTTGCTTCGGCTCTTTCTGTGTGAAGTTTGTATGTTCTCACCGTGATTGCGTGGGTTTCTTTTGAGCCACCGTTTCCCGAGTCCAAAAACACAATTTCTAGTACCATAGGTGTGTGTGTGTGTGACTGGATGAATAAATGAGGTATGAATGCGAGCTTGTCCTTGTTTGTTTTACAGTATATATCGTGGGCATGACTTTCTATGTGGCTTCTCAGATCTTTCCTTCAGACATAATTAAGAAATTGTCATTTTGTTTTATTTGCATCCGTGTGGCAGGGAGATGAAAGTCGAGCCTTTTTTCACCGGGTCACAGTTGGATTGTGTTGGCCGAGATCGTGCAATGAAGTCAAGGACAAAGCGCCACAAGAAATCAGAGCCTTTAATTGATTGTTGTTGCCATGACAACAGAAGTTTGTTCCACTGCAGGGAAAGTGAAGGTGCCATTCATACAGAAACCTATTTTGTATTTCACAAAATCCCAGAATGACCAACTCTACCACAAACGTATGTATTGAGACTTTTCACCGAAAGAGCATTCAGAGCGTTAAACCGTTTTCATAAATGCCCTGATGTCTATTTCTTAAGTGGATTTATATAGTTTATTTTTTCTACTTTATGTTTCAAATTCTGAGAATTTTCAGAACGCTGATTGCTTGGCTCAAATTGTGGTGTTGTGTATGAATTTAACAAATGATTGAGTTGGAGACGACGCAATTACAACCCACAAAAAGCATTTGGCATCTTCTCTTTGCCTTTAAAATTGTTTTTTATCAAAGGACCATTGTGGTGCAATGGCTAGCGCTGTCACTTCACTGAAAGACCAGTTTGAGACCCGGTCTTTGCTTTTCTGTGTAATGTTATAATGTTCTCCCCGTGCTTGCATGGGTTTCATCTTGGTCTCCAGTTTTCTTTAACAGTCCAAAAACATGTTCAAAAGAATATTTTCTCCAGAGAGTAGTGTGAAGAACTTGAGTAAACGACTTTGGTACTTAAGTATTTTTGGCTACTTTGTGCTTGTGCTGAGTATCAAAAATATAAACAACTTTAACTCTCTACTTGATTACATTTGTGATTGAGTATCTGTACTCTTTACTCCACTACATTTGAATGGACACTTAAGGTTATTCATTACATTGTGATTATGCAAGTTTTTTCAACAGCGGTTAATTTCTTTGGTGGACGAGGTGATATTGCCACCTGCAGGATACTGACAGTACTAGATGATATTTATTAGCTAAATTACGTGAACGTCAATTTTCAAATGCACTTTTGACTGAGACTGACTTTTTTTTCCATTCTGTTCTACCCTTTCGAAACATTGAGGTGTTAAATTGCATTTAGTATATTAGGAAATAAAACCTAATAAATAAAGTGTTTCTTGTTTTACACTTGTTTTTTGTAGCCCAAATTCAGTAAAATACTCGAGTAAACGTCAAATCCGATTTCAACTTAAGTCTTCTTGGAATGGGTAACTTGTAATGGAGTAATTTTTACTGCAAAGTATCTGTACTTTTACTCAAGTATGGTTTTCTGGGACACCTTTATGCCTCTGGCAATAGGCAAGCTGTTCAGCAAATAGATAAAAATACTATTGAATGGTTAGTTTTTATCCGTGTTGTGAGAACTATCTTGTCTAGCTGAGCTGACTTGGTGTTATCACCACACCATAATCTAACATTCCAGACTGTTCTGAAATCTCAAACAGTTTGTGTGTATCTGTGAATAAACATGACAGACAAACAAAAAAGGAATTGTGCTTGGAATGATTATGGTATGAAGCGTACAGGGAAAAGGAAATGGTTTGTGTGAAGTTGAGATGGTCTTTACCAGACTGTACGAATCTGATAAGATCGTCTGTGGAACCACCAGGACAATCGGAACATGATCTCAACTTGCCAGGAATGGAGAATCGGTCCAGAATCTGCTCAATTATTCAGCGAGACCATTTCGACATCTATTTGTGTTGGCAATATGTTGCTTACTTTTCTTTAACTACATCATTATTTGCTCTGCTACTGCTTAGCTGCTCCATTTCTTCAGCTGGTCGTGATGATATTAGAAATAATGGAACACGTTTTTGCCCCAGATGAACAGAACTGCTTTTTTTTTTAATTTCAGATAGACAGAATCAGAGTGAAAGCAACACGTTATAAAAGATGTTATAAAACAATGCTCTTTTTTTTTTAGAGGAAGTTTTTAGAATTACACTACACATTATTTACACAATTTCAAAAGTATAAAACAGCTGGTGCTCTCTTCTGTTTATGTTATATTTTCTAATATAATAATAATATAATGTGCAAAAATACAAAATAAAGAATAAAGCAAAGCAAGTGGAATTATGTTTGGGGTGGAATGGTCGTTTTGGGGTGAGTAATAATAAAAATATATTTATAAAATAATAATACAAAAATGGCAGGACTTACAATCAATATTTTTTTATGATTGATTCCGTGTCCAAAGTATATTGTTAATTTAATTAAAAACTGAAATTCATTGTAAGTCGCTGGGATAAAACAATCTTATACATGAGTTTTATGTAAATGTTTTCAAATTAAAACCATTGGGACAAATTAATTTTTTGATGTCTGCCAATAGCTTAAAATTAATTAGAGGCCACCGAGAAATGAAAAACACCGCTGGTCAATATTGACGAGCACATATTGACCAAAAAATAAAAAAAAAAAAAAAATAATCTCGTCAACAACCAGACGCTTTAATTTAAAAATAATTTGTAGCCATCCAAAGGTCACAAAGAAATGCAGTATGAAAATAAGATGCAAGCGCTGCCCGTCAAAACTCTGACATTAAGTGATGAGATTCCTTAAAGGTCAGCGCTTCATGCAAACAGACCATAATAACACCGTGATTGTTCTTCATTATATAACTAACGACTGAACAAGGTTTTGCTTTTTTCTTTAATTAGACAAATAAATCAAAAGGGAATTTTACCAAGATCTTTTTTCTAATTCATTCAACCATTTATTATTTATTGGACACTTAAATGGTTTCATTAAAATGTTGTAATGTTTATGAATTTTATAATTTTTTTTTATTATTTCTTGATTAAATGTCAAATGTTATAAGGTGGTAAATATGCGTTATGTCCCATTGTTCATGTTGAGATATTTTAAGGCCTCTTTGTCTTTCTCTCTATTATTATTGTTCATTTATGCAAACACTATAAATGAGCCATTTCAGCCATCATGTGGACCACTGATGGAACACCGTGTGGTTGTTTGCATTCACCAACTGTTTTCTAAAAGCAAAAATGGCATCTAAGTAGCAGCAGCTCTCAGTTATTTAAATATCTGCTGTCATATGTCTTTATAATCCGCAGACTAGCAGGAAAAAAACAGTCTCGTTTTGTGTTTTGCCCTTTAATTTGACAGCAGGTCATTTGAAATGGCATTTGGTAATCTGATAGAGTTTTAAAATCTGTGTATAATCTGGAACCTCGCGACAAGCTGTCGATCTTTAATGACTTTGTAGACTATGTATGTTTTTTTTTAATTGGGGAAAAATAAAATCAAAAGACGAGAACTACTAAGAAGAAGCTGACCTGAAAATGTATCTTTTCCAAATCACAAAAACGACATAATGACACCTAATCACATGCCATGAGAAGCTTTCGAACGTAAAGCGAGAGGATTTTCATCAAAAAGACTTGTTACTGCGAGGTCAAGATTGCAACAATGTGGCGCAGATGACATAATGTTTTCCCTTTGTAATAAACTGTTACAAAAAGTCCAAACCAGTCACAAGCTCAAAAAAAGTAACTGGGTACAAGATCTTCAAACAACAAGACTGTTCTAAGAAGCTTTCACAAAAAATGACTCAACTCAGTCTCAACAAAATTATGATTTTGCTCCAGACACCCACAAATGAGAAGTTCAGATTATTTATCAAAGTAAACAACTTACTCTGAATTCCACACATGACATTAGAAAAGTCTTGGTTTTCTGAGTTGTCAATCGCGCTTGTGTTGACTGTGGCGAAGGCTCTGATCATAGTCAACACGGCATGAAGAAGTCACACCTTCATTATTCTCCAATCACTTTAAAGTGAATGAATTATTTATGGGCGACTCGTCACTACCGACAGAACGGCGAGAAAGTGATGCGAGCTTAAACTCGACTTGAAGGAAAATGTGAAGGTGTCATTCATCTCTTCTCGACAACATCTTTCCAATGACTTTTCCACGTGGCGTCCATCTCTATTTATTATTGTTGCTTGCAGGGTTATTTCTTACAAATGTGCCAGTTTTTGTCAAAGTAATGGGGAAAAAACTACCAAATTTATTTTGAAGCGTTTTGGACTATTTTCTTCAGCAAACGACAGTGTGACAATTTTTCACAAACAGGCTATTTCACACAAGCTTCAGTTCGCAAACTAAGATCAGTTGACAAACACAGGCCGTGCTTTTCTTCTTCGTTGTCCCCAAACTGTAATTTCTGCAAACAAGAAAATCCCTAATTGGACGTTCAATTATCCCAAGGAAAAAAAAAACCGAAATCTTATCCAGGATTCATCACAATTGACACAAAAATTGTCAATTTTGTGGGTTTTTGATTGAATTGACAGTTCTTTACTCGTCTCCACCCGGGGTAAATTTCACCGTTGCAGCAGCAGTACGATTTAAAAAGTAGAATGTTACTATAGTAAACAGTAGAATCTAAAGAGTTTTATTATTTAAATACAGTTTAAAGAAATATAAAAGAAGGAAATGTAACAAATTTCAATCAAGTAATTCTCTCATTGTTCTTCAATCAGTTGACCGATTAGATTCAAGTGAATTTATTATTCATGTATGGGATATTCTTACATTTTTCCAGGGTTTTTCCCGTACAAATGTGCCTAATTTTGTCAAAGCAATGGAATTTTGTCTCGGTTGAAGGTCAGTTTGTTTGCATTCCAATTGACCAATTAAGTTGATGAACCAAGGCATCACTGTACTAGATTTTCCATGAATGGGACATCCTTACGTTCTTCCAGGGTTCTTCCGTTCAAAAGTGCCCAATTTTGTCCAAGCAATGAAAAAAATCAAAGCTTTGAATGAAATTTCCAGCTTTCTACTGCTCTGTTCTGGGCCATTTGTCTCGGTTGAAGGCCAGTTTGTTTGCAACCAATCTAATCCACAAATTAAGTTGATCAACCAAGGCATCACTGTACCTGATTGAGTGATGAAGCTCGGACCGGACAGGAACAAAGTTACCATTTGTTTCTAATCCAATCTGGATCTTTTGTCTCTGCCTGCAGCAACTCTATTTATCCAGCGTTATTAGCTCATTACGGTTTAAAGAGCTCACGTGGTCTGAGTCGACGTCTCAGATGGGGTCAACACCACAGGAGGACAGATCAGATTGATGGTTTAAAGGAGGGAATGGAGGAATAGTGCCTTGTCCTGCAAGTCTGTCATTCCACTGTGTCCAAGAGGCTCCGAGAATAATGGAGGTGTTTCGTCGAACGCCCTGAATGTATTTTCACACTCCAAGCCGGGTGAGAGCGAAACTGATCCACCTGCCTCCCGAGGCATTCTTGACATAGTTCATTAATACTTTATGGAGTCATTCTCCGGGAAACTACAATGTCAAAGTTAGGAGGTGGAACCTGCTGTGCAATGGCTCCAGTGCAGGTCAGTTCATTTGAGGAAGTCTGAGATAATGGGCTTCTCATCCTCGAAGGTTGGTCCAGTGCTTGAGAATTGGTCTTGAGGACAAGAGGTTTGAATTCTGCTCTGAGAGGTCCAGTTAGGCAAAAATCGATCCTAAAACTCACATGGTGCCAAGGGCTTAAGGCTGCCCACTGCTCCGGGTTTGTGTGTGTTCACTTTACTGGATGGTTAAATGTGGAGCTTAATTTTTATACAGACCCTAGTGGCCATTTTGACAAACTCGCTCACTTTGTTTTACTTTACTTTAAATTTGTAGCTCTGTAGATCCAATGTTCTCAAGAGTTGTAGGTTCAATTCCTTAACCAGGCATGAAGTTGTTGCGTAGTGCTGAGATGAGTAAGTTGTTGTAAATTAAAGTGCAGTATCTGCTGAATTATTTTCAGATGTTTTGCCGTCATACGTCTGTTTCTCACAAGACTTAAAAATTGGCAAGAGCTGTTGAAAATGATTAATGTTAAAGAAAGGAGTAGAAGCAAAATTCGCAGAAGCCTCTAGTCCATGCAATTTCATAGTCTTTTGAAAGACGCTTTTATTTGTTTTTAATGAATGACAGAAATCAATTTTGTTTCAAAAAATTGTCTTGAATTAAAAGCAAAATCATATAAAAACAAACTTTTTGTTTTTGGAAAATGGTATTAATTTTTTTTAAATGAATGACAGAAATCAATTTCTCTCTTGAATTAAAAGCAAAAATATATGAAAACAAACTTTTTTTTTGGTTCTGGGAATCTAAGCTAGAAAGTATTTTGAATAGCGTTTGTTTCAAGTAAAATCAAACCGAGGCTACACTATATCAAAAAGAATATGCGCTTTCTTGATGTTTTATAATGCTCGGGGATGAAAGAGTTTATTGTACTTTGAAAACGCATTTCTCTTTCAACACTTGAAACTTTTCCTTGCATTTTTGTTGATTTCATGTTTTTATCATATCTCAAAATTTGGATATCTCAATGTGGGATGAAGAAACGTGGCGGCTGCTTTCGCGCTTTCATCTGCCATGTGGTCCATGCGCTAATTTTTGTTATTTTTTTCCAAACTAATTTTAAGGAAATTATCAAACAGCCGTACGCTTTTTATTTGCCCCGCAATCTTCTTAAGCCTGAATTAAGTCTGCCATAAAGCAGAAATTAAACTGTATTTCACGGCCTTGTTAATTGAGCTGCATAAGTGAGTGTCTCCATCATTGGTGAAGACTGAAAGAAAAGTAAAGGTGAATGAAAGGTCCGTTGAACTTCACCAGAATATATAATGGTTCTCCGCTCATAAGCATCCCTCCAACCATTAAACCCAATCTTCTTCCCCCTGCTGTTTTCCCTCTTTCTCTCATGTCCAGTATCTGGAGGGCATGGAGGGTATGAAGGCCCTTGCAAAGCCCCTGACAAACCTGAGCCAGTGAAGCAGGAACCTGTCAGGGCTATTTTTACTGCCAGAGCCCCTGGGGCTTCACTAAACTCCTGTGTGCTTTCCGTCTCGCCTCTCTTTGTTTCTCCCGCACTTTTTGCTCGGTTCTTTCGCTCCATTTTCTGAAGACCAATTGATTTTTAGACTTATGCATCTCAGAAGGTGAGAGTTTGTGAGTTGATTGGGTAAATGTTGGCTTTAAATGCAGTCGATTTGGGTTAAATGGGAAGTCGGGTAAACAAGACCAATGCTCAATTGGGTCAAATTTGAAAATCACAAAAACTGCTAAATTGGGTGGGCTCATTTTCACATAATTGGGACAAACACATTTGATTTAAAGACGTGATAACTTGCAGTTGATTTGGATTCATTGGGAAGCCGGGTAATGGGGACAAACGCTTTTTGTCCCGATTGGGTCAAAATTGGATCAAGTTCCAAAATCTTGAGCGTAATTGGATGGGACAATTTTTCGCTAAATGGGGACAAAGAACATGAGAGAATAAGAAAAAGAAACACGTGTTTGATTTAAAGAAGTGATAACTTAGTTTATTTGGGTAGTTGAGGCAGTTGATTTGGGTTAGTTGGGAAGTCGGTTAATCAGTGCCGATGCTCAATTGGGTCAAATTTGAATTCACAAAAACTGCTTACTGGGCTGGGCTCATTTTCACATAATTGGGACAAACACATTTTATTTAAAGGGGTGATAACTTGCAGTTGATTTGCATTCATTAGGAAGCATTTAATTGGGTCAAATTCCAAAATCCCCAAAACAGCTATTACTTGAGCGTAATTGAAAGGGACAAATTTTTGCATAATTGGGACAAAAAACGTGAGAGAATAAGAAAAAGAAACACTTATTTGATTTAAAGTGAAGTGATGACATACAGTTTATTTCGGTAATTAATGCAAGTGATTTGGGTTCATTGGGACTCCGGGTGATCGGGACAAATGTCTAGTTGAGCCTAATTTTTTTTTCTCGTAATTAGGACAAAGAGCGTGAGAGAATAGGATTACAAGTAAAAGACTCAAGTTCTTTTAAAACTAGATACTTTGCAACATTTAGTCAAGACTTGGTGACTTGCAACTTGAAATAAAGTAATTTTTGGATACTCATGTCGTACACCTATGATTAAAAGAACAGTTTATTGTTATTGTACTGATGTCCAAAAAAACCCTACATTTCATTATGCATTTTAGTATTTTTGAATTTTAGTGCAATAGCGACTGAAACATCAAACAATGGCAGTGCTGGCCTGTCATAGAAGGATTCAGGCTTCAGCTTCCCCATGACCCAGAAATGGAAAACAAGTTCATATAATGGGTTAATGGAATGTAGAGTAATAAATATCTACCACAAATAATATAGTAGTATAACAACAATAGGAGGTTGTTGGGCTAAACCGTGGCCTGCCATACAAGGCTTCAGCATGATGAAACACCGCGGTGAAAGTCACCTCTCCTTCTACACCTGACCCAGAAGCAAGACAAGAGAAACGGAAGATGGATGTGAAATGGTTAAAACGCTGAAAGAGTCCAAACTTCTTTTTCACCTGTTCGTGTTGCCAGCCCAGTCCCCCGACACGGCCCAGTCTCTAAACCCAGAACCTGACCTGATTTTACCGAAGCCCAGCAGGTTCTTCTTTCGGGGAAGAAAGCTCATGATAAATCCATGTTTTATAATTAGCTCAGCAGTTATTATGATCATGTGTAAAATCAAGAACGTGGATTCACGTAAGATTTGTTGAAGTTTTGATAGACGTGGGGGGTGAATTCTATTTACAAAGGTTTTATCCAAGTGAGTCCGTCTTTACATTTTTAATGGCTTGACTTTACGGGTTCAGCTGTAGGTTAAAACTCCTGCAGATTTTCCCCCTTTTATATTTTTCCTCTGTTATTTTGGAACCAAGAAGATGGATGTTCTGCTGAGAGTTTTTTCTAGAAACATGTTGAAAAAAATTATACTAGTTTGGGAAAACTTGTATATTCTTCAACACGGACACATTACTTAGATTAAATTGAGAAAATATACAAATAATAAAAACAAGCTGTATAAAAAAATGTGTACAGATATAAAGCACACAAATAAGCACTCAGTAATGTTATACGTATTCACAGATTTGAAGGAATAAAACATGTGACGAGGTTTTTTTAATTGTTTACTTTAAGTGTTCAACTTAATGTGCTTTGTGGTTGAAATGTTAATCATTTTAATTTTGAAATCATTTTAATGAATGTGATTTATTCGATTGACTGTACCATCGTCTTCTCTTCTTCTTTTCTCTGCATCTTCCCGCCTGGATTTCATCAGTATGAGGCAATTCCATGTTCAATATATATTCATTTTTCGTGTTGCGTGTGTGACGCGATTTGTTCTGTTGACCAAGCCACCAGATTTTGCCTGAGGGGATTTTGTTCTTTCCCTCTCTTTGTTTTCCATCTTTTTAATTCCTTTGTTTCAAAATCAGCTTCCTTTTGAATTTTCTCACTTTTGTTCACAAATGTTAAAAATTCATGTATATTCTCGGCTCTTGCGTTTTTGGACCAGAGCCTCAGTTCTAGAGTCTTATCAGTGCTCAAGCACTCGGCATTGTGAGACGCTGAGAGTTGCTTCAGAAAGGCAAGTGTGGCCAGTTCCCAGACTGACCGGCCGTTTTGCACTCGGTCAAGTCAAGCAAGTGAAACCATCAGTAAGTCCCAAAGAACTTTGCTTTGGAGAAAAGCGTCTGCCAAGTGAAAGTGAGGGGAAAAAAACAAATGGCTAGTACCACTCTGGCCGTCCAGTTTGCAAAACGGCACTCTGACTTGGCTTTTCCCAAATTATACGCCAAAACCCTTTTCCCTGCCTTTTTGTGGAAAATAAAGACATTTCTGTTAACCAGCCAAAGTCCATGCATTACGAAGAAGTTCACAACGTGTCCTCTTATCATCGAAATACAAGAATTTCACAAATCCAGTTTTATAATTGCACAAATACATTAAGCAACCGTATTTTAATTTAGTTTTTTATTTTCGTTCATTTTAGTTCATATTTAAACTACCATTTTTTTCCAATTTTAGAAACTCAAAAACTTAGGGGGAGCCTATATTTGCCAATTTCAATAAAACAACCCTTGTGCCAAGTGTCAAGTCAGAAGACACCAAAATAAATGGAAACTCCTTGTCTAGAAATGTAAATTTTTACTATTACTGTACGTGTATGAGCAGAACTCTTTATTTTCAGCGGGTGCTTATATTTGCAAAAATACGGTATATAAAGATTCGCTCTGCTCTTTTGTCGTGCATACAACGTGTGGAAATACAGATCTCAATCGTTCAGGTTCTCACATGTTCAACTTGGAATAAAAAAAACCTTCTGGTGCTTTATAGCTGTCCATCAATAATAGTAGAGATGCATGCGATACGTATTCTGCCCGTCTCTCTCTCATGGTTCGCACTGGACGAATTTGCAATGTGAATTATTATTGGACGATGCGGCTCGGAACCATTTCTCCTCACTGAGTAGCATCTGCATCACCTGTTTCGCAGTACACAAAGCCAGCCAGATTGATTTTCAGTGTGCCATTTACCAGTCTCATGTTATTTGTCATATCTGAACTATTTCTTGTCTGTGATGGCATTCTGATAGATGTGTCCTTCAGCACGAACGCTGTCATGTTTCATGTCAGTCTTCAGGAGAAATCTGATGATTAACCTTTAGATCTCCTTCAGGCTCTGATATCTAAATGCTTCTCTATTTCGATTGGGTGGGTTTTGGTCAAAATTACATTGAAATATTGCTATTTCTCCAGGTTTCATTTTTTTAAATTAAAAATTAAAATAAAAAATTTTAATTCGCGGCTAGCCAATCCCAGCGTCTCTAAGCTTGAATATGGAATACACCCCAGATTGGTGGCTGACCAATCACAGAGCGAGACACACATTTACACTCTCACTCACAGCTATGGGAACTTTTTCAAATTCCAATTCTCCTGCATGATTTTGGACCGTGGGTAGAAACACGGGACCAGGAGGAAACCCACGCAAGCATGTGGAGAGCATGCAAACTCCTCACAGCAAAAAACGCACATGCACAAAAAACTAAATGTGTAAAAAAAGACTTATGTACAATTATCTGGTAATGGGGTGAGACAAATTGAATTGGTAAGACAGCTACAAACAAGTCTTATTTTCTTGAAACTAGCAAATTAATCTTCCACTCTTAAGTCGAAGATAGTTCATTTATCTTGTGCGACACAAAAACAAGATTTATTGCGTAATTTCAAAGTTTTTTGTCAATTTATTTTTTGGTAGTGACGGAGAAAGTCCATGACCAGGCCTCGAACTTGTCACCTTCTTGCTGTACATTTATAACCGTAATATATAGTTAGTTTAATCATGTGTTCAAACAATAATCAAGTAGAAATGTTTAGAGTGGAGGGAAACTGACAGTTTATTTTTTTTGTAGAGGGTAAACGCAACAGGTAAATAAACTCGATACACTGCAAAAAATCAATTCCTCACATGCATACAATTTTTGAAATTACACAATAAGTGTTAATTTTTTTTCATACAAGATAAATTAACTAGAGTGAAAGATTGATTTGTTTGTTTCAAGAAAATAGCACTTTCAAGCTGACTTACCAAGTAACATTTTCTCACCCAATTTGCATGATTTAAGTCTTAGGTATTGGTTTAAATCATTTAAAAGTCCTCACCTTGATTTAAGTGTTTTTACTCATTTTGTTTTTTATTTTCTTATTTTGTCATGTGCATTTTTTTCAGTTTATGATCTCCAACACGGCTGGTTACTGTAATACGGGTTTTTCAGTGTTAAGTTTCCTCTGATGCTGATGCTGCATCTGTCAAGAGTCTTGGGTTCAACAGGTTGATGGAGATGATGGAGAATCATCAAAGATCAACAAGCTTGTGTAAAAGATATGTTTGATTTAAATAGAAACATTTATGTTGTGCAGGCTTACATTTATTCATTCTGCGTATTTAATGCAAACATCACTAGTGGTTTATGACTCGTTGTGTGAGTTTCATTTAAATGCCGATATTAAAGCACAGAAAAGGAAATATTTCCGCTTTAATACACTGTAACATATATTGTGCTTGGAAATGTTTTGCTACTGTATGGTGGCTTCACTGTAGCGTGTTTACAAGTTGCATTTGCTTTTACACTGCAAAAAAAATCCAATGCAAATGTAATAATAAAAAACAAAAGTAGTTAAAAAAAAAAAAAAAAAAAAAACTAAATCAAGTGCAATTATCTGCCAATGGAGTGAGATGATTTTTGCTTTTTTTGATTCAGCGAATCTACTGTAATTTTTCGAGCAAATATTGAGATAATATTTAATAAAATATAATAATTAAATTCAAGCAGTCTTTTGACTGTTTCCACAAAATCCTCACATCAATGTTTTCAGAATACAAACAAAAGGAAGGAAATTTTAGTTTTCATAATTGTCGTTCAGAAACGTTTCAAACATTTTTAAAGACTGTAGAACTTTATAACTCATTATATTTTTCATTTTGAGAAGTTGTGTTATGTACTTGTCCATCTGATAACCCACCGCTATGTGGTGGTCTTGTGATATAATTTATTGTGATGTATATTGTGTCATATATAAACTTATCTCTTTAAATCAGAACAGCATCTATTGTACACGTTAGAATTGCACATAATGCTGGAAGACAATGTTCTGTATGTACCTGGTTTATTTCGGAAATTGTTGTTGGGATAAACTTGTACTATACCAGTCTGCACTCAAATCTGCTAAAGCATTTAGAGTAACAAACCTATAAAACAAATTTAGAACTAATTTTAAGTATTTTATTTGCACGTAAAACCAGTGGTTCTTTTCATCTTTTTCAATTTTGCAATGAATAAAAAGAAGATGGAGACCCCAAAGATTCAAATTTTTTGGTCGTAGTTTTTTTTTTTGCCTGTAAAATAACTTGGACAAAACAAAACTTCACTAGGACAAATGTACAACTTGTGCAAACATAATACGGATTATTTATTTATGATTAATACGGATTAGACCTTCATACTCAAAAACCCCAAATGATTAAGAACGGTGTGCATTTAAAACACGTAATAAAACATTTTAATTATGCATGCTTTCTGTCTGTATTCTCAAGCTTGAGTTGCATTATTACACTATTAGTCATGCATATGATAAATGACATGACATTTAAATTACATATAACATTACACATACATAAAACATTAACACAAACATGAAACACCAACACAAACATGAAACACCAAGTTATTAAAAAAGGTAAAATCATTGTTTGATTGGTATTCTCACCATGTACCACAGAACCTTCACCTTCCTTTAAACAGAATCCTTTCCTAATTACAACAAATATGGAAATCAGTAACCAGTCGGATTAGGAAGGGTCATGGGACCAACAGGAGAAGCATCTTAGAAAAAGAAAGCACGTCAAGAGTGACCTTATCAGTGTTGCTCCAATAAAGCACTTAGTTTATTGGTAGAGCACCATAATGATTATGGATTTTTCTTCTGCTCCAGCAATTAAAATGGCCCTGCCAGCCAGTTATGGATCAATGTTTGCCACGATGTTCTTTTTTTCTTCCTCCTCTTCATCCTCTTCACACTCTCAGTGGCATTTCAAGAGAATCGGTGAAGGAAACTTGCATGGTGTGACTTAATACAAAGTTCAAGTTTATCTAGATAACATTTATTTGACACTTTTCTTAGGCCCACAGCAACGCAAAGTCGCTATGTGGACTTAGGAAAAAAATTAATAAATTGCTAAAAAAATATATATTAACAAATTTGATGATGTACAAAAATATTAACTTATATTAACGATGTACAATGGACATTTTTCTTCTTTCTTATAATTTTTCCATAATTCAGCATAGCAACTTTGCATTGGCCTGGAACTAAGAAAAGCGCTATACAAATAAACTTGAACTTGAACTTAATTTATAATTCCTCAACTGTAACAACTGTTCTAAGAAGCGTGGCGATGTCCTCCAAGTAAAGGTCAAGAGCAGCTACGTACAGTTCCCGGCCCGTTAAGTTCAGAGTCCGAGCTGTTTCCTCTTCCTCTACGCTGGAGGTCTGTCCGCTGAGAGCTGCGAGTGCACAGGAATAAAGTCGTTTTTATGAGCAGACCAAACTCTCCAGAGAGCGAGATGGTGTGTGTCCAATAATGGCGGCTTACAGCCCCTCTAGCGACACCTCTCTCCCCAGTGACGCCTCCTTTTCTTGCAGGCGGATTAAGAGTTTTCCCTTTTCCTCCTTCTTTTGACGTCCAGACACACACGCGCGCAATCTTTTATTCATTTTCTCTATTCGCAAGGACACGTTCTCTTTGTGCTTTTTGATGCCCACCTTGGTCTGCTGTTTTTCTGGACTATCGAAACAAAAGAGTTGTCTGCAGATGATCAATTCTTTTTGTCGTTTAATCATTAGGAGTGAGGCATGATAATATTTTCCGTACGTGACTGCCTTGTGAAATCAGCTGTTTGTATAAAGTCACCATTGCGCAAAGATAAAGAGAAGAATAAGATGGAAAAATACATGTGTGTGTCTGTGTGTGTGTTCGTAATATTGAGTTACATTATAATAATGTTTTTTTGAATCAGTTCTCACGTCCGAACAGTGAGTCATTTCTTTCGGAGGTTTTCATTGTCCTATCCATCTATTCCATCCCTTCTTAAATCTGACTCGCTCTTGCTCTCCGTCAACCAACTTCCATACTTCTCTATTTCCGTCCATTCATTCCCATCTCTCTCCATTCATCTACATCTCCATTCCTCTCTCTCCATCACTCTATCATCCACCCCCCCCCCCTCTCTTTCTCCATCTATCTCTGACCATCTTAAATTTTAGCTGTAGATTTTGACTTTTTATTCTCTCGAGGCTTTTGTGTGTAAAGTTTGCATACCCATGCTCATTTGGGGTTTCTTCAGACAGTTAAAAAGAAAGTTTTTGTTTTAAATTCTCCTCAGTGCTTTATATGTCGTGTCCTATGATTGGTTGACCATCAGTGTGTGTTTCCCGCCCCCAGACCCAGTGATTGGCTCCAGAAATTCAACTGATGTTGGATCACCTGCAGTGTTAATTTTGACAAAGATTTTTTATTTAGTTTAAGTCATAGTCTTTTGACTAAAACTCAGTTTTGTTTCAGTCCCAATTTAGTCATCTTAATTTTTTTAGTGTTAGTCCAATTTTAGTTGACTAAATACCACAACATTTTAGTTGACTAAATTACAGTATACGTAGATTTAGTAAACTAAAATATAGGTACTATATATTCTACAACTTTGAACATATAAAATATAATAACAGCGTTATCAAATCGATTTGAGATACTTGTTGTCCTGCATTTCATTTTGGTTTTACAAATATGCATACATTTACTTGTATTTAGTTTTAAACATTAGGTATGGCTCTTTTGGACTTCATTTTTATACAAACAGGTGGTGTTTATGGCTCTGTCAGCCAAAACGTTTCATGAACCTTGTTCTAAAAAATACAGAATTATAATACACTTGACACGAAAAGTGGAGCTTAAGTGCAAAATCTGCAGAATCTTTACTAAAGATGCTCAAAAGTTTGACTTTACGGGACATGACTTTACTCTGTTTCCCTGCATTGCGTGCAACAATCCCAGCCCAATAAGAGGCTCTTCGGCGACAATAACGCTCATTATTTCGGTCAAACGACTTTCTATAAGGTCTGAAGCATGGTGGAGTCAGGCCGCACGGGGACAGAGGTGAGGCTTCATATTGACCATGAAATATTTAATGCACCGGGGTGAAGATTCCACAGCCTGCAGTTAAACAGGAAATAGAAGCACTTACCACAGGGATGTTTCATAGCCCACTGTATATCACACGTAGATATTAATTATCTGCTGGGAAATAAAGGGACCTCAATTTGTGGTATAAATTACATGGGATATTAATGGACCTCCTGCCAAAGAGACACGACTTTTAAACCCAAGTGTGAAACGGCTCTTTGTTCTGTTCCAGAGTTTACGGATCTCTGTGAAGATGCGGGTCCTTATTAGAACATTAATTCATGTAGAAATAAAAGAATTGGTGTTGGAAAGAGTGATGCGAAATATCGCTCAAATGTCGATACATCTTGTTTGGATGCCAACAAAATGGGTTGAGCTTTGTTGTGTCATACAACAATATTGAAACAAAAAAAGAGATTTCTGATATTTGAAGATTTTTTACACATTAGAATTGCACAAGTTTTTACAGCACATTGTTTACCCGCATTATTTTAGAACTTATTATGTCCTTGATAGAAATTAGGTAGATCCGCAAAAGTCGTTTTTTTTTTTTTTTTTACTTTTTAGCTATCATTGAATGAATAGACAATTTTGTGCCACAAGTCATGCAAAGTCTGCTTAGGCCTTTAAGTTCGTTAAACTCACTATGTTTTACAGACTTGTACAATAGTTGATAATGATACTCTCGTAGATTCATATGAAACGGTGTTTGGTTTTAAAAAGGTGAAAAACCAACAAGTGGTTCATTTTTTGCCTCGAGCGCATTTCATATCCATCCGGGCTCAAACTTGATTATTAACTAACATGATCTCCAGTGTCACCACTATACTGCAAAAAATAAATTCTTGACATGGCAAAAAATCTTGGAATTCCACAATAAATCTTGTTTTTTTTCTATACAAGATACATTAAATATCTTAGAATTAAGAGTGAAAGACAAATTAGCTTGGTTCAAGGAAATAGGTTTCAAGCTGTCTTACCAAGTAAAATTGTCTCGCCCCGATTTAAGTCTTTTATTACTCTTTTAGATTTTTATTTTCTTGGTTTTTCATGTGGATTTTTACCGTGTTGTGCTTGTGTTAGTAACTCCAAAGTTTGTGTGTTTGAGTCCCTGAAAAAGCATGAAAGCAGTTTTAAACATGTTTTGACTAATGTGGTTCAAGTCGCTTTAGATAAATTCAGAAATGTAATCAGGCTAACTTTCCTATTTATTACTTTATCAACCTCTCTCTTTCATCTGGGGATCCACCAATCTGATAACAGATTTGAGCTTTTTATCTCATGATGCTGCCAGATCTTCCAAGTTGTTTGTGAAAACGGCAATTGCTAGAATGTCAAGGAGGGAGGTCAATCGTCTTTACAGTGGCCATTACGGAACATAATGACGCAATCTCAGGGACACATTCCTCCGTCCTCCTCTCTCTATTCACCAATCAGGACCATTTATCAAAGCTGCATACATGTTTACCAGGTAACGTCCGGCAAATGCGTCAATTCTTTTTAAAATCTCAAAAAGTAATTTACAAGGTCGATCTAATAAAGATCGGCTTCATCGTTAAAAATATAAAAAAATGTTTATTTTATGTTTTCAGATACAGTGGTATCTCCACTTACAATGGACTGTTAACTTGACTCTCTTGACAACGTCCTTCGTAAAAATAAATTTTCGTTAACAAAGTATAGTCTCTTTTTACAAAATTATTTCACTATACAACAAAAATAGCGACAAAAATGTTAAGCCAGTTTTTTTTTTCTTGCCACTAATATGCAATCTTTTGATGTGAAATGAAAATGATTTTTTTTTTTCATTCTTCAGGCACTTGAATGAACAACAACTAAAAATAACACGTTTACAGAAGTAACATTGTCACAGGATCTTACTTCCAGAACCATTTGTGAAACTCCAAGAGACACACAGTGGCGGAGAAAGGCAGTGCAGGTGGAAACAGAGAAATAAAGTGTTCGAGTGTGTTATTTAGCAACAATAACATTACAGAGAAGATGTTAATAACACTGTGTGGTATAATTGTTTACACACTAAAGTACAACCCGAGTGATACACTCGACTAACATCCTGGTGATATCAGGGTCCATTTATTACGGGAATACCGCGAGATTCAAGTTCAATTTTTTTACTACAATAATTACAATGTTTTATCATATTATACAACATTTTTGTCTGATCATTGGATTTACATGAAAAATGCGGCACATTTTACAAAATTTCCATTTTACGAAACTGCTGTCGGCTCAAATTAATTTAGTTCGTAAAGACATGTATTGACTGTATTTGTTTTAGTCATTGCGGTCCAACACAGTCTCCCAGACGTTTTCCACAAATAATATTCCACCCAGACTTGCAGCAATGAACTCGACAATACACACAAACCAAACACCCCCCCCCCATGTTGAACGATCACTAAAAATGTAATTTCATGCTTCGTAAACATAACCCGCACTTATCCGCACACACCACCATTTCCTGCATTGTGGCCGGTCGCATCTAAATCTTGCGTCTTCCTCGCATCCCAGACAATTGAACATATTGAAGGGACATGTTCTGGCACATTGCGCTCTTATTGTAGATAACTATTGGCGAAGACTTTAGGGCATCGTTTCAAATCGGTTCATAGCAAGTCTGAAGCGAAGATGGGAGCACTTGCTAGAATCGTGAATCCACAGGATGTTAAATGTTCCACTACTTCTTCATATAGGCCAGCGGACTGAGAGACACTGGACAATTACCGCTTGCTTTTCGCAATCTTACACAACATGGCCTACACACTTTGTTCCATTGCTTGAAATAATTGGAACAAATGGACTCGACTGCTTATTAGAGGCAGGGTTTCCACATATTTCATAAAGTTGTAAAATAAACAATTCCAAAAGCCAGTGCTCCTTAACACGGGAATCTTTTTGCTTTCGATCTTTGCTCTTGTTTTAGAAATGCAAGAGAAAATAGACCAAGTGATTAAAGACTAGCTAGATGCAGTTAGTTTGCATATTTGTTTTGTTGGTAAACACACAGAGACCGTGTGATGTGTGGTACAGTAAATTGACGGAATTCATCAGTAGATTAACTGGTGGAAACTAAATCTCAAGCAGGTCTCCATGAAAACCGTTGGAGAGCTTCTAACTGCTGCCCGAGCAGAACGTATCCCGACCCAAAGTGAATTTTTGATTTTGGTGGAAAATGAACCCAAAGTATAATGTTATACTTATGACATATACGTATATGTAAGACCCATATGCTGGACATTTTTGAATAAACAAACATAAACAAAAACAAAAAAAACATTAAAAAAAAAAAAAAATCAGCCATGAGACTAAACAAAGACCAAGAAAATAGTTGGTTGAAAACTCTTTAAAAAGAAAAGAAAAAAAAACTTTTTTTATCGGAACCAATGCGAAACAATGGTTTATCATCTCAAAACGTCAAACATACATTCATACACATAAATACATATGTACACATACATGGCATTACAAAATAAAAAAAAAAAAAGTTTTCTGGGCCATTTTTTTTTTTATTAAATGATTCGAGTAAATTTGTATTAATTAAATGTACAGAGTCTGTAAAATCACTACTACTACTAGTACACATGCAGTAAAGTCGATCAAGCTGCAAATAGAATCAAATGTCTGCTGAAAATGTTAAATATTAAACCACTATAGGCCTAAACAAATAATAAACTAAAACTAAAGTGAGATGTGTTCAAGTGAAA
This sequence comes from Paedocypris micromegethes, assembly GCA_028031935.1. Taxonomy (NCBI): domain Eukaryota; kingdom Metazoa; phylum Chordata; class Actinopteri; order Cypriniformes; genus Paedocypris; species Paedocypris micromegethes. Next base: position 6,862,504 of record CM051504.1, read on the forward strand.
TGTTGTTTTGCATGAATCAGCAATGTAATTGAGAATCAACATAAGCATTTTAGGTTCAGGTGTTGCATCTTTTTCATATAGACGACAACTATATGCTTCAAAAATGCATCCGGATCTTAATTTATATGTATCCGTTTTTTCTTTTATCTTTTTTTTTTTCCCCGTCAAGGTATCTAGTGTTGTTTTCATATTTCCATATTTTCAATTTTCACCTCACTCGGGGTCAGAAGTGAGTAAGTCGACAAGTACAAAACAGCAGTGACGTGTCGTCTAATGCCGAGATGTGTGATGTGATCTGCAGCGAGCGATCACACACTAACGCCTTCGTGTCATCCATAAGGATTAGAACATCGCCTGGCTTACAAAAGAAGCCCTGGTGAATTAAATCAAGTCAAATGTAAAGTACAAAGAAATTCATGCACTCGACATGCTTCTATTGTACATTATATAATATTGCCATAAGGAGCAACAGCAGTCGTGGATCTTAACCTTCCTCTTGTGTTAGGGTCGAAACAGACACGTTTTTCATTTTGAAAGACTAAAAACTACCAAAAATATTTAGTTGATCACTTCAAGGCTTTTTGACTTTTTGTCAGTAACACTAACTTTAACAAAATAAAAACAAAATAAAAAAAAATTCTAATTATTAAATTGCTCTAACTATAAATATAGCACTTGTTATATTTGTTATATTGTTTCCGACCCGGTCCTTAACAGATAAGCAAAAAAAAAAAAAAAAATGATATATGCATTTCTACGCAAAAAACTGACAGCTCATCTTCCAATCATGTGCTGTGTTTAGCTGCCATTTAGCTGCTGTGTTTAAAAGAAAAAAACTAAAGTGGGAATATTTAGACCAGTAACATCAATACAAAAGTAGAGACTTTGGTGTGTGTGTCTTGCATCTTCCTGACTTTCTTGAGTATCTGCATCTCACAATTTCAAGCAAAAGTGAGGAAAAAATTGACGAGTACCCAAGATCTGAATGTTATTGTTCGAGAAAGTAAAGAAAAATAATGGCTAAGTAATAATGATAAGCTGGTTTCTGAAGAGAAAGGCAACTCTTGTCATCCAGAGGTTAGGGGTGTGTTGCAAAAAAGGCCCAAAAACTTGCTAGCAGACATGCTAGTTATTGATTTGCATCATTATAAAAAAAGCTACTTTCCAGGAAAGTGTGTGAAACTTGATCTTGTGTGTGTCGCCCACGTCAGCCTGTGATTGGCTAACAATTAAGATTGCATTTACGTAGGAAGAACAAGCATGAGAAGAGCAAGCTAAAGCCTTTTAGTAAAATAAAGTACAATAAAAACATAAATAAATGATTGAAAAACTAAATGAATAAGAAGAAAAAACTAATAGAAAAAAAAAATAAGAAAATAAAATTAGACATGGTCTAGGTGACTTTAAGCAAAAATGTAAATGTACACATTGATATAGCACTTTAGCAGACTGAATGTGAACAAAATAGCCAAACACGTAAACACAAATTAAAGCAGTAAACCGGAGAAAAAGACAATGGAGACGTGCAAAAAAAAAATCTCGAACTTGGGTTTTGAACAGATCCATTGCGCCGTGCCGCAATTTATCATTGTGTATACTCATTTATCAATATTTGATTGTATTTTATTGTACTTTTTTTCTTCATCTTCATAGTTGTTTTTTGTAATTTATTCAAATGTATTTATATTTATTTATTAAACTTTGTTTTTATTTTATTTATTTTTTTAATTGTAATTCTTAAAGCCTTTTTGAAAAATAAATAAAACATATTGTATTTTATCCATTTTTATAAGTAAATAAATGAAAAACTAAATAAATTGGACATGGTTTTTGCATTTAATCATTGTATTTGAATCATATTTTGTCTTAATTGTTATTGTAATTCTTCAAATTTCAAACAAGGAGCAAAATATAAAAAAAATAGCAAAATATATCACTAATGATTTAAATTTTCAATTTTGAAGCCGTTTGATCATACGATGGTTAAGCAAAGATGTAAAAAGCCTTTGTTTGTCCAGAGTCTCTCCAAAACTGTTATCAGTAGCAAACGGGCCTTCTCCACTCGTTCTTTACTTACTGGAGAACACACCCGCTATTTGTTCTGGCGGACCGTCATTAAACGCCTCTCTGAGTGATATTTGCTTTAGGTTGGCGAGTTGGCTGGTCTGTGATTACTCCTTAAGTTGTTTCCCACAGCTGCTGAAAGCCTGGAGATCCTCCCACCGCTTTCTGGGGATAATTTGCTAGATTATGGGGTTCTCTCGCCATTCAAGTGCAACTGTCAGGAGAATCTCAAACCCGTGCCATTTTTCTCCCCCAGATTGCTATAATCAGAAGCCAGATCGAGTTCCGCAGTTCATTAGTGCAGAGATATGATGGAGGACAAGTCCACAATGGCGTCCGACGCTCCTTCTTGACCGTTCTTTGATGTTTCGCACATTAATAGGGATTATGTTTAAACGGCGGACTGAGGGGATAATCTGCTCAGAGCTAAAACTCTACTTTTATGCGGCTGATAAAGTTCATTTGATCTCAACCTGGAGTATGGCGTGGCTCTCTGCCGAGTAAGTGACCCCACACATTACAATTAGTAAAAATCAACACGCTTTTACTCGGCGGACGCTAATATGCAAAGCAGAGCTGATGCAATGTTCATTAGTGTCTTTAAACAGCCTCTCTTTTAAGTGCGCTATTGAAACGTCTTTGATCCTCGCTACTGCTGTGACGGCGGAATATTTTACACGTCTTTGATCTGGAATGTGGAATTACCAGCACTTAAAAATGTTCAAGTGGTTTGTCACTATTTAACATGTCATATTGGATACTTCCATTCGTCTTAACTCCCAATTAATGCCACGGACTCTGTTAGAATTTAGTTTTACGGTATTTCGCCGTACCTAGACTGTAAAATTGTGAGGGGAAAAATAGAAATTGTGTGTAAAAAAAAAAAAACAAGGTC
>CM051504.1:6865485-6902534 GCA_028031935.1 Paedocypris micromegethes
AAAAAAAAAAAAAAAAACAAGGTCTGATGTTGTGAGTGAGTGAATGTGTGTGTCTGTGGGTCCCGCTCTGTGATTGGTCGGCAACCTATCCAGGGCGTGTTCCTCCTTAAACCGGGGATTGGCTACAGCTCTTTGCTGCAATGGTATGGAATAAGTAATGAAAAATAATATACATTTATTTTCTACATTTATTTTATAGCATCAAAAATACATTATTCATATTTCTTCATATGTTGTTGAATTGGTTGGTTGAACAGCCAATGATCCTTTACTATAAAACACCAAAGCGCATCAGATCACATTTTTTTAGCGAGAATAAAAGAATAAAAAAAAAATTATATTTGTATCATAGGGGGTCCCCATCATTGACTTGCATACAAAATCATACAACCATACGCCAAATATACTGTAACATTAACTAAAACTCAATTGTAACTTCCGTAAAATTCCATTGTGATCCATAAACGGTTCTTTAAACTTTGGCCGAGCCAAATGTCCCCACAAGTGATCATAGGGTATATAAACCTAGCACTTAAGGCCTAACTGTAATATCAATTTCAGCGCATACGCACTCACACACACACACACACACACACACACACACACACGCACGCACGCACGCACGCACGCACACACACACACACACACACACAATCTACTCGCAATTGCAAATCTAAAGTCTCTAATTTGACATGCTTATATTAAAAGTGGCAGAGCATTAGATTATGCAGATGTGTAGTCCTTGACAGTGCTGTCAAAAGTAGTCACATTTGTTCCTCAAGTAGAAGTATAAAAACTGGAGTTAAAAAATACTACCAGTAAAAGTATCAGCTCAACCTTTTTTGCTCAAGTTGAAGTACTGGTACTAGTACTGGTAAAACTAAGAAGTAAAAATAATGCAAGAGAAAAATGCCATTATGGGACTACAGTATATTGTTATTTTACAATTACTTTGAAAATTAATGCATTTTATTACAATCCATACACATTAAAGAACCATATGTGCGCTAATATTACAATAATATTGAAAACTCCTCTGTTAGAAAGTCCAGCTTCAACAATATACATAATCTCCTACTAACTATATAAGATAAATCAGGGGTGTACAAACTTTTTTTAAGGAATTTGTACTTAATTTAACATTAAATACAAATTAATTAATATAAAACTACATTTTGTTTTTTACTGCAAAGGCACTTTTTTTTCAATTTTCAAGTTTTTAACAAAATCACCAAAATAATATTTGAAGACCACAGCAAATGAAGAAATAGTCTGAAAAACGATTAAGATTAAATATCATCATAACCGGCGCAATTTATCTGGACGTTTCTTTTAGATTGATGACAACACTGTAATAAAACTAACCGAAATTAAATAGGAGTAAGACAGCTAGATTTACAATACAAGAAGTAGAAAGTACAGATATTTTCGTTAAAAAGTAAGAAGTAGAAGTAAAAAGTAGGCAGAGGGAAAATAATCAATAGTTTAGTCAAGTAAAGTAGCGACAAATTATTACTTTGTTACTTGACACCTGGTGATTGTTGGTTATTTTCTTGAAGCTGCATTGCTGTTGCATTATATAATATAACAACATTAGTAGCAACTTTTACGTGTAAGGTGACGTTCAAACGTCTCATTCTCTGTGTGCTATGTCATGATAAATCAATCAACAAAAACTGCTAATCTAAGATTTGGAGAGCGATTAGCCAGTTGGGGAGAAAGTCTGTGCGTTTTTAATTGTGGCTTACAAAGAATTATCAGGAGTAAATGCCAAAGTGTCTTTGAAGCCGCAAGCTCAAGTCTGAAACATCGGGATGGTGCTGAAGTTTGCTGAAGTCTTCGCTGAGTAGATGTTTGAAATCTACGCCAGCAGGCTTTTCTACACAAACCCTTCCTACAAAGAAAATCACCATCAAACATTGCAATTCCCATTTTAATTTTGCAAGTAGTCACCAACTCTGTGAACGGAGCAACACTAACATACTTTTACTCAGTGTGGTTTTACACCTTTACACCTCTGTATGTATACCTTACTGTAAAGATTACTCCATTACAAGTCACCAATTCCAATAAGATTTGAATAAGCGTGAATAAGCGTCATCCAATTTTAAAAGAACTCAAGTATTTTACTCGTACTGAATTTAGGCTCAAAAACATCAAGAAATGTGAAACACAAGAAACTCTTTATTTAACGTATGTGGCTTTATTTTCTAATATAAAAATAAAATGTAACAACTCAATAAAACAAAAAAGTCAGTCTCACTCAAACTTCAAAAAAGTGTAAACTCTAATTCACATTCTTGTGATTTAGCTGATAAATAGCATCCGGTACCTTCAGCATCCTGCAGATGGCGATATCACCTCATCCGCCTAAGAAATTAACTGCTGTAGAAAAATATTCCAACTTGTTGCGCACAATCACAATGTAACGAGTAACTGTAAGTGTCCATTCAATTGTAGTGGGGTAAAGAGTACAGATATTCCATCACAAATGTAATCAAGTAGAGAGTGAAAGTAGCTTCATTTTTTGCTACTCAAAAATACACAAGTACAGTAACAGTCCATGTACTCAAGTACTTTACACCAGTGCTAACATGTGACATTCTTGCACCATTTTCCTTCATGTTGAGTGGATTTATTAAAGGAGAATGTCCTTAAATTTCATCTTGACCCTCAAACTGTCCTTTCATTTTGTCAAAGGTCCCCACTTTAGTATAAAAACTTAGCATTTAAGTACAGCGCATAACTAGCATACACTTTTCTTGCTTCTATGTGCTGCATAACGTGTGGATTTTTAGAGGAAAAGGACTTAATTTTTCTCTCTATTCAGTTATCTCAGAAGACACCGAAGCGGCTTATGTGAACAGTGGAGAGAGAAGGAATTTACAGTCAGCACCTACAGTACCGTAAAGCTCCCAACAGTGTAATTAATCAAACGACCTTTACCAACACGTAGCTATTGTTCACCAAGGTTAAAGATGGAATCATTGTGAATGCTGAGATGTATATTTACACAGTATGATGGGATGAAAAACATTTCAGCATTGAAAAGTCTCCGGGTTTTTAATTATACTCCATTATATGTACAATTTCGTTCCCTCCGTTATTTGAGCACCGATGTTATAAATCATGAGTATGCTACACGTCCTCTACATTGACAATACTCTATTCTCTGCCGCGTTAATTATTTACAGGCGGACGGTGGAATTCAGCTAGAAATGTAAAGACGGAATTGTTCGTCTCTGCCATCGAAGCAGCAGATGAGTGGCAGTTCAGCAGTCGAGGTTTTGCGTTTTAAGTGAGAACATTCTCGCACAGGGCTAATTTAATTTTTATTCTTGCACAGGTTTAGTAAAAGACGGAGGTGTTGACAACTGGCAGTGAATTCGTAAATTTCTCGCCCCGTGTGACTATTACCACCGAAAAGTTTCAACGGAATAAAAATTTGACGTCTAAGCAAGAACAAAGTTCTGCTTTTGTCATGCTCAGCCGGAATTAATGACCTGACTTTTTTGTCAGTTTTTTTTTTTTTCTTTTTTTTGGAATTCACTAAATCACCTTGACTGTTCTGGATGGAAGATGTGTGATTTACTGCCGAACGCTGGGTTCTTTAAAACCACTTACACAGGAGGGGATGCCATTCCAGAAAGACCTTTCTAACGTTCCCTCTCCTTCTTTTATTTTTTATTTCAGCTTGGCTTTTGACTTGTGAGAGACAAGGTTGACAAAAGTTCCATCACTCAATCTGTGTTATTTGTTTTCATAATTGATGCACATTAATTGGTGTAATTCCTATACTTTACACCAGTAGTGCAGTCTTTCATATAATGGAGTCCAAACTTGATTTTGCGAATTCCCAGGGCCACATTGCTCACAATGATTCAAAATTGTTGAATTGTCTATCATTGTCTAAATTCAGCATATAGCTGGTAGAGACTTTCATCTAAACGTCTTTCAGAGGCGTCTGAAGGTCATCTCCAATTGAAAAATACTCTGATATTGTCGTACAGTTTTAACTAATAATATTCAATCGGCCTGAATCACAAATGAAGTATGTGAAGATAAGAATAAAAGTGTCTACATGTGACCTTCATCTGGGTTGTAGCTTAGGCTTCACAGGTTTAGAGTTTTTCATGGATCTTCTGGCTTGTTTTGTTGGGTGTAACAATTAGTTTTGACATTGTGTATCAGTAATTTTCTTGGCTATAATGGACACAACTATCACAATCAAAATATATGTACATTATCTTAATCTTTTTGATAAGAGTTTGTTATATTCAAAGCCTTTTTAGCGTTTGTGAACGACTAGATTCCAACCGTTTTATTCCACTCGTGAGTTTCTTTCAAATTTTTTGCTTTGGACTTTGTTGTGCTTTAAAATTTTGGATTTTTGTTTTCTATTTCCTAGATGTTTTTGTTCTGTCTCTGAACGACAAAGGTGTTCAAACTTAATTCAACAAAAGGCCAAAATTTGCAAATAAAGGTAGTGGAACAAAAGTGCCGAAGCCAATTTATACCAAACATAAATCCAAACATCATAACATACTGTATTAGTAAGGCTCTGAAAGTCGTCTTGGATGATAAATAATAATAATAATAATAATGTAAAAGGAAACAATTCTAGTTCTGTTAAATCTTAAAATTAAATTATTTGCAAAAAATTGTTTTGGTGGCATCTTAAAAAGAGTTTGTCCTCAGACCCTTGTTAGAGCATCTTGACCTTGAACGCATGTATTATTTTTTTGGACCTTTTTTTTTTTAAGTTTTTTAAAGGTTTGGATTTTTGTAAAACTTTAGATGCCTTTGTTCATTTAACGAATGGTCAAACGTTACATGTGAATGTAGGCAGTTTGATTTACACCAAATTTCAGCGTTGAGGGTTGATGAAGTGTCTGAAAGGCGTTTTGGAGATGTGATAAAAAATAAAACGTCGAGAAAAAAAATCAATTCTACGTAGTTCTGGCCGAAGACTGTTGTTGTCTTCAACAATTGGTTGGGGGAACAGTTTGACCTCGGGCCCTTCTTTGAACATCTTGACTTCTACTGATAAATCTGTAAATACGTACACTGAGTCTCCTCAAATCCCCCCAATTATTTTTCAGTCCATAGTGTAAATGAAACGAGACATACAAACTCCAAACAAAAAGACCCCAGAATGGCTTTAAACTCAAGTAGCTTCCACTTTGGTCTGAGGAACGCTACCACTACTCAACTCAGCCGCCTAAAAATAATCTTTGTAGTTTATGAGTCGTTTAAAAGCACTACGATGAGTCAGAGTCACTTTTAATCTCATGTGGTTTATAAAGCACCTACACATTCAAATCCTTGTTGATTTTCTGGCTTTAACAAATGACACGCGTCATTGCAGCCGATCCATCACCTGGGCTGGTAACGGTCCAGCGAAGACGAATGATCAGAATATGGAGGATAAAACGGCATTACATTTCCTGGGCGGTTCTCAAAGTGACATCAGAGCTTTCCCGAAGCACTCACCACTATCACCTTGCCCAAACGTCAGTCTGCTAGCAAGCTAAATGAGGTTAGCGTGTCATGCTGAGGAGGAAAATCTATTTCAGAAAGCTTTTAGGGGGCAGGTGTGGGAGTCTCTGATCCATGGCACAGCTTGGTTTTACAAGGTGCTCTTTTCACCGTCGCCCAACTGGAAAATGTCTCTGCCACTTTTTATGCATTCGTCCCATTTTTCTCTCTGCCTGTCATTTTGGCTAGGCTGCTAATGTATAAAAAAGGCCGCCGACGCCGGCCCCCGTTCCAAATGCATCTCGGAATGTTCGTGGTGCTTTCAGAGCGGCACTTTATTTAACAGAGGGACGTAAAAAATGAGTCGGAAAGTAAAGGCAACATTTGGAAAAAGAAAGGAGCGCTGGAAAGTTTGTCATGGAAAGCTGCGGCGGAGTCCACATGCTTTGAACTTTAAATGGACAGGCGTAAAAAATAAATGAGACAATGTCTCCGCTATATTTAGGGAGCGTCTAAGAGCCTGTGCGGACGTTTGTTGTAGCTTTACTTTATACTTGCGTAAAGATGCCAAAGCCATCGTAGATGTAAGCTGTTACTTTCTATGGAAAGTAATTATGTAAGATATGTGACGCAACACAATGCATATGATTAAACTTTCAGAGTGTCACTTTTAAATTCTGTACACACACACACACACACACACACACACGCCACACACACACACACACACACACACACACACACACACACACACACAACACCCTATTCTCAGCTGGAAGATTTTCTTGACCCAGGTTTTTTGAGCTTCCATGTAGGAAAAATGTGTTTGTCAAAAGAAATATTAGTAAGTACAGTGCGTTTGAGGAAATATCATTAAGAATAAGTATAGTAAATGAAGTATGAAGTAATGAAGTAGAAGTATAGTTAAGTATCAGCAAGATGGCAATAGCAAGACAGTACTAGTAAGTAATGGATGAAATTAATTGATAAAAATATTATTATTAAATCACATTGTTGCCATTTTGTTTACTGCTTACTGAAACTTTTCTTATTAATACTTACTTGCTAATGCTGTCTTAATAAGAATATTAGTAGTATACAAAGTAATAGTCAGTACATTAAGTGTTGGTAAAAAATATATGGTAAGTAGGTATTGATAAATATTACTAAGTATTATTACTAATATTACTATATAATGATGTACCTAATTACTACATAATTAAGTAGTAGTAAGTGTTACTAATGTAAGAATTACTAAGTGTTACATGTTTAAAAAACCATTGGCATTTACATGGCATGTATTAGTGAGTAACTAGCAAACATTTGGAAGAAAGTATTGAGTGTTTGGAATTTATCATTAGTGAGTATTAGCAAGTGAGTAAACATTAGTAAGAAAGCATTTTCAAGCTATATCACCTGTACTTTCACTTATTAGCAGTATGTAAGTAGTCAGTACGTATTAGTAAGAAAGCATTAGCAAGTATTAGGTCACAAGTTACAAGATACATCAAGGTATTGTAAATTAAGTAATAGCAAGTATTAATAAGCGTGTGTTTTACAGTGTATCTATTTAGGCTGTTGAATGTTGCCTAGAAATCCGTCTTGAATTTTTAAGGTGCAGTGGGAAGGATTCAGGAAGGATTTCATGAAGCTGTGTGCTACATGTCTCAGTTACTTCATTGTGTTCAGCTCTCATGAAAAATGCAACGCGTCTCAACACACAAATGTTTTTTTCCCCCCAATGTATTCAAGTATTTCATCGAGTGGTCTCTGATGAAATGAAGAAACATACAGTCACAACTATTTAAGATTGAATTCAACAATGTAGGATAATTATTTACCGCGGCTTATTGTGGTTTTTGTGTATAATGTATATACGCGCGCATACACACACACACACACACACACACGCATGTTTTTATAATATTTTTACCTTGTTTATACACCAACTTTAGAAGTACTGGTACGTTTCAGACAAATTATATCGTCAGTCCACATTTCTTGCGGGAAAAAGCAGTTTTGTGGTTGGTAATGGCTCACACACACACAAAGTGTGAAATTGAATGGACTGAATTGTGGAAAATTGTCCCAATTATACATCTGATTAAATCACTCCGGTTGTTGAGGAAACATCTCTGGACTAGTGGCGTTTATGTAACTATGTAACTGAGCTCAGTTCAAGCAGTAGCACAGCAAAGGAAAAAAAATCCTTCTGTCAAATCCAGAAGTGTAAGTGTAACTGGTCATGGTGTTTCTAAAAGTTTGTAATACAGTAACTTTTTTATCTTAAGTTTGGTTGTTCAGAAGTGAAGTGCTTACAATCTCATGAAAAAGTCTCTATACATTATGCACCATCGATATCTCCAAAAAATGTTCAAAAGTAGAGATAAAAAAAAATCAGCATCTTAAACTGAGAACAAGGCCGCTGCTTTCCAGGAGGAGGAATGGGCTTAAAACGACTATTGTGGTGACGCTGTAGTATATTTCTATATTTTTTTCGTGCTGTCAGAGCAAAACTCTGTTAAACCTGTCACAGCTTATTTTCACAGAAGGAAAGTAAGACAAAAATAGAAGAGCAGAGCAGACGTCTACTCGCATGATTAGGAATTACTACAGCAGCATTCTCCTGCTCTTATCCATCCATTCATTCTTCCTCAATTCATTAAGTATTTAATAATGATCATGATAATGGATAATGATAATAATGAATTAATTATTAATAATGATCGGGATAGAGAGTCGAATGGATGGCTGGACGGATGGACTGATTAAATTCAAGGTTGGATAGATGGATTGTTGGTTGGGTAGATAGTAGGGTACAGTAGATAGTTAAAAAGATGGATGCACGGTTGGGTAGAAAGTTGCATAGATAGATGGATTGTTGGGTAGATAGTTGGGTGGGTGGATGGATGGATTGTTGGGTAGAGAGTTGGGTGGATGGATGGATTGTTGGGTAGATAGTTGGGTGGATGGTTGTATTATTGGTTGGGAAGATAGTTGGATGGATAGATTGCTGGTTGGGTTGATAGTTGGGTAAGTGGATGGATAGATGGTTGGTTGGTTGGTTGGATAGATGGATGGTTGTTGGATAGATGGTTGGGTAGATAGTTGCAGAGATGGATGCACGATTGGGTGAACAGTTGCATGGATTGATTGTTGGGTAGATAGTTGGGTGGATGGATGTATTATTGGTTGGGAAGATAGTTGGATGGATATATTGTTGGTTGGGTTTGAGAGTTGGGTAAATGGATGGATAGATGGTTGGTTGGTTGGATAGATGGATGGATGGATATTGAATAGATGGTTGGGTAGATGCAAAGTTGGATGCACGGTTGGGTGGATAGTTGCGTGGATAGATTGTTGGGTAGATGGATGAGTAATTGGTTGGGAAGATAGTTGGATAGAAGGTGATGGATGAATAAAGATGGATGGATGGATGTTGGATAGATAGTTGGGTGAATGGATAATTGGTTGGGTAGATATTTGGGTGGATGGATTGATGGTTTGGTAGATAGTTGCATAGATGAATGGATTGAATTGATGGTTGGATAGACAAAGAGCGAGACAGACAGACACCCATATTAAATAGACAGAAAAATCAGTAGCTGGTTCAAGTCTGGTTTTCTTTTTTAGATCATTTCCTCTCTAAATATTTTAGATCCAAATTGTGAATCCCAGTAATAAAAGCCAGCTCGACGAAGCTATTAGCTTCATGTTTATACGGACTGCTAATGGAGTGTGTGTGGTCCGGACTGGCCTTGTCAAATCCCAGCATCCATCATGGTTATCCACGGGCCACTATCTGGCCTGATAGAGCGCCATGATTTTGACACGTCTGGATGTAAAGCGCTGACCTCTCTGACCCCTTCATCGGAGAAGCTTGCAGATCTAGATGGAGTTTAGCATGGCGGGTCCTGAACGGCGTCCAGATGGCCCCGTCCCAGCTGAACTCACTGACACCAGCCATTATTCTGCTATTTCATGGTTGGAGGCGTCAGTATCTCATAATGCAACATGATGGTGAAGATAATAATCGCTGTTGTTACCCAAGGTTTGCAAGTAAAAAATACAACCGGGCACAATAAACAACAACTGGAGGTTAGAGAACGATAAAGGCAATGCATGTGTGGAATTGTGCTATTTATTTAATATGTACCTCCAGAAAGTGGTAGAGAAAATACACTTTGTTTTTATAATCGTATGACTTTTTTTTTTTTATTCTTATTGATGTAAATACATTCTGTAATTTGCATATTTGGCCTTGTAAAAAAAAAAACCTCAATACTGCGTAATAAATAGTGAATTTAGTGCAAACACACACACACACACACACACACACACACACACACACACACACACACACACACACACAGGTAAAATTATAATAGTTTTAATATACATTCTTTTTAATGCCTCTTTGATGAAAGTAATTTTGTCAAATTTGAAGTCTATTTCATAATGATTGCTTAAACTTTGTTTTAGAATTTTTAAATATTATTATATTTAAACGATACAAAATTTTCTTACATTAATAAAGCGCTTCCTGTAAATGCCCAAACATACAGAAAATTGGATACTAGCCTTAACCTTTTATCCTAATAAGAACTATAAATGTATTTTATTACAATTTTGATTGATTTCCATACTTATAAACATGTATGATTATTACGTAACTCTGTTGCAGCACGTAACACTTTTTAATTGCCACTCGCTTCAATTATGTATGTATAGTGATTCATATTGTTGTGTTTGTCCAATTTATCTAATTATTTATCTTTAATTAATCTCAAAGAACAGTGGTTAATTTAAAGTATTTTTCTCTCTGGCCAAACATAATGGATTGATTTGTGTGATTTGCACACACTATTGAGCCCTAGAATTCAAAACTTTAAGTTATACTGTTGAGTAAATAGCAAATTGATGGCAATTACTTAAGAAAAATGACAAACACTGACCAAACATCACATCATTTCACATTTACTGAACATTTAGAACATTTTCTTCCTGCACATGTATTTATTTTTTATCACCATACCAACGTTGTTATAACCCGTGATAATCGTAGGTTTTACATTTATACCTTGTTTACCTTCTTTTTTTTTTTATTATTTATCAAATTATTAATATGTGCTTTTTGACTATGGTTTAAAATGCTTTTTATTAACTTTTAGAATAACTATTGATTCATTTAAGAATTAATGTAAACTTTTTTTTTTCTGTCTATGTATACATTTAAGTATTTTTTTCAGTTAGCTATTTTTTTATTTTTGTACATAAAGGCAATACTTTTATACGTGCACGTATTAGTACACATTATTAAACAAAGTGGATTTTTACAAAGACATTATATTCATGTTTTTAAAATTGATAGTGTCCATCAAAAACGTATTATTTTCAAACATTGGCTTCATATGTCAAATATACAAACAACATTTTAATTTAATGAACGGCTCTTAAGTGTTAGAAATATCTCCCTTTAGAAAATAAATTAAAGCATTAAAATATAAAGTTGTTTTAAATTAGTCCTGGTATCGGGGGAAAAAAACAAGATATAAAAAATATCAAGAGAATTTATTGCAGTAAAGAAAGCATTTTCACTCAAGGGTGTGTTTGTGCATGTACGTACACGACTACGCCAATAACACACACTTGTTACTGGACTTGACATTCGTGAGGGTCGTGACCCAGTGAAGCAGTTCATGAATCTGACCTTCACTCACGGAGAGAGAAACCAATTTCCCTCAATCGGCCGCAGCCTGAAGCTCCGACCAACCAAAGCCTCCCAAGCCGTGTGATGCCTTTGGCTTTTCAGGACCTTGGTCAGCGCTGGTCCTGTGCTGATCAGACCACTGCCTAGAATCAATGGAAGTTCTTTTTTTACCATGTTAACAAATCTTGTGGACAAGTAAGACTGTTGGCAAATAAAAGCATTTGTGTTCTATTTTTAGGATACGATAATGTATAAATGTATGTTTTACACTAATTTGACTAGTAAAGATTTATACGATACAGTAGAAAAATTGGATCGCTCGAATTGTAAAGCGTAATATTATCATCCTGATGAGTAAATAGTTTTAAAACATTTCACAAAAATTTTTTAAAGTGGCTTTTTTTTTACAGTTTAGTTAAATGGGGTTAAATATGAAAAAATATGAGAAAAGCACAAGAAGCAAAAATAATGGAAAAAAAGAAGTTCCCAACCAATTCCAGTCAGTATTCAGGGATCTTGACTACATCATTCTACATTGACTATGAGCGACTATTGCGAGTGACTTTCATTTTTCTCTCACGTTCTTTGTACCAAAAAAATCCTGCTTAATAGGACCAAAGAAGCAAGTACTTTTAGGCTTATGTAATAGACCAAATCTTATAAAACAGAAAAGATGCACGAGTAACTGATCCTAATATGGGATATTATCCTAATATCCCAATATCAATTTTGGTGATACTAACTGAATTTGACTGTGAATGAGTATAGAGACAGTGCGACTCCTTGGCCGGATTCTTCTGTGTAGGTCAAAGATTGTCCTATTGTTGAGACTCAGAACTTAAAAAATTAGAAAACTTAGACTTAGAAAATTGATGCCTTTGGCTTTTCAGGACATTGGTCAGCGCTTTCCCTGTGCTGATCAGACCACTGGTTAGAATCAATGGAAGTTCCTTTTTGAGTTCATTTTCACCAGATTAACAATCTTGTGGCAAATAAATGCATTTTTTTGTACTTTCCTTAGGATGCTAAAATGTATAAAAATATATATATATATATATATATATATATTATTACACTAACTTGACTAATAAAGATTTATAGGTTACAGTAGAAAAATTGGATCGCTCAAATTGTAAAGCTTAATATTATCATCCTAATGAACAAACATTTTGTAAAGTTTTTTATTTATTTATTTATATATATATATATATATATATATATTTTTTTTTTTTTTTTTTTTTTACAATTTTACAAACTTTTTAACATTTTTACATATTATCTACAAGTTTTGCCGTACACGCAATTATCGCAAACCCAATAATTTGACTTCAGTAGCATAACAGTCATTTTCACCTTTTTTACGCTTTTACTGTTGTCGATGAATTGTCATAGTTTGTGTCTGTTATGCACAATCATCTATTTTTAGGCGTTATAACCTCTTAAGTATCTTGTGGCTGATTTTATTTCTTAACTAGCATGTATGACAGAGCTTTGCTTTTGCCCATTGTGGCAGTTTTGTGTGACTGTTTATGTAATAAAAGCCCTTCATCCTCTTCCTGCACTGGTCCGTCAGCAATCCTGACACGTTTATGCTGATCCTCATGCCATGAGGGTTCTTCTAGACAAGGGTCCTTTAGGGTCTTTCTTTGCTAACTTTAATGCTTTGCATCGGCTTTTGTGGATGGGGGAGCATTATTCTTTGATATATGAATGTCATTGTAGATGAGAAAAGCGCTGGCATTTGATGAGGACAAATTTCTGGAGGAGGGCAAAGGAAGGAAAGAGCCAAACGCTTTCAGCTCCACCAGCTCTCGGTGCCAACTCTGCGCTTTTCACATTTTTTTTTTCTTGCATGGTGCTCGAAAATATGTTTAAGCGTTCAAGGTTGCCAACCAGTTAATCCACGTTTTATTGAATCTGTAGAACGAAGCGTAAAGAAGGCGCTGACTTTGAATCTTTTATTTTGAATCTCGAGTTGGCATTTCAGTAGGACAAGTAGATTTTTAAATGTTCATTCTAACTCTGTCCAACAAACGTCTAGCTTGAATTAGTCTTACATTAGCATTGTAAGACATGTTTTATGGCAATTTATCCAAACACCAACAAGAGACACTAAATACGGTGTCTGGTCAGTCTGTTTCTTCTGATGTCTTACTCCAGATCTATAAATCTGTTGTATACAAAACTTTCAGAGAATTTTCTTCATGTATATAGGTTTTTTCCCCGTATGTTTATGCTGTTGTTGCTATTATTATAGTGACATCTATGAGAACCATACAGGTTTTACATTTTATACCTCCTGCGTTTTCTTCTTTTTTATGGAAGCATTGTTTATCTGCCGCTTTGGCAGATGTTTTCAAGTTACTTTTTTTTTTTTTGTTGAAAAAACTTAATATAAACTTTAATGTAAGTAATTAAATTAGTTAATTATTTGTTTAAATGTAGACATTTATGCTGGGCTTATGCTTTCGATGATTAATTGAAAAAAAGCGTCTGCTAAATGACTGTAAAATAAATTAAGTAAAGGCAATGGTTGAAAAAAAGGTTGTATATCGGGATTATTAACCCTACTATTATGTTCATGTCAAATTGACCCGTTTTCAAAGTTTAAAACATTTTTAAAAATACTTGTATTTTTCTGTGAATACTCTAGTAAATACTCACTGATTGTCTCAGAGATCTTTAAAAACGAGTGACTAAAAGACTCACAATTGATGAAGAAAAAGTGTATTTCATAAAGATAGCTAGTGTTTTATTAATTTTGTTCTTCTGTACGTTCTCAGGCTGTTTATATAAATAAGATGAAAATTTCCTTGCGCTATTAAAGCGTTTCCTGTAGATGTTTATTCCCAAACATATAGTACATTGTTTTGGAACCAGCGAAAACCATTTTCCCCTAATAAGAAATATAAATGTGTTTTGTTACAATTTTGAATGATATCTCTACTTACAATTAAACATGTTTGATGATTACGTAACACTTTCGCATAGTTGCCACTTGCTTCAATTTTGCATGTATCATGACTAAATTAACCACTGTACTTTGAGATTAATGAATTAAATTAGACCAACACATCAATATTAAAGTATTATTCCCTCTGATATTATGATGGAGACTAAAAACGAGTGCGAAATGGTCTCACAATTGCTAAAACACAAACCCATACAGATCTTCCGTCTCTCATCATTCTGAAATATTTGAAACCATTGAAACATGGTTTGGAAAAAGTATAAAATGCAGCTTGGATCCCCAAATCGTACAGAGAGATCGTGGAGAGAATCGATGACTCACTTGAGAAGGCCACCGTGGGTGAAGCTTCGACCAATCACGGCTCGCATGAGCTTCATCGCTGTTGCATTGATGTAGCTGCATCTTTTTCTCAAAATAAGCAACTACAAAGCCAAAGAAATCCAATAAGAGGCAGGGAAAAGAGCATATGTGATCAAGCCGCACAATGAAAGCAAGGGCAGCAGGGATGTTCTCGCCGTCTTTTAGCGCCGCCAAAACATTGACCGGGGTGTGAAAGTCTCGGCTCGGGCTTTGATCCGTCATCTCAAGCGCACGCTGCACTTAAAGCCCGATGGGAAGCCGCCATTGATGTTTTAACCAATTGACATTTCAAATTCAATTTGAAATTTGAGGGGACAGTCGGTTTGGCTCCCGCTGAGGGAAAGCGAGATGAGAAGATGCTGAGGCGATTCTCTCTCTCTCTCCATCCTCCATCTTCCTAAGACCTCGGTGCATCGTGTCTGTCCGGCGAATGGCCCGCGGAGGTTTCATTTACATCGGTTAATGGAAATATCTTGGCTTGTTGTCAGCTTGTAGTGAGCATCAGGCTGGAGATCTGAGCCTCCGCGTTCAAAGCTGATCCCTTTAGCGCACCCGGGGACGACTGCTGGACATTTCACCGATACGTTGATGCTGTGTTTTGTGACACGGGTGAAAATGGCACAAAGTAAACACCGAGTAGAGTTGGGCTGCTTCCCTTAAACGTCCGAGTTACGTAATGGGAACAAGATCAGCCTGTTCCTAGAGAAAGAGCTGCCGCACATCTACAAGAAGAGAGATGGAAGGAGTTTTTATTATAATGAAATAAAATAAGAAAAAAAAATTATTAAATAAAGGGGAAAATGTCAGTTTTTTCGCTGTTTTAATTTTTAATTGCATTTGCATTCTAATCTGGTCTAGTTTCTCATCGTAATCGAGTTTTCTTACTCCATCCATCTTTGACTGGCTTATTTACTACTCATTTTTTTGTATATATACATATACAGTAGAGGCATGTAATTTTATTATTATTATTATTATTATTATTATTATTATTATTATTATTATTATTATTTCCCTTTATTTTATTTTCTTTCTTCCTTGAGTGTTTTTATAACCCAAGCAATTTCCCCCGGGATTTATAACATTTGTTGAATGGTATTGATTACCATCTCTTAATAAATTAGCATTTGTAATAACTATTTACTAATCTCAATCGTGTAATAACTGTATTTGGTTAGATCAGTAAAATCACTGTATTTTCCAGACTTTCATCATTAATAAACATCTTTTTTCCCATTCATAAGGAATCAGATAAGCTGACAAGGCTAAACAAAACTTTGAAAAACAAACTTTTTAAACTCATGCTCAATATTTGAATGTCGTATTCACGCAAATATAAGCACACCCTTGATTTTTTTCAGGCACAAAAAAAGGTCTTTATGTAACAAGCCTAACTTGTGATTCATATCACTTCACTTAAAAACTCTACCTCCCATAATCCTTCATTGAGGCCTTAAGCCCCCTTGAGCCTTTGAACACCAGACTAAAGCTGAGCTCAGTTTTTGTTAGATGTAAATATCCAGAACAGTATTGTTTTCCTCTGTGCAGCAGACAGAGCGATTTGATGGTGTTTGACTCTGGTGTTCTTCGTTTTTAACTGTTTTCTTTCTGCTCAGAAGCTTTGCGTTCTTATGGACTCGTAATATACTTATAGCACAATTTGGTTTTGTGTGCGTGTTCCAACGGATGCTTACACGTATGTTTTAACTTCCTCGATAAATCCATTCAAACAGGAAGCTCCAAGTTTTTCTCTCTTTCTTTCTCACAGAGCTTTGTTTTCTTAGCCTCTGTCACCTTTCTGCTGCTCAGTGATTAGTCAATGTTAAATGACACTAATTCTAGCTTTTGCACAACTGCTTTGGAAGAGATTGACCAAAAATAGAATCTATAAATATTGACTACAATTTTAATTTTTTTTTTTACTAATTTTTCCTATAATCTCCAAACGTCTTGGGTCAGTGAGTCATCCTGCAGCAGGGAATTTAGCATTCAGGAAGTGAGTCATCATGCAGCCCTCTATTGAATATTGTATACGGTATATTGAAGTTAATGTCTGCTCACCGCTGCAAAACAGCCCGACAAGACGTATTGTATTTCAGATGCCGCTGACCTTTTCCAAAAGAAAGCTTTACAAACCAAGCGCTGGGAATATTCTCCGACCCATCAGTGCTGCCACGGACTCAAAAAACCGTGTGTACATTTTTACAACACACATTTTAGAGGAAAATAATGAATTCAATAGGGAAGCTGATTGTTTCTATACTTTGAAAAAAGAAGAAGTATAAAAGAAGTATAGATACTAGAGTTAAAAAGTACTTCTGTGGAAGTAAAAGTAACATGGCCAATATTTTACTAAAGTAAAAGTACTGTTACGAATACTGGTAAAACTACATTTAATTATAAATGTAAAAGTGAGGCAAGAAAAAAAATTCCATTATAGAACTATAATATATTAAAATGTTGTTGTATATAATTACCTTGAAAAGTAACTGTCGTTACTTTGGTTTGTTTTATTTCTGTGTTGAATTGATCTAAAAAAAAACGTCCAAAGTAACAAGTAGAAATTACAGATAGTTGCTTAAAAAAATAGGAAGTAGATGTAAAAAGTATGCAGACAAATAAATAATCTAGTAAAGTAAAAGCCAAATTTCTACTTAAGTAAGATGAAGAAGTAGTGTTACTTGACACTTCTGATAATAAAAAAGCATAGGTGCTTCCTTTCTGACATCTGGCAGACACTGTCGGGGAAGACGAGGACTGACGCTCCGTGTAAACGTCTGTCAGATAGTTTGAGCAGAGCAGACAGTGGTTTGTGTGACTGGGCGATACAGTATGTGCCTTTATAACACACCTTGTCACATCACATTCATCACAGTCACTCACACAAGAGTTTCTCGTTTAATTGAAAAGTGCCGCGCTTCAGTCGAGCCTAATCAGACAGAACAGATCAGCCTGACAAAGACCAGCTCAATTACTGATCAAACCTGCTAATAATTCACTTAATAGCCTCTCTCTCTCTCTCTCTCTCTCTCTCTCTCTCTCTCTCTCTCTCTCTCTCTCTCTCTCTCTCTCTCTCACATATTCAGTCTTTCTCTTTCTGTCTGGCTGCCTCTCACATTATCAGTCTTCTACTCTCTCTCTGTCATATTCACTCTCTTTCTTTCACATTCAGACTCTCTCTCTCTCTCTCTCTCTCTCTCTCTCTCTCTCTCTCTCTCGCATATTCAGTCTTTCTCTCTGTCTGGCTGCCTCTCACATTATCAGTATTCTACTCTCTCTCTGTCATATTCACTCTTTCACATTCAGTCTCTCTCTCTCTCTCTCTCTCTCTCTCTCTCTCTCTCTCTCTCACACACATATTCAGTCTTTCTCTTTCTGTCTGGCTGCCTCTCACATTATCAGTCTTCTACTCTCTCTCTGTCATATTCACTCTCTTTCTTTCACATTCAGACTCTCTCTCTCTCTCTGTCTCTCTCTCTCTCTCTCTCTCTCTCTCTCTCTCTCTCTCTCTCTCTCTCTCTCTCTCTCTCTGTCTAATGTACTTGTTCTCGCTGTTTTATTCACTCTTTTTTTACACTCTTAAATAATTTTCACCCTATTACTTTTATTTCCTCTCTCATTCTTTGTCATTTTCACTTCATCACACCCTCTCATTGTCTATTTTCCTCTGTTTCTCATCCTCTCAGGGGCTCTTTCAATCCCTCTCTCTTGGTCTGTGTGTTTGTGTGCGTGTGTGTGTGTGTGTTGTGTATACATAAACATGGCAAAATATATAAATGACTGAAAAACCGTTCCAGGTCAACAAAGTGGAAACCCTGCGTGCAACATTATCTGACGTTTATGCGTAAAATAAGAGTATAAAAGATTCTCTTTTAAGAGTAAAATCACGATAGGCCTTTATTGTGTGTTTGTGCAACACGCTTTTGAGTTGTTCCTCCAGATGGAAAGCAAACATTCCCACCATGGAAAAGTAACAGTGTGGTGTGTCCTTCGAGAAGGTGACGTTTGTTAATCTGCAGTGATGATTGAGGTGAAGATCTGGTCAGCGTGAGCAAACACTGACGTCCTTCCTTACATCCCACAATCAAAACACCAACAGAAATGACTTCCACCGGGTCAGTAGATGGTGTGAATACTATCTCTCGAGCTGGAATCTCTTTCCTTATTAAACATGACTTTATCAATATCTAGTCTAATCATCTCTCATTCCATTATTTCAATTCACAACGTTTTTTTTACGTGATTGGATGTCTTTACTTCAAACGGTGACAATCATTAAAACACGTCTGTTATTCACATCAAACCGAAGCATTGAACAATATTAACGGTTTATTAAATCAAGCAAGAAACACTATATATGTCCTAGTCAGATGTAAACACGTAAACAAATGTAAAAGTCGACACTCGAGCACTGGTGTGTGTGTGTGTGTGTGTACCGGAAGATCGTACGGCATCAGCTATCTTATTTTTTGCATTACGGCAAACTTTTTTTTTAAACGGTAAGTTTGTACTGTCCAGTCATGTGACATAAATCTCTTTATAGTTCTTCTAATTTTTATTTGATCCTTATTTGTAGGACTCTTGCTGTTTGTGGGTAAAGTAGCAGCTTTTTACAAGTTAAAATGTTCCAAAATGTGTTAAATATTTCCAAAAAAAATATCTTGTCATGTACAAATATGGTGTGTCTAAAGTGTGGAACATGTGGTATCCACTGTGGTGTAAAGTACTTGAGTAAATGGACTTTGTTACTTGAGTGTTTTGGCTGCTTTGTACTTGTACTGAGTATCTATAAGCAACTTTTACTCTTTACTCAGTAAACTTTACTGTACTTTACTCATTTTTTTTTCTTTACTCCGCTACATTTGAACGAACACTGCTGTTACTCGCTACATTGTGATTGTGCACGACAAGTTTGCGCTATTTCTTTCTACCGCGGTGGAATTTCTTGGGCAAACGAGGTGATCTCGCCATCTGCAGGATGCTGAAGGTACTGGATGCTATTTGAATATTTTAGGTACAAGTAGACTACTAAAGTTCTTTTAAAATTGGATACTTTGCGAGTTTTACTCAACTTTTTGTAAAACTGGTAACATTACAATAATACTGTCTCAGAATTGTATTGTTACATTACTTCTGTAGTTATTTTGGTGAAAGTAACGTAAACGTTTTCACTAGTCTCACATTTTCTGTGCATGATGCCTTCAGTAAACACAAACAGGGGCGCCGCAAAAGTATGATACAATAGATCAGGGGTGTCCAAACTTTTTGATTTGCGGGCCACATTGGGCTCTAACATTTGACAAAGGGGCCGGACCGGGCTCGGGGAAAGAAAAATACACATTTTAGGGTATACACATTTTTGTATATAGTTTAGTATTTAACATTAAATAGTGTTTATTTCTATTTAAAATGAATTCCAAAAAAAAAAAGAAAAAAAAAATAGATATAATACTAAAATGCAAATAAAGTGATTTAGCATTTTAACTGATTTTTAAAATGTTTTCATAAATAAAGCAAAAAAACCTTCATAATGGAACATTGAAAAAAATATATATGATTTTGATTTAATTTTTTACAAGCTCGGGTGGGCGCGGTGAAACAAACCATATTTGTTTGAGATCACATGGTGTGTTCACGCGCTGAACCGCTCCGAGAGCGTTTGAAAAAAGTTGAGTTAAACGAGGCAAAAGAACCGAATCTATGAAAAGAGCCGAACTTCCCATCACTATAATGAAGACCTTCTGTGTGAAAACACGCTGCATGCTGTGATTGACCAAACGGATTGGTCGAATTTGCGGTAAATTTGCGGTGATTGGATGAAATTGTAAGGTTGCAAATAAATTGCGGGGTTTCGCTGAATTTGCGTGAATTGGCGCGATCGCGAATCCTGGAGGGACTGAATACTGGCCAAAATACTTTTATGAATCAAGTCACGGGCCGGTCAAAATTTGATTAAGGGCCGCAATTGGCCCCCGGGCCTGACTTTGGACATGCCTGCAATAGATAATCGCTTCATTACACCTTCAACAATATATACAATAGTAGGGAAAAGTGTGTCTAAATAAAAAAGCATTTTTAAAAAGTATTTCTAAATGCATACAGTAAAATTTAAAATGATTTATAGCTTATGATCATTACCATCTGTTGGAATCTGGCTGTTGTGGGTAAAGTAGCAGCTTTTTCCAAAATTTGTTAAATATTTCCAAAAAAACAGATGTGGTTTGTGTCATGTACAGATTATGTCCATCTAACTTTTGGAACGTGTGCTAGCCAACATGTAAAAAAAAACACATTGCCAAGTTGCAGCAGATTTCTGGAAATTGCCAGAATCTGTAATATTTTTTTCTGTAAAATAAAAAAAATATGGTCTGACTATGCTCGTCTGTTCAGCTGTTCCTACGCTTGAAGGTGTGAGGAGAAATGTGAGTGACGCGCAGTGTTTTCCTTCGCATGGCGGTAATGAGATCGTCCTCACAGCCACAAAGTAAGATTGACATAATGGATTTTTTGGCAAGATGTTTCACGATGGCGTGTTTACTCATCATTATGGCGTGTTGTTCATCACGGACTGTCACCCTGGATAACGTGTTCATTTCCTCTTTAATAAGTCTGTGATTTTGGGATTCTGGCTGGTGATCACACTAACCTGCGCGTGTTTGAGTGACAGATGCTGAACACACACTTAGATGCGTATTTAAATCTGTCTTTTGTGGTTCAAGCTGCCAGCGGATTGAAGCGTAATGACAGATTTCTGTCTCTATGGTAACAAACAAGCCTTCACTTAAAGCTTCTGCACGGATTGTCATAACAGACTTTGATTTACATATTTATTTCTGAATTTAGTTGACACGTTTTTCCCCCCTCAAAGTGACTGGCTCGTACGACAAATAAATGCACATCAAAGCATTTTTTGCTAAATGCTTATGATATAATTATACTATATACAATAAGCTTATAATATATATATTTAATAATATTAAATAGTTATAATGCTTATTATTTGCAATCGTAAGCTTGTGGGTTCGATTACCAGACAAACACAGTGAGCTAGAAAGAAAATGCACTTACAGATTTTTGAGGTGGATAGATCGACAACTATAAATCAATCTATTTTTATCACAGATTTTAATCGATAACTTTCTCGCTTTGTTGATTTCTGCTCTTGTTGCTTTCAGTCTATTTATTTACCCGTTGTTAGATCAATTCATTGAATTCTCTATCCATATGTGTAGAAAGATCAATAGGTAGACCAGTATGTCTTTATAAAACAATCAATTGATTCAATCTTTCAATCCGCTTGTATATCCATTAAAAAACCCTTATCTATCTTTTCATCTGTCTGTCGAGCAATCATTTGATTAATATTCATCAATAATATATAGAAATGTCGATAGACGGTCTATATGCTGTTCAGTCTTTACATTTATCTGTGGATTGATCAATTGATCACTCGAGCTATTCCGTAAACCCATAAATGGATTTCCGATGGAATTGCAACAAATCCCAATTGCAATCCAAAAACACACATTTTTGATTAATCTTTTTTCAAAATTAAAAAAAAAAGAAAATGAAAAAAGAGAAATCGGTTACAATCCAATCTTTCTGAGCATTCATCCTCCCGAAAGAAAAACCCAACAAACCCCACTTTCCCATTCAGGAAGACATGGAAACGGGCAGCTACATCGATGTGTTAAATCAAACGCCTCTCCAAATGACCCTAAACAAGTGTCCTTCCATTGATTTTCTCCTAGAAAAGATTTAATCAGCTAGTTTCCAAGATTGGAGGCAGACAAAAACCTGTTTAACCCCGTTGTCGTATCCTTCAGTTATCATTCCGTCTCCTTTATCTTCACAGGTTGTTCACTCGATCTAATCAAAAGGAAATGTGGGTGTTACATGCGAAAGTACAGGAAACACACTTTCTTTGGAGAAGCACAGTTATCGCCGTAGTAACAATGACAGCAGACGACTGCGAGAGGCTGGAAAAGTGAGAGTCACTGGTTTGTCGTCTGGAGAAAAGCCTCAAAAACGGGCAAAAGACCATTTTCTGCGGTGAAAAGTACTTGAGTAAATATAATTTGTGATTTTACTTAAGTATTGAGTTTAATTAAGTATGAGTTTCAAAAATGGAGGCAACTTTTACTCTCTACTTGTAAAGAGTACAGATACTCAATCACAAATGGACACCGCGGTTAAGTTCTTTGGAGGATGAGGTGATATTGCCATCTGCAGGATGCTGAAGGTACTGGATGCTGTTTATCAGCTAAATAATGTTCACGTGAATTAGCGGCTTGATAAATATCAGGTTTTTAATTTGCAACATGGCTGTTGTCACTAATGAAGCCAGTGATTGTTCTTTTTTTAATATATTTTGTTCTGGCATTTGATTGAGATGCTATTTTTTTAGTTTATGAGGTTTTAATTCCTAATATAGAAGAGTTTCTTGTTTTTCACGTTTCTTTACACCTCTGATAACAGCTAGAGAAATTTACATGAAGGGAATTTACATTCACATTAGCGGAGCCTTTACGCCATCGGTATATATATTTTTAAATAAGTATTTGCAAATCAAGACTACAAGCAGTAGTTTGCTGATGGATAGAATGTTCCTATATGAAGCACAAAAATACAAATAAAATACCAAAATGGGACTTGTCTCTCCAGTTACACTTTATTTTGCAAAACCAAATTTGGTGAAAAGAGGAGCTTTACTGTGAGACTGGAAGAAAGGAGATAAAGAAGCCTTGGGTAATTTCTAACACTGGAGAAATGGTTTTCTGCTTATCTGCAAGGCGGAAGCAATTATCGTACCAGAGTTTCTCCTCTGGTCACATTATGTTCAAATAATGACAGAAAAATGACTTTTCCTGACCTGCATCTTACGAACCCAAGACGTATTGTGCCAACCCGCATTTCTTGCGCCGCATCGATGCCGATGTTAGAATTAGAAAGAATTATTTCCGGCCAGGGTTAAAGTAGATATCATTGGCAAACTAATTTGATAATGTTTGTTATAGAGATGTTCACAGGTTTTCAAATAACTTTGCGGCATTAGGGAAGTGACATGAAAAGATAAATGTCAACTTTGCGCCATTAACAAACCGTATTACATAAGCCTAACAATATTGGCTTATTTGACCAAAATTCCACTTGAGAACAAATAATGTGAGAATTTAAAAAATGGATCCACACGTGGCCTGTGAGCGGATGAAAGTCTCTGACAGAAACACTTCAGTCAGGCAGATGGAAAGTGAAAAACACCAAGTGGAACTTTTTTTTTTTTTTTTTTTTTTAAACATTTTGATGTGTTTTTCAACTGTTCAACGGTCTTAGTTTTTATGTTTTTTGTATCTCAGACACAAACGCATGCGTTAAATTCTTTGCATACCTGACATGTTTCGACGTTTACTTCCGTTTTCCTCAGAGGTTCCTCAATTAATCCAAATTTTAATTGTCATCTACACATTATACATGGTACTACATGCACTGAAATGTATTTTACAATTGTCCATGATTTAAACATGGGGTGAGGGAGTGCATGCAAGAAAAGCTATAAAATACAAAATAAATAGAGGATAAAAAAATGAATACAAACATGAAAAAAAGATACAAAATACAATAAAATAAGCAAAATACAGAATACAAAAAGTAACTAAAGTGAACCAATAAACTACTATTCTATTCTATGTACAGTGAAGATGTTTAGGTTAGCTAAGATGTAAATTGTTCAATAACCTGCTTAAAGTGACACAGTGTACGGTCCAGTGACTATTATAAAGGTCATAATGGCATTTTCAAGTCACGTTTAGTCTCGTCCAGTTGTGAGAAAAACACAGAGCCTGTCACTTGTTCACACTTTTATGAGCAAATGATTTGTGCGTACAGACAATTCTAGTAAATTGGGACACGGCGCACAACATATGTATAGTACTGTATTCTGTACTTGTGCACAAGAATCAAATGTTAGTTTTGTTTTAATAATAATAATAATAATAATAATAATAATAATAATAATATTATTTTAGTATATATTATTATATAATATAATATATATATTATATTATACTATATAATAATATTATATAGAGTTTTCGACTCTAGCAATTATTAATTTTTGCTCCTGCGTTTTTACAATTCCTTCTCTAATATTATTAGTAAACTGTACATTCATTTTTGAAATGTGTAAAACGTGGCTTGCTGAAGATCTGCTAGAAGACCAGAACACAGACGAGCAAATAAACGTTTTCTTTTTCGAAATGAAAGTACAAATGAAGAGCTGAGCTTCTGTTCTTTTATGTTCATTGCTTGTGATCACAGTGGCAGTTTTTGTTGAACATTGAGTAGGTTTTATCGGTGGAACGCAGACGGTTTACAGATTAAGTGGCGCACGATACGACTCGTGATGAACAGTTGGCGTGGAGATGATCATTCCGCTCTATTGGTTGATGCAAAATCTCATGTGCAAAATCAAACCTGCATTTAAATTGTGACATTTTCATCACACATCCACAAAATCTAAATGTGTGTCCTGCTCTGTGATTGGCCGGCCACCGATCCAGGGTGTGTCCTGCCTTCAGAGCCAAAGTGCCTCCCCCTGACCCCGAAATGGAAAGGTTGTTTAGAAAGTCGATAAAACGCTACACTTTAATACATACAATCTGTTCCCTGCGGTAACAAGTCTCATTAAAATAACAAAGCAACATCACGACTCAATCGCTTAACGTGACACATTTCTAGTTACAACATCTTACTCGCCTCATGCGTTTCGCTCGACAATAATTCTGAGATAATGGCGACTGGCACAGCTTGCGCCGACTCCTTATCCTGCAATATTCAGCAGTGAAACAGAGGAAGTAATCCTGCGCAAATGATATCCGTACATCAGCTGCTTTCAAGCCAAAGCACAGACTGTCCGGCACTTTCTGTGTGAGTGTGACTGGAAAACCATCAAACCTAAGATATTCATGTGTGTGTATATTATATAGTATACAAATTCTAATCGTTGGTGCCGAATTGTCTTGAGATATCATCAGTGGTGTAAAGAGTGCCTAAAAACTATACTTGAGTAAAACTATTAATACCTAACTAAAACAATTACTCCATTACAAGTCACCAATTCCATGAAGACTTGAGTAAAAGTTGTAAAATGTTCAATTAAAAAAAAAAAAAAAAAAAACTCAAGTAAGTTACTCGTACTGAATTCATGTTCAAAAAAACCCCAATTGAAGTTTTACTTCCTATTATAGAAATGAAATTTAACACATCAATGTTTCAAAATGGCAGAACATAATAGATAATAAAAGGAACAGAAAGACGCTATTTCACATAATTTATATATATATTAAATATAATCCCAGTACCTTCAGAATCACCTTGTCCGCCCAAGAAATTAACTGGG
The DNA here is from genome assembly GCA_028031935.1 of Paedocypris micromegethes. Taxonomy (NCBI): domain Eukaryota; kingdom Metazoa; phylum Chordata; class Actinopteri; order Cypriniformes; genus Paedocypris; species Paedocypris micromegethes. The sequence continues at coordinate 6,891,403 of CM051504.1, forward strand.
GTAGAAAAAGATGCCAACATGTTGCGCCCAATCACAACGTAATGAGTAAGTGTCCATTCAAATGTATTCGAGAAAAGAGTACACATACTCAATCACAAATGTAGTCAAGTAGAGAGTAAAAGTTGCTTAAGTATTTTCGACTACTTTGTAGTACTACTGTGCACTAATTTTATTAACGTATCAAAGATATGTCTATATTAATTTGAATGTGCATTCTACCAACAATGTCAGTTGTATGTTAAAGGTTTATTTAAATTTTATATTTTTAGCAACCATATAATTATGTATACATAACAGCAGGATTAACATTAATTCTGAAGAAAAGTTAGTAAAAGTATTGTGATTTATCCCGTGTAGAAATTGTACTCATCTGATATTAACTATAAAAACCCCATCGTTTGATCCAAGAAAAAGTACGTATTACAAATGACAAGAATATCTTTTCAATTTGATGCTAATAGAGCGGAAAAAGCAAAAAGATGATTTATGGACGAGAAAAAGATGAAGTTCAAGTTTATTTATATAGCGCTTTTCTAGGAATTAGGGGAAAAAATTGTCTTTAAAGATGAAAAATGTCTTCCAATAATTTCCCAATGCACTTTTGCAGCTGCTTGGATATCTGCGTAGATTTTTTCAGAAAAATAAAAGACACTAGACGTCCGCAACGACTGTAAAGCTGGCAGTTAGCATCACTTGACATTGAAGCAGATGATTTGTCTGATGCTCTTCAGCAGGAGATAAACAGCGAGACGAGACGTGTGACTTTACATTAGATTCGCGCAAGACAAATGAGCTTTATTTAAAAAAAAAAAAAAAACCTTCTTTGTCAAGTGAGGGACAAATGAATTAGAAGAATGGTCGAGATGACTTCAGTTTGTGTAGTGCAGACTTGTGTTGTCTGTTTAAATCAATAAATAACACAGAAAGCACGATTTTCTTCCATCTTTTTACATAAATTAATAAAGGTATTTTATTAGTTTGTGCGTGATGCCCTGACAAGACAGAAAAACTATCTTTAAAGCAAAATGCTGAGCAGTGTGGTTTTCACACACCGGGGCGGAAAATCCGATATATCGCTTGTATTTGTCTTTGGTCTGTGACAGCACATTAATTCTCCGAAACATTCTTTATGGAAATATACAGATTGAAAATGAGGAAAGCTCAACAGATGGATGGACCTTTTCAGTTCATAAATGCATCGCAAATGTAATTCTGTTTCTTGAATTCACATACGGAATTAGGCGCGCAGTCCTCGGCGATTTGATAAATACGTGTCCGTATATTTCGAGTCGCATTCATGCTTTTCTGCCACCAGACAAATAGTGAAGAATTGTTCGCCACAGAAAACGATCTGCTTTTCTAATGAAGTCACAGTTTTCTTTTATTAAGAGCTTTCTAAAGTTGTCTAGAACAAAACAAATCTGCTGCTTCGGCAACTTTCTGGGAACTTTTTTGTGTTTGTCCTTCGTGAAACCGTTTGTAAAGCTTCAAAAGAGGGAAAACGAGCATATTTACACATTAATCAGTAGCTTCTATCAGTGGTGTAAAGTTAATAGACTTTGTTACTTTACCCAAGTATTTTTTGGCTACAATGTACTTGTACTGACTAGCAAAAATATAAGCAACTTTTACTCTCTACTCATTTGTGATTGAGTATCTGTACTCTTTACTCCACTACAGTTGGATACACTTACAGTTACTTGTTACTTGTGCGTGACAAGTCAGCATCTTTTTCTACCGTGATATATTTTTTTTCTGTCATTTTGAAACATTGATGTGTTCAATTTCATTTCTATCATAGGAAATAAACCCCCACAAATAAAGAATTTCTAGTTCACATTCCTTTGTGTGTTTTTAGCCTAAATTCAGTATGAGCAACTTTTGACTTTAACTCAAGTCTTCATTACAAGTTACCAAGTCCCAAAGAGTAATTTTTACAAAATGTACAAAACAAATTTCACAAAACTTTTTGTAATGTTTTGTAAATTTTACAAAACATTGATTCATGAGCATCATAAACCATGTGAAATAATCACTGCTGCAATAATGATAAATACTTGTGCAATTCTATTATTTATTTCATTTCATGCCACTGTTTTTTTTTTTTTATTATTTATATATTTATTTATACATGTGAATACATTTAAAAAGAGGGAGTCAGACCACACTCGCAACTTGACCAATTAAAGATTTCTAATTTGGCTTTTTTACAACAAGGTTTCGAAAAGGATTAAACCCACAATCTTGCTGTTGCCAACACACGTTTTACAGACATTTTCGCATGTTGTATGAGCTTTTCTTGTACGGTAGCGTTTGAAAATGTTCTGTAATTTTCCATCTGGCCTCGGAGCTGAATGGTGGCTTGGACTTTTCCTGCGTTTCTGCCCTCTGACTGTGTGATCAGTGGAAGGCGGCGGAGGAGAAGGTTCCTCTCTGTGATGAATTTGCCCTGTATCTCGCTAAATCACAGGAAGCAGATTGGCCCTGCCAGGCTCCACACCAGCCCAGATATTTCAGCCTCCTATCATCACTGTAGCGCCAGCAGATGTTTGAACCCCTTCGCCTCATTCATCTACCAGCCCACTGCTTACGTTTTCTTCCCTGTCAACTTCCCATGTCTCCCTGCTCCCCATGTGCAAGAACGCAAACTGTTTGAGGAAACGGTTCCGTATCGATTCTGGGCTGTAGGAGTTTAACGCTTTAGCATGACATGCTGGATCATGTCTGTCTCACAGAAGAACATCAGATGACGGCCTCGTGCGGTCTGAGGCTTTGTGATTCGCTGGAGGAATTGTACTACACTGTACTATGGTTTAAAATGCAAGAAAAGAAATGAATACGTGACTAGAAATTCACATTTTCTTCCATTTGTGTGTCATCACGAGTCTACGAGTGAAATACGAGTGTATTTGCATAAAAATAATTACATTTCTGTGTTTAAGAAAAATACTTAAATGGGAAAATATGTCTGGAATGTGGGTTAGGCACCAGAACAAGTGAATTAACATCCATGGAATTTTATTGTTAATAATGTAATTTAATTTTATGTTTATTAGGTTCTTATAAGTTGGCAAGTTATTTACTTTAATAACTTTAATCCCGTCGACATAATATTGAGCGAGAGAGAGAGAGAGAGAGAGTCTGAATCCTACTTCGCGTGAAACAAACGTTTACAAACGACCGAGATTAAAAAAAATAAATAAAAAAATTAAGCAGAAACCACATGTACGTATATACATATATACAAAATTAATTAATGAATTATGGTGTTTCTTCCTTGGATCTTAAATCTTACCAAATTAGATCTTCGGAGGTAGAAGCATTGTACTTTTCAACGAGTTTGCATTTTATATAATTGAAAAGGCAAAAAGAGGCCCTAAATATTGAAGTTAATGTAAAATTGGAAAGAAAAAAACATTTACTTTTTTTATGAAACGTATGCCTTTTATTGTCTTTCAGATGAGTTCAGCTTGCTGAGGTGGTTGGTGGGATGCTGATTCCCATTAGGATGGTGGTGGTTCACTTTCTGGAGTTTGAGGTCGTGGAGAGTAGGAAAAGTGCAAGATGCCATTGGCAACGTATCTTTGACTGATGCCCAGAGCAACGCCATTCTGGAGAAGGAAAGACCGGTGAATCTATGAGTGATTTATATGTATGAAAATGTTTTAGTATTGGTCTATAGTGTGGTCATTTAAAGTGTGCGCTTTAAATGACCACAACAAGAAAAGAAAAAGAAAAATGTTTTTCTGCAAAAAACATGTTTTAACCCATTTTCTACCATGTAATAAAGGTTGTAGGTTAGAATGACTATTTGGGCGTGGTACAAAAATAGGAGTATTCTGTTTGACCAGTGTAGTTAGTAAAAATTAAAAAACTTTGAGAGTGGTTTAAGATTTGCCAGATTGACCAGTTGGGAGTAAACTCCTGTTGCTCTACTCCATATCCTATGTTCCAACACGTATATAAGTGACCCAATGGAAAGAGGAAGGAAGAGCAATTTTGTCATTCGATTTTTTTTTTTTCGTCGGGCTCTTTATTAATAAAGTTCTTGCGTTTAGCTTGCATTCTCTCGACTCTTAAATTACTCCAACCACAAATCACAGCAGCCTTGTTTTAGTCACTTGCACATTTACGTTTGTTGGAAATGTCAGTACATACTGTACATTTCTCATTCTTAGGGTCACATTCCTGGAAACATGCTCGGAACATTTTCACTGTGCCAGAACCGGGTTTCAATTGTCTGCAGGAAAGAAGAAAAGAGTGAGGTATTCGTTTAAATGACCCCTTTGTTGTGCAAAAAATGGACATGCTTTAAAAATAGTCTGAAGAACCTTTATGGAGGATGAGCTTTAACAAAATAATCACTGCAATATATTCTAGTTACTACTCATATGCATTTACTTTCTGCACTTTTGCTCTTGTTTTGTACCTACGGCAGCCGTAACGATGAAGACAGCGGGTTGTGAGAAGTCAGTGAGAAAATAGCAGGCAGATTTGGAGAAGCCATCACAGACTCTTCTATTACTACAGCTTAGTGAAAAAGTGAACTACAAGCTGTTATTACAACAGCTTCCTGCTCTCACCATTACCAAGAGAGTCTTTCCGCAGAAGTCTGAACAAAACGGCAAAAACCATGACCAGTATGTTTTAGTGTTTTCCTTGCTCTATCACACACTCGTGAATTTTTCTTTCGCTTTTTTAAGTGACAGATTATGTAAAATGCATTGTTTAACTGTTATTTGGTCAATATATTTGGTTCAGGTGTGTGGTACAAAAAAAACTTTTTTTTAAAGCGTTGAGCTACTGAAATCTAACGTTGGTGTAAATGATAAGTGTAGGTTTTTAATTCAAGATGCTTGCTCCATCTTGGGGGTCGAAGCTTCAGCCGGAGAAAACGTTATATCTCGCAACTTTACAAATATTACTAGTGGGTTGCAGAGAATTGCTTGTCGAACTCTTTTCGTCTGGAACGTCAAGGAACAATACGAATCATTGGAAAATAATAAAATAACATTTACTAGCCAAGTGCAAATAATGCAACATTAGCCCTTTTCACACAGCAATGCCCGATAATTAACGACTTTACCGGTATAAACTGTTCACACAAGCACTGCCATTCCGGCGTTTTACCATAAAAACACCATTTACACAAGAGTTAAAATTTCAAACATTTCAACATTTCAAACAGCTGCACCTGTGAATGCGCGACTCTCGTCAGAATGTTCTGATTGGCTCAGAGCAGTCGTTTACATCAGCACTACTGAACTTCTACACACTTGTTCCGGCAATCTTCATCCCGCGTTCACACAGGGCAGTTTGCAGTCAATTTACTGGCAATGTTACAGATTGCCTTGCTGGCAATTTGCCAAATTGAATTTGCCGCCATTTGTTTGTTCACACACGATCGCATGCCGTCAATTTACCGGTAAGGTCTGTATGTGTAAAATGGTTACTGTTAAACATAAACGACATTGTTGCAAATAAACCTTACAATATATTTTGTAATAATGTAAAGTAACAAGTGTAAGTAACAGACGTTCCTTTGATCCGTATTTCCATTCATGTTGCAACTATAATTAGAATTAGACAATGACACATGCTTTGTTATTAAAATTATTTCAAAATTGGTAAGCCATTAGCATCCTTTGATTTATTTTTGATGGCCAGATTTAACAATGATTTTTCACTGTTACGGATTTTTCACTTTTACGGATCTGAAGTTCTGCCGATGATCATCGTTCGACTGCCAGTACACTGAATATACCTGTCTGTGCAATTTCCTTTAAAAGCGGAAAATAATCCCTAATTTTTTTTATAATTTAAGGCTTATGAACGTCGCTTATTAACCCATGGATGCTATTAAAAGCAAACGCCAGGTTGGCGCAGGAGGTAGGCCGTCCGTCCCATGATCTGAAGGTTCTGGGTTCGAGCCTCACACAGGGTGTCCCAGTTTTGCCAGCCGGAACCAAAAAAAGGGTTCTACAGGATTTCATATACGGTCTATTGCTTACAATAAAATTCTTCAGCACGTCAGGGAATCGAACCCCAGTCTCCTGCCTGACAGGCAGGGGCTTTTACCTCTTTACTAACCAGGCGGTACTTTAACATGCCAGCTAGCATAACAAAGAGTCAACAAAGCAAGTTCGGACCAAAAGAAAACCCACTCGTGTTTTGGCTTACAACACTACTGTATGTCTTTAGAAGAACATCAGAAATTCACAATAATTGCCCATAGTGGTTTCCCTGCCAATCCAGTGTGCTCTTCCCACATGCAGGATCGGAAAAAGAAATGTAAAATGTTTATCTTAGAACAATGATTTATGTTTCGATGTTTTTCAAAAGGGAGTTGCATTGGAATCTTATGGCACACTAAAATAATTAATTGTTGGAAAAAATAGTTTTAGGCAAACGTGTTGAGTAGTTTCAACAAGTAACAATTTAGCAGAAAAGTAAAGACACTCGTGTATTGCTGACAAAATATTAGCTCGTTACAACATGATAGTCATATGCATATTTTACTTATGTTATGTCAGAATGATTCACTTAAATATTTGCTCTACACGCATACACCTTAAATAATCAAACATACTTTTTGAAGCAACGAGAATTTATTTTCTTTGCAAAATACAAGCTGTATATGACTCCCTTAACAATCAGTACAACATCTGATGGTGGGTCACAGGATTCAGCATCTTCAGGTCAGATGATGTAGAACTGTAGAACTGACCACGTCTCTTGGAATGTTCAAGGTGTGTGTCCTACAGTAACACAAAAATACAATTTAATACAAAAACAGTCACACTGTTCAGTCAATTTCAACGCGTTGAAAACGTGGAGAATTTTGACAATGATAGCAGCCAATCAGAAACATGTGTCGAGCATGTGACCATTGTGGCCAATCAGCACCATTTGAGAACCTGCTCTACAAAAACCAGCAGGAAATGTTGACAGCAGGATTTTACCATTTCAGTACCGAATTGTACCCAAGTACGAAGTTAAATATATTTAGAAGTACAATTTTATAATTTCAATACAAAAACTGGTACTGAAGTAACCACAAAAGTTTACATATACTGCATATAGATATTATACATCACATAACTCAATTCACTTTTTCCTGGTGATAGTTAAGGGGATGATAATATGTATACCTGACAAAGTCGCCATCTTCTCCTCCTCAACGAGTTTTGAACTTCCGTCTGTGTTCTGTTGCTCCGCCTCCTGGGCAGCTACTGTGTCCGCACAGGTCCAAACTTACAAGTGAAATTCATTTTTTTTTTGAGGCGAGAATTCTACCACTTAACCACCAGTGCTTGAGAAGTATACGGTTAACAGTCTCTAAAAATGTAAAAGAAGGTGGTTAGACCAACAACCCGTTTACACAATTAAACTAAAAGATAGTAAATATGCTGTGGAAAAAAAATACAACTATTAATACAAAAAAAAACAGCAATTTTGTCAAAAGGGACACACCCATGACAGCTGGCTAGCCAATCACAGCCACAATTTCTGGCAGACGGTTTTATCTAGTTTCACAAAATGAGCACGTTTTTCCTCAAGGACACTTCAGTTGCTCAAACCTGCAACCTTTCGGTTAAAAGTCCAACAATAGGTCACAACACACCTAAAAACCCACACAGAACAGAAACTTGACGTCTCTGGGAAACGAGAAAACTCGACAGCATCAACCTCTTAAAACCCGACAAGCTCTAGACCCAGAAGCAGCAAGTCACACTTCAGATTAAATCAAAGTTAGTACCTCGCCGATAAAGCGGAGGCAATCAAACAAGTGTGATTGCGGATTCTCTTTGGGAGCAGGCCAGAGTCTGACCCGGGGCGAAGGACCATCCACACGCCTCTTACTGTTGACTGGCGAGATTAATGAAGCTCTTCACCAGCAAAACCCGCAGATCAGTGCCCGCTTGTGAGAGCACAAAAGCTCCCGCTGCACACCCCGAAAAGACTTTCATTAGAGTTTATTATTCTCTCGTCCTTCACGTCACGCTGGAGTGAAGAGTCTTTTAGGCTCCGAGCACATGTGGAGGAGCATTGTGAAGCTCCAGCTGCAGGCAACTTTACACCGCCATAAGATGAGAGGAAATTGATCTCTGCTTTCAGACGTCGCTTCTGTGTGATGTCTCATTTCCACCCATTCACAGAGAAAGACGGGAGGGAGGGACGACAAAGCACGTTTCGTTTTTGAAGACTCACTATGAGCGAGTTGCCCCATCTTCGGAAACTCATCTGGAACAATATTGCGGACGCAAAATCCCAAGTTTGCAAATTATAATCGCAATTGCGCTTGTGATGTTGTAGACACGCCCACTAAAATTTGAATACCAAAGCAAAGGTTCCAGATGGACAAAAACTATTATCTGGCAATCAGCACCAGGGGGAGGGGCTATTCAAAATCAATTTACAGAAATTGAAATGTCATCAACTTAATGAGCTTTAAGCTTCTCCACAATGTCATACATTACCAACACGTCTCCCTCAAGTGACATCACTCATGTCAGCCACACCCCACTGTAGAGTGGCCCCTCCCACTGATGCTGATTGGCAGGTTCTGTGACATCACATACTGGCACTTTTTTTTTGTGTCCAATTGAAGGCAAGCAAACAAATTGGTACACTTGGTTTGGTACACTTATAGGAATATAGCGCTGTAATTTCACATCATAAAAGTTCTAAATTGAAATGTTTATACTTTTAAAAACTCACAATGAGCGAGTTGCACCATTTTCGGAAACTCATTTGGAACAATATTGCAGACACAAACTCCAAGTTTGCAAATTATAAACGCAATTCCGCTTATAATGGTGTAGGCAGGCCTACTCAAATCTGAATACCAAAGCAAAAGTTTCAGACGGACAAAAGTAATACAAACTCACTTGGTCTGGAACAGAATCGGTCCAATCAGCATCAGGGGGAGGGGCTATTGCTTGTTGGGCTGAGTAAATCGATTCTGAGTGACAAACAATTACAAAGATTGAATTATCATCAACTTTGAGCTTAAGTTCCTCCACAATTTCATACATTACCAACAAACTAACTACTCAAATCAGCCACACCCCAATGTTCACCCCAAAATCGGCCCCTCCCACTGATGCTGATTGAAAGGTTCTGTGACATCACAAAATAAACTTGAACTTTTGTTTTTTTGTGTAAAATTGAACGCAAGCAAAACATTGGTACACTTACAGAAATAAAGCTCTGTTATTTCATATAAAAGTTGCTCTAAATTTAAATACGTTTATACTTTTCTGGGCAAATCGGGAAGAGCGCGTCTCATCATCAACAGTGTTGATGATGAGATTGTTGATCTCACAGTTGTACCAAGATCCCGTAATGATGCAACTTAAAATCAGACTTTGGCACTTTGGCTTAACTGAAGATAACACTCGTTGTCTCCCAACTCCAATTATTAAGCAGATTCAATATTAGAGAAAAAGATGCATTAGCTGCTAGAAAAGCTCATTACTATGCTAAATTATGCAAAACGAGTTCAAATGAATTATGGGGAAGCGCAATGCATCTTTCATTGTAATCTGATCACCCCAGAGACAAATGGAGGATTATAACATTAATGTGACACATCAGATAATAGAAAAACAAATCGGAGGGAATTCTTAAGATAATTGTCTTGCTTTTCTTGTCCTACTCTGAGTTACAACCGTGTTGAGATAACGGTTCCACCATCCGAATCCTCTCAAACTCGTCCCAGAGGTTTACAACACACTCTGTAATGCAGCTTTGACTGTTCAATGCCTATGCGTGTCTTTCACTCTTCACAAGACAAATTAATTCGGACTTAAACAAGTCTAAACCACACAATATGGACCAAACATTTTTGCACCTGTTCGTTAAACAGACAATAATGATATTTTTAAACAGATACAGTATATTGCTGTATATATCTTGAAACATTTTTCCCAATCCTCTTATTTAAAACATAGTTCCCTTAACTGAAAAAAGATTTTATCAAATTATTAAACAAAAATAGCAATTAATTAGTCTTCTATTGTCTAGAAGAATTAAGACTAGAATTACAATTCTATTGACATTCAAATCAAATTCAAACATTTCTCTTAAGGCATAGTCCACTTATATATTATAATGTTGTGCCTTTGGGGTAAAAAATTGGGGTATTTGTTAATTTTACTAATAATCAGCGGTTTAGATTATTATTATTTTTTTTAAACATGTGCTGATTAAATAATTTAAACTCTTTATGCGGCACTTAATTGCAAAAGAAAATGCACACTTAAAACTGACTTCTGTCCTTCAATAAAGTCATTCTACACTTTCAGTCTATTCTATTCGCCGGTCTGCCTAGTTATGTACAAATGTGTTTGTTTATTTACTTAAGTGTATATATTAATAGAGGTAGGTGTAGTAATTGTGTGCTAGAGCCGCATTTTCAGCTGACACACACAAGTGTCCTGACAGCCACTGTGGATAAGATCATAATTCTACCGGTCAGTGCGGGATGTCCAGCAAAGCTCCTGCCATCAGATCCTGGCACCGCAGAGACGGAGCAGGTTGCGTGTAATAAGTGGTGGATGAAGCAGGAGAAAGAGAGGCAGGCTAAGTGTATCAAAGAACCCAGCGCCTGCCAGAAAATGAAATCAATCCGTGAGTTGGACCCAAGCCGACCAAAAAGACGCATCGGATAAAGCACAAGTCTGTGTGTGTTGGGGACTTGACAACTATGCATTAATGGATTCATTATTAGCCGTTTAAAAGCATTACACAAAATGGCATTTGATGGATTACACACCATTCTACAGTATAACCCACCCATCAACTTTCTAATTCTGGCTCATGGGGAGCTGCAGCCAATCACAGCGACTGTCAAGACGGGACACACCCCCTGGAAGGGCGGCTGACCAATCACAGAGCAGGACACAAGTCTAGACTGAAGACGCATCTCTTCAACGAAGCATATATTGACTTGTAATAATAATATTTGGAATAAATTAATATAATTGTATAGTAAGGCTGCATGGTCTAGTTGCTCTGAGATTTTGAGAGTTAGGTGATTCGGTTCAAAGTATTGCACTCCATGTTATCCTAATGCTTTTTTTTTTTCCCGTTTTTTTTTCCCATTCCATTTCTGCGTTCCATTTTTT
>CM051504.1:6913108-6925479 GCA_028031935.1 Paedocypris micromegethes
AAAAAAAAAAAAAATCAGAAAATAGGCACATTCAGAATTTGTCAAACCACAACTATTAGAGTTTAGAAGAAGAAGAATACCTTTATTTGTCTCAACAGAGAGGAATTTACATTCACGTACTGTTTATGTGCATAATACTGTTTATGTGCGTACAATGGGATGTCTCAAAATTACATTCACAATTTGACAAATGAACATTTCACCGGCATTTTGAATGGGATATTTACTAGCGGTGCATAATCACATTATAATCCTTTAAAACTCTATTACCATCCCCTAATAGGCAAATACATGTTCGGGTATTGGAAAAAAGATCTGCCAGTAAATTCATTAAAATTCCACAGCTAATCGGAGTCAGACCTCTTCCGCACAGGTTGTGCTTAAAGTCGGCGATGTGTTTTAATTCCCATGTCATTGTTTGTGTACAGAGAGATAATTAATTAGTCCTGTTTATTAGGCACTTAGGGAAGAAGGTCTCCGTGTTTGATCATCCTGACACTAATTCGATGATGGCTACTGGTATTTGAGAATATGTTGTCCTAGAAACTCTGCCTGCAAGGTTATTACACACATTAATTTAATCTTGCACACACAATTCAGGAAAATAGATGTTTAAATGTTCTTGATGTTATACAAGATGCTGCTTCAAAAATCCCAATTTCAGGACCACGGACAGCAGCTGGTAGCGAAAAATGATGTGCTCTTGTCTTTTCTTTAAAAAACATTACAGATTTCAATTCCTGTCATCTGCCACCTCTACACTAATCTGAAAATGGAAAGCTTTAATTTTCAGACAAAACAAGACAAAAAAGCACATCTGTTTGCATTGATGCAAAGCTTACAGATGTCACAATATGCTTGCAAAATTTTTGTGATAAAAAAAGTGGTTGATTGAAATGAAATACGTATGAAAATAAACATTGATGAGAAAAGTTATAGCTAGTTTATGAAAGTGATAAGAATGACACTAGAACTATTAATTACATTGAGAACTTACATGATAACAACGCCATTCATTTTCAAAGTTCTCTCATTATTTTCTCACACAGATGGGCCAACATCAGTAAATGAGGACACGCCCCTGAAAGAGGGAGGGGTAATCAATCAACCTATGAAGTAACAATACATAATAATCATTTAACTAATTTTATTGTAACATTACTCATGACCTAAGACAGTTGGAACCACAACTTAGCAAGACCCTGAACTCGATCAGTTGTCACTTTAGGAAAAAAAATGAAGTACCAATATATATAATGCCCAAATATTTTAAGGTAAATATTTAAAACACTACTCAGAGTTCTCACTGGAAATCGAAACGAAAATAGACAGCTCAAAACTAACTTTTAAGATGCAACAGTATGACATCTAAGAAATAGCTTGCGTGTCAATTTATCAAAGTAATGGTGTGATGTCAAGGGAAAAGAATGAGAGGAATTTTTAGAAAAAAAAAGAGAGTGAACTATCATTCCGTCTTCTATTTCAAGGTGAGGGCATGAGAAGACGCAGGTGGCCAGACACACGACAGGTGCGCGGGCAGAATATTGCTCTCTTTGTCAAACGTCTCAGGCTTTGAACCGATTGCCATTTTTTTCCCTCCAATATCAGCCCCGCATCACTGTTCTGATATAACTGCTTCTGTAACCATTTTCATTGCTTTAAAAATATGAAATGAACAAGTCGGAAGAAAATGTATTTTGTTGAAAAAAACAATATTTGATTGTTATTATCAACCTTAAATGCATACGTTTAGATAGAGAGGGATAGAAAAAGGGACGTATGGGGAAAGAGAGAGAGAGATGGAGAGAGAGAGAGAAACAGAGAGACAGAGAAAGAGTGAGTGAGTGAGTGAGTGAGTTAGAGATGGAGATAGAGATTGATCTATCGATGATACATGGATAAATAAATAGGTATATGGTAAGAAAGAAAGAAAGGTATAAGAAAAGATCAAAATAAAGATATAAGAAAGAATTGAAGGAAGAAGGAAGGAAAGAAAAAAAAGGTATAAATAAATAAATAAACACATAAATACATAAAGAAAGAAAGAAAGAAAGAAAGAAAGAAAGAAAGAAAGAAAGAAAGAAAGAAAGAAAGAAAAAAAGAAAAAAAGAAAGAAAGAGACTGATGGACAAGCTGGATAATGTTCCTAAAAGGTAGGTATAGAAGGATATATAGGAGGGAGGGAGGGAGGGAGGGAGAGAGTGAGAGAGAGAGAGAAACAGGCAGACTGACGTTATTGAATCTCACTACATCGCCTCACAATGTCGCTCTCTTTCTTCAAGCTGAAAGTGCTGGAAGGCTTGTGAGATCATAAATCATATCTTGTCTTGTCTTCTGCTGTAATCTGTTGATGCTCGGTGATAAGCCGACATATGGAAGAACGCTGCTGCTTTCATGGGAAAAAAGCTTTTCCCCGTGAAGCTGAGCAGAAGCATGTCGACATCTTCACATCATGGCTAACGATCCATTCGGTTCATTTTTAACAGAACGACTAAACACTTTCACCCAGCACAAAGAGGCTGAAAGAGTCTGAATGCTGCTCCAGCACTGAATGTTGATTTAACACGGGAATTTATCGTGAGCTGCTGCCAAACTGGGAAGAGTTTCCACGATTTTAGTGGAGAAGGCTGAACAAAATAATGAATGTCAAACTTATTCATAATATCAGAGGTGTAAGGAGTACCTGCCATTTGTCATAGACTCATCAATAGAACATGGAGTGAAAGTTGACACCTTAACAACAACAAAAAATAAATACAAGTGTGTAAAGAGTGTGTAGTGTTCAAAAGAGTATCTGAAAATCATACTAGAGTAGAAGTACTGATACATTACTGAGAAAAATGACTTAATTACAAGTTACAGGTCACCTATTCCAAGAAGACTTAAGTATATTAAAATGGGATACTTGACAACTTTTACTTAAGTATTTTACTTGTTTTTCTTTTCTATCTTTTTTCTTTAGGTTTTATTTCCTTATACAGAAACGAAATGTAACATCTCAATGTTTCAAAATGGCAGAACAAAAATACGTACTTATATATATATATATATATATATATATATATATATATATATATATATATATATATATATATATATAGCATCCAGGACCCTGCAGATGGCGCAATTTCCTGATTTGGTGTAAAAATGTTGTGTAAAAAGACTGAAGGTGAAAAACTGCTTATATTTTTGATAAATTGATTCCCATTTTTCTTCTGAGTTTAACCGCAATACATTTTTAAACAATTTTACCCGTAAATGATCAACAAAAGAAAGTAGAAACTGTTCATTCGACTTCAAGCAACAAACATTACAGTACACGGTCAATAATGGCGATGGAGCGTTTCAAGTAAAATTTAGATACATTTAATACTGTACACCGGTGTGTGTGTGTGCACGCGCCATTTTTTGATTGTACCATAACATTAGTACTAAATGACTCTGCGTATGCGTGTTTTGTCCCCACAGACCTGATAGTTTAAATTCACCACACACGTGCCTCTTTGTCGACTGGTTGTAGTGTCAGAACATTCAGATCTGCAGGTCAGAGAGGCAGAATCTCGTTGGGTTGATCTCTGACAAGGGGTTAAACTGTTCACAGGAGGATATTCAACGGTGAAGCACGTGTCACAGTGACTGATGCTCGTGTGTACTGTATGAATATACACATTTGTTTGTGCAGGAGACGGATTGAACAATATAAAGAGAAAATATGAAATGATTAAAAATACAAATACAAGATTACAAATAAAAAATGCCCAAGATAAAAAAATACAGTTGAATAACGTAGAAGTGAGTAAAATACAAAAATGTACAAAAAGAAAGGTTTACTGTGTCCAGTTTAATGTGTCTAATGTGTCTAAAAAGTGACTTTCTGATCCAGAAGTGTAGTGACCGGATAAAGTTACAGTGTCCAGTAGCCAGATATATATATATTGATATTCACCTCCCTGTGACCCAGAAAAAGAAAATCAGTTCTGAAAATGGATGGATGGATGAACATATGACATCATGCACACACACACACACACACACACACACACACACACACACACACACACAAATAAATACATTTATATATTTGAACCTGCATCTTGCCAACCATTAGGCCACAACTGTCTTCTTCACACAGTCACATTACACTGGCCGTTCCAGAAGCCAGTGGTTGTTTAGTGAACGACCCCAATGTGAAAAACTCCTGTTTACCTTCAGGAAGTCGCTGGAGTTCTATAACTTAACTGAGATCTCCTAAGGTGAATTATTACTGGCCATGACCAGGATCCTCTCAGTCTGAGTCTGGGAGAATAAAGACGGTCTATAGTATATAACAATTATTTACCAGCCACTTCTTCTTTCCTCTCCCTCCCACACTCCACCATATTCCACAGAGTCGTATTGTGTTCACTCCTCTCAAAAGACATCAGCCTTTTTCCGGTGAATTCTTTATGTCCTTATTTTCTTCCCTCCCACACACACACACACACACACACACACACACACGGAAGCTTAAAAAAATTGTGCATTCAAACAAATTCCAATACTATGAAAATGCACATGAGCCTTGAGAAAAACAAAAAAGAGTTTGACAGTTCTTAAATCAAAGTCATATAATAAAAAATAAGGATTCAAAGTATTAAAACATTGCACTGTACTGTATTAACTACTATAAAAGACACATAAACGCACATGCAAATCACATTATTATGAGAACACACACATTCTTTACACCTACACCCATCCACGCACACACCCACACACAAGCTTTCGAAGGAAATCCAAAAACATAAAAAACATGATATTTGCTACACCTACACACACAATCACAATGTTTTTTAAGCCACTTATTTTTACATCGTATCAATACAAACATCAAAACCTTTAATTAATGTAAAAAAAAAAAAAAGTATTTTATATGAAACAAATCTAGTTAAAAAGAAAAACTAAATATGGAAACATTGTATTAACAACACACCCACTTTTTGTGATCAAACGATATATATATAAAAGCACACATTCTCAACACAAACCCTTTACTGCGTTTTGTATCCCTGGTGATACACTGTTTATTGTCAGATTACAGGGCCTTAAATTTAAATTCTGTGTCAAAAAACTTGATTAATTCAAACATACACTTGTAATACATAATTTGATCACCAGGTGGCAGAAATTAACTGCTCCATTGCTTTTCGACAGCAGTGACCACTAGGGGAGCAGCTGTACATTTTGAAAAATTATTTTTTTCAGATTTTTATAAAAAACTAGTTTTTGAGGTCTAGGGGGGAGAACAGTAACGTTTTTGCTAAGAGAAAGTCTAAGAGAAGGGTTGTCTTGTTGGTTGCTTGATTATGGCGTGGTAAATTTGTGTGATTGAAATTTTAACCCTTTCCTTTATTACACACTGTATCTTCTGGTGATACGTTTAACATAACATAAGTTTAGTTTTTTCTTTGTTTTTTTTTCATTTTTTTTATATTTTTATTAGAAATATTACGCTGAATCTGAAAAAAAAAAAGTTTTAAGCTCACCGTCTGGAAGCACCTCACTAGCAGTAAAGGGTTAAACTCAATATGAGTCTTCAAACGATGCATATGTCTGATAGAAACCCCAAGGAAGTCATGTATTTGTCTGGAACAATATGGAGCGACTCCTGCGTGTCTACAGGAGATGCAGCTGCAGCAGAAGCGTGGAAGCCCACCTGCCACACACAAACACTGTTTCAAGGTGTTGTGAGCCTTTCCTTCTCTCTCCCATCAAACAGTGGCCGCACTAATTATGATGATTCGTGTGGCGTGTTCTCATAAAGCCGCTGTTGACAGCAAACATGCAAATGAAGGGTTCCTGTAATGCTGACATCAGACCCTATTGACTGAAAGCCCCCGCTGGATACGTCCCCTTATTAAATCTGCAGGAAGCGATTGTTCGCTCCTCATCACACGGATGTGAGGAAGGTTTCGCGGCCTCCTGCTAGACTTTGACTCGCTTTGGCTTTTGAAAAGGCTTTAGCGTTCGATGAAAGGAAATGGGGAAATTTCTCATTTGTTTTACAAATGAAAATGTGCCATTTTTTTGTTGGTTAAATTTGTTTTAAACATTGTGCTAAATTTGTGCTAAACACGTCACTTTTTGTTGTTATGCACTTTATTTATTGTTTTAAACTGTACATTTCTGGCAGATGTACATTTTTTCATTTTGTATTATTATCTCTTTCTTTTCAATACTGTATGTCCATTTTTGATTCTTTGTTTTTTTCTTTTTTTTTTTTGAGAGCAACTGTGACCGTAAAAGCAATTTTCCTCCCGGGGATGAATACAATTTTTTGAATTTGAATTGAATTCTGCAAGTAAAAAGCCAAACAAGCATGACAAAACATTAAAAAAAAAAAAAAAAAAATAATAATAATAATAATAATAATAATAAATTTAATAAAATAAATGGCTAATATTGCAATTTGCTAATGAAAATTTAACCTTGATCATTAAAATGAACAAATCAGAATCCTCCATGATAAGTATGTCATGATGTCATCTATCCATTTATTTTCAGAACTGATTTTCCTTTTCTGGGTCATGGGGAGGTTGAGCCAATCACAGTAACTCTGGGCCTAAATGCTGGACACACACCCTAAATTGGTGGCCAACCAATCTAAGAGCGGGACACATCCATTCACACTCTCACGTTATTTTAAACTGGAGACCCAGAGGAAACCCACACAAGCAAGGGAGAACATGACAGAAAAAGACAAAATACTGTCTGCGAAAACCAGATTGATCTAAATGCTTCATATTAATTGTACACCTATACCAAAGCAAAAAAAAACATCTCTTTTTAACATGCTAATTATCAAATATAAGTAAATGAAATGAATTAAAATCCTCCGATGCAAAAACGTTTCTAAAGGAACCGGTTAAAAAGTAACACGACCATATAATGTACTGTAGGGGAAAAAAAAAAAAAAAAAACAGTAACAGAAAAAAATGTAGAAAGTGCATTTAGACACTTATCTAAGCTCATTTGAAATTTATCTAAGTTTTTTATTTAACTCTTTTCCTGGGAAGCGAAACCACAACCTTCTGTGAACGGCAAACCACTGAAAATCTAGTGATGGAGATTACGCAACAATCCCGTTCATAAATTATCCAAATTACTGTGCGATATAAATGGAACGGCGCATGTCTTATTAATAAAGTTGATAGCAAGACAATGGAATCTTAGTGTTACGTGAAGAAGAGCGTCAATGGCGGGATCAAAATATTCATCAGCTTGAAAACACAGATACAATAAACGGCCTATAATGTCATTTCCAATCTGTAATTGCATCCAGAGCGCTGACGCAAGCATCCAACACAAGCCTGTTTAAAGTTTACTAGGTTTTTAAGTCACAATATATCCCAAGCCTGCATTACGACTGCAAGTGTATCATCCATTACCAGTCTTTATTAAGGCTGTAAATATATGCAAACTACACAAGTTTACACTACAATATGTTAGCAAAAGCATAAGTGTCAGAAACCGAAAAGCTTCTCAAAACTGTGTGTGTATATGTGTGTGTGTGTGTGAGAGAGAGATAGTGTGTGAGTGTGAGACAGTGGTGTATTATGTCTCATTGTCGCAAAGAAACGGATAGTAGTTGATCTTCCTGACTCCATTTTGTCTGAAGGGTCAAATTGACCCGAACATTATTTTTGTAACAATGTAGCGAGCATTGGAAATATGTCAACCGAACCATTTTAATAATGTTTATATGTAGATTACACTAACTAAGACAAGCACGAGAAGTTTCAAAGTTAAAAAGTACTTTAAAGTATTTTTTTTTTGTTTACTTTTAACTCGAGTTTGTTTGACCCAAACATAATCTTTGTAATATAAACATGTAGCATTGTGTTACAAATATGTGATATTTTTATATGATGATTACACCAAAAAAGCCAAGCAGAAGTTTCAAAGTGAAAAAATACGTTTAGGTATTTTCCTTTAATAGAAAAAACAACTTCCTATAATAAGTATCCCCAAAAGTAACCTGTAATTGAAGTATTTTTAAAATATTTTTAAACTTTGAAAATGGGTCAATTTGAGCCAAACACAATAGGAGGGTTAAACCTAAAACATGAACATAAACATAAAAGTGTGCAAATTATCAATCTAAAATAATCACAATCTAGCGCAAAACTTTCCCTGGTATTCACGGGAATGACGTCCAATCACAAGAAATCCAGACAAACTCAGCAAGCCGCGTCTGAAAGCATCTTCCCGTAATAGAATCAGAACTCCATCTCCAGCCACTCTGGTGCTGATGCTGCAGCATCACCGGGAGACTTTTCCGTGCCTGACAACTGATGGGCACAATCGAGCCCACGCCTTACACAAACCATCACTTGTCATCAGGGACGCGGCGTAACAACACTGGATGAGTGAGCTAATTTTGCCCATATCATACGAAGTCGATATCCCTGTTTGGACTCAAGGGTATGTCAGCCATACGTTTAATGGCTCTTAGCATCCGCGTATAAACCGGCACGGAACACATGACCCGCCTGTCAACATGGTGGCGCGGTAACTACGGTTTAAGGAGCCTTGTCGCACTTGTCACGCTAACAACATTCACCCAGGGATTAAATGCGGTGCGCGCAACTCACAGGAAGTTCACTTAGCGCCCATCTGTCACCTGGGGCCGTAATATTGTCTATGCGTCATTTGCTTCCTCTGTGGCGGAGAGAAGACAAGCTGGTGCTTCGCCACAGGTCACAGCATCGGAGAACCTGTCATTCGCCTCCTCTAGGTGCGTCTCCACCTTCTGAAAGGTGTTGAGTGGGAAGGATGGAGGACAGTTGAGAGAAATGATGGACAAAAAGTGATGCATGCGATAAAAAATACAAATTATAGGCGCGATCAGCTAAAAATTACTTTTAAATAAAATAAATATTATTATTCTAAGTTAAAAAAAAACTAAATAAAAAAAATGTCCATTTTGCTCAAATTAATTCAATAATTCAAAACTTGAGAAACAATAAAATAATCATAAAATTAAATAAAATGTGAGAAAAGAGTTAATGTGAGACATGACTTCTGATGATTCATTTTTGTATTTATTTATTTAATTGAAATTGACAAATTGGACTTAGAATAATTGATTGAGTAAACAGCAAGTTGTCAACTTTAACCTTAAGGTTTAACTTAAGTTAATAACCTAATGAAATAGCCGCAGTTCAATCTGTGTGTATGTGCAATGTTCACTTGGATGGGTTAAAAGCAGAGCACCTATTTCGATGTGGTTCGCCATACTGACAATCTCACTCCCTTTACTTTACTTACTACAATAATTACTCCAATAATTCAGCAATCCAGTAAGTCACCAATAACAGGAACATTTGAGTAATAGTTGTAAAATATACCATTCAGTACTGTATTTTACTCCTACTGTATTTAGGCTAAAAACAAAACATCGAGAAATGTGCAAAACGAAAAAACTCAATTTTCGTTATATTTTTGTAACATACTTTGTGTTAAATTTAATTTCCATTTGGAGAAAGAAAAAAACAAATATTGCATATTGCCTTGTCTGCTCAAGAAATTCATCGCAGTAGAAAAAAATGCCGACTTGTGACGCACAATCACAATGTAACGAGAAACAGTAAGTGTCCATACAAACGTAGTCAAGTAGAGAGTAAAAGTTGCTTATATTTTTTATACAAAGTAGCCAAAAATACACGTAAGTAAAGTAGCAGTCCATTTACTCAAGTACTTTACACCAGTGGAAACCGGTCACATGAAGAATCACTCGATTCCATAACATCATCTACCATATTACATTGTCAACTCAGAAGAACAAAACCAGTGGAATTGGGTCAATAAACAGCCACAAGCCATCAATAAACAGACCGAAATATGTCATGTTCTTTCACCTTTGCGTCTCCCACCATCAACCCTTGAACTGCCTACAAACCCGCTCTCGTCTAAAGGCTTTCCAACTCTCTGTGATGGAGGAGTAAAGGTGAGGTTAACTGTAAAGCCAGGCCAGATCTCAGGAGGCTTGTAGTAGAGACGAGTAGAGACTAAAGTCGGCATGTGTACACAGGGACTAAACGGTCCTCTGGGAACTATTTGAGAAGACGCCTGTAAACGTTACCACTTTACTATAATGTTAATAACACCAGACACTTAATGGTGGCACATTATAATAGGATGATTATTTCAGAGCAAGTTACACATTTACCGAAAATGACACAGGGATCAGAAGGTAAAGTCAGAAGGCTATTTCAGGGTCAGAGAAAGAAAACAATGTACTTTTACTAATATCTGTTTGTTTATTTACCATATATCTTCTATTAGTGGTCCGACTCCTGTCTCCAATAGTAGCCTGGCGTGACTGCGAGCGATTACACACCAGTCTCCAATAGTAGCCTGTCCTTGCTGCAATCTCTCTCTCTCTCTCTCTATATATATATATATATATATATACACTTATTATTTATATGTAGACTCAACACAAGACTGACTCACAAATGTCATGGTGTTAAGGGTAAAAGTTGCTTATATTTTTGATACTCAGTACAAGTACAAAGTAGCGGGAGACATAAGTAAAGTAACAAAGTAACATCCATTTACTCAAGTACTTTACACCTCTGCTCTTCTGTGAATTAAAATCACTATAATGTGTGTACGACGGACACAAATACAAAAAGCCGTTTCAATAAATGTCAACTTTGAAAAATTGACAAAAAGCGACTACGAACGCTGACGTCTGTAAAAAAGAAGTCTTGTGAAACAAATCACACGTCCATTATACAAATCAATCCTTTACTGAAATGTACGTAGCAGCTTGGGTTCGAATTAAAAATCAGTTGTCTAGACTTAACATGATCTTACAAAAAAAACCTACAAGCCATGCACCAGGGTTTAATCCGGCAAGAGCACGTCGAGGTTCAAAGGAGATCTGACGGGCGCCTGCACGATTAAACCAGCTAACGAAATAATCCTGTTAGCAACTCTGTCTCCGCGTACGTGAAACGGGCTTCCGTAGCCACGCCGTCTCACTTTCTTTCTGGCTCCTCTGCCAGTCGAAGACTCTAGGCTGGTGATAGATGCCCGGCATTAGTGTGAATGACGCCGACTGTAATCTGCCACCTGTGCCAGGCTCCGGCCTTTGTGAACACAATGCTACTCCACAAATGCCCACCTCTGGCACATCAATTTGCTTTGGGTGAATCGGCTCAACCTCGAGTGGGTCGTTTATTAAACGGTAGGATGAGGGCTCGTTTTGCTGATGTATAGTCCTGGCGATGGCTCAGCATCAGCATCCCTGTGGTGGCGCCGCATCCATGAAGCCAATTCCTTTCACTGCCGACATGATTAGAAATTGAACCAATATTCAAATTGCACCAAAAAAAAATAGGCCAAAATGTCATTTGTGAGATGAGCTGGAGTTTTTGGAAATAACCCATTGTGCAGTTTCAAGCCAATTTGCTTCACTGCAGACTAGATTATATGATTAATCGACCCAAACATTCCAATTAAACGGCATTAAACTGAATTATGTCAAACTAAGATGATTCTTAGTGTTTATAAAAATCAGGTTTCAAGCCAATTGTGTCACTGCAGACATAATTAGACATTTTTAAACATGTAAAACAGCAAAGGTTTAAATTAATTATTGCAAAACTTTGATTTGTTGGTTGAGTTGGCGTATTTAGAAGCGTGTTTAATTTGTAGAGTTTTATAAATTATTAAATTGATTTTAATTAAATTACATTTTAAGTTTTAGTCATAATTTCTATTATTAATATTCAAATAAAAAAATGTGTATAACTGATTTCAGTGAAAAACAGAATATCTAAATCAGCAATTGTGTGTACGTTAAACAAAAAAAAACTAAATTTGCATTAGCAATGTGAGCTAATGCTATTGAATAGGGTCAACACAATCTCAAGAGGGCTTTTTTTTGCGCGTTATCTGTAGAAAAGACATTAGAAGTGTCGGTCAAGGCTGGTTGTTCGGCAGATTGAAGGAGGAAGACCACAAGGATTGACTGATTTCAGTGAAAGAGAAGAGCATCTTCAGAGACACATTGAACACCGTTGGTTGCCATGGTACTTCAGGTTAAGAACAAATCTATTGATTTCTAGAAACAACTGAGCATAATAAAACGAAAAGTGTAGTGCAAACCCACACACGCTCAAGCACAATAAAGTCAATGAACAATTACTATTAAGCAAATATATACAAAGTGCGTTCCCACATTCCACCCGTGTTGTGTTTGCGGCGTTTTTCCATCCATCCGGACTCTCGTTTCTCTGATTGGATGATTATTGGGACGCACTTGATCCTTTGAAGTGTTGACCATTCAAATGCAGCGCAGCATTTTTTTGATGCCCCCC